>JAYKKT010000086.1:3990000-4382500 GCA_036023115.1 Brasenia schreberi | reverse complement strand
GCCAAGAAGCCTAATTTTGAGCCTGGAAAGATCGTCATCACAGAAGCAATTTTGCGTACTGATGGGGTTATAGTGCAAAGTCTGAAGAGCTCAACAGCAACATCGGTATAAATATCATATTATGATGATAAATGGGGTTATAGTGCAAACGGCCACTGCTCTCTCCTTGTGAAAACAGGAGAATTGCAGTTTCACTACCGACAATTGCCACTTCTCCATCTGCACCGCTGGGGATGCTCAGTTGCACTTCATGCACTGGCATAACCCACATTTTTCTGCCTTTCAATGTGGTCAGCACCGGATGTTTCCGAGCAGTGACCGATCCCTTGATTTCATATTTTGGACTTCATCTGGATCCCGCCCATGTTCAATAATATCGTTGACGAACAATCTTCGGCAAGTTGAAGCAGCAGCACATCAAGCATGTAAACATGCATAATCACAGCACTAACACCAAAAGAGCTGTCATGTAACTACTGAATGGATTTATCTGCTGTTGCACTTGTCCGTGTGTGCACACGCACACACACACACTGATTTCTACCGCCAACCGTTGCATTCAAACTCACGATAAAGCAGCATGTTATGCAACTTCGTGCAAGACGGATTTCTTCCGCAAAATTCCAACATAAAATATCCTCCCCTACAGTTTAGTGAATACATGTGTGCATGCATGCAACTGGGATTAGGCAGGAAACCAGCAGATGCGGACCTTCAGTATGAAACTTGTGACCTCAACTGTAAGGCTCTTGAGCTGGATCCCTGGCCAAGATCCCATATTCAGACAGGTCATACTTTACAAGCTCAAAAACAAGAAGAATATGTGATAAGGCTTCAAATACACAATTGCTAGTCATGAGGCATACTGACCTTGTGACATGAAACAACACTAATCTACCAGCTGACGCCAAACCAGATGAATCATGTCACAAAATAAGAAAAGAAACATCCAACTGATATGATTTACTGAACTTTATGGTGCAAAAATTTTGTGATATACCATATAAAAAGCTCAGCCATGGATTGAGAACATTCACCAGAGACTTCTTATCTGGAAGTACATGTAGATACTAGAAAGTCCTCCCATTTGAATGTCAAAGAATCAGTTCAAATTTTCACACCCTCCTCTTTAGGACCTGCATTTAAATTAACAAAAAAAGAAGACTTGAATTTTCTATGTTACAAGCTTTTCTGAATTCACTGTTTTCAGAGAACATACATTATACTATGTATAAAAGATCATCCGCAAATAGTGATGTCAAGCTGGATTAGTAACGTTGGCTCTGGATGAATGGGCCAATTTAAAATGAACCAAAAAATTCATTGAGATTCAGGTAGTTGACATCATCTTTGATAACAATTGCTGGAAAATTTTCTTAAAGATGATAGTCCCGTTGGTTAATGTCACGAGAATTGTTGATAGAGAGGACCATATACATACATACATAGATATATATAGTGTTAAATGCATAATGTCCTGAGGTGCATAATATTGCTTAAAGATCTCTATCGTTCAACCTTTGACATCCAGTGTTGTCTGACGCGTATCGTATCGCGTATTGCTGGGAATTAATATTAAAATAATACAAAAAAATATTTAAAAATCAAGAAAAAATAGTAAAAACCTGAAAAAAATCCAGAAAATCCAGAAAAAATGGAAAAAAAATGGTAATTGCTTTAAATTCATATAATGCAAAGTTTAGTACAGATTGAGCATTCAACATTGAACAATTGCATCCAAAATTACATATTTTGAATCAAAAAAATGAAATACATTTACATTTTACAAATTATAATCAAGATCATCAACAAAATAATCTTCTATCTTCTCCTTGCTGAAGCTCTTCATCATCATCAGCAGCAATACCTTCTGCTTGGAAATCAAATTCTTTATCTCCTTGATACTATTGTTGCGTTCCTTCCAAATTAATCCATGGTTTTCTTCAGTTAGGAGGCT
Organism: Brasenia schreberi; assembly: GCA_036023115.1. Taxonomy (NCBI): domain Eukaryota; kingdom Viridiplantae; phylum Streptophyta; class Magnoliopsida; order Nymphaeales; family Cabombaceae; genus Brasenia; species Brasenia schreberi. The sequence goes on along the minus strand of JAYKKT010000086.1, from coordinate 4,380,543 downwards.
TCTTCACTGTCTTCTATAATTCAGTCTTCTAATATATCAAAATTATTCAAACTTATTAGATCAAATTAGCTTTCTTGTCTATTTACTTTTTTTAATTGCCTACAACAAAGAAAGATAAGCAATTAGTAAATAATATTAACAATTCAAGTCAAACAATTTATTGAATTGAACATTTAAGTAATACAACATTACCTTTCATGAAGGCACATGTTACAACGAATAAAAACTAAATCATTCATTCTGTTATGTTCCAACCTGTTGCACTTTTTTGTATGAATGTGTTGAAAGACACTTCAATTCTTTTCACAACCGGTTGCACTACAAGTTTGGCTCAGAACTCTCACTGCAAAATCCCTAAGGTTCGGACAATCAGTTACAAACCTATTCCACCAAACATCTGTAGAAAAAGACAAATATTAGAGACATAATCCACAGTAATATAAGATGTATTGATTTAAGAAACTTAAATATGAAATAAACAATTTACTTGGACGTATAGTAGTGCAGTTGCGAATTGTTATAGGCAAACCCATCAAGTGAAGAGCATTATCATAAATCTCCATCTCTCGATGTATAGCATCTGCTATGCTCTCATCAGGGATTAATCTATCAATACAATCAATGATGCCTCGATTAACCTCACCGTCCCTTTTGAAGGTTGCTGAGTACCTGAATGATGGATTTAGATAATATGTTGTTGCATGAATAGGCGGATGCAATTGTTTATTCCATCTGTTATCAATGATTTTCCACATAGGCACATAATATCTCTTTTTTCCATTAAAATTATTTCTAATGGCTTCTTTTGCTCTATCCATGGCTTCATAAAGGTAGCCCATAGAAGGTTTCTCCTCGCTATCAACCAATCTCAAAACCTTTACTAATGGACAAGTAATCCTCAAGAGTCTAACACATGCATTCCAAAATGTACTCCTTAAGACTGTCTCGAAAATCTCATTCAACTTTTTGTTTCTTCTGTTCTGAGTCAATTTTGTAAATTGTTGTCACTCATTTGAGGAGAACATTCTCTTCAATGCTTGCTTCTGTCTTACAATACTCTGTATAGATAAGAAGTTTGTTGCAAACCGAGTTGCAGCTGTTCAAATAAGCTTTGCACCTTCTGTATATCTCCTCATCATACACAAAACAAATGCATGGTTGTAAATGAATTTTATGATATCTTAACAACACTTAGTTGCTACCTTTATTTCATCCATCTCACCAATGTCCTCAAGTATGAGATCTAAACAATGGGTTGTACATGATGTCTAGTAAAAAGTCCCATAAATATTAGTTAACTCATTCCCAGCTACTTTGTAGTTAGATGCATTATCTGTAATCAATTGGACTATATGTCGAGAGATCTCAAAAACATAAGTCCTTTAGGATAGTAGACAAGAAAGTTTGGCAAGGTCCTTTCTCGCCTCTCAACTTCTTAAGAGGACATCTTGTATCTTGGACCGATGTTAGCAATTGCATATGACATTTGTTTGAAAATAAAAATTGTTTGTTGCATTTAATGGAATGCATGCATTATAAAACTATATGCTCACTGCAAGGTCTGCCTGATCATGCAACTGTTCTGAAGCCATAGCAACACGAATTCCAGGTTGAGCACCAGGTGTAGTAGAAGGAAAAAATGAATGTATGCTAGAAGCAGTTCTTCCTCGACTCCTTCCTGAACTTCTTCTTCTACCACCTCCAAAGTCTTTAGCAATCCTCTTTCTCCTGCTAGCTCGTGAACTGCCACTACCCCATCTCTCTTCTGGCATCTGAAGGCAAACTATCAGTGAATCCAAATCCAATATCATCATCATCTTCTTCAAACCTCTCAAAATCAGCCTTTTGTTGTCTCCTCTCTTGTATACTCTCAATCATCTGAAGACATTGCCATTTAATACCTTCTGACAAACTTCTAACTCTGTCTGTCCAAGGAATAACTTTTTTCTTAGTCCCTGCTAGGTGGTGTTTCAACCATGAAATTCTACCACTAACCACCCTCTCACAAAATAAACATCTGATCTTTAATCTGAAATCCTCAACTGGTATACCCCACTACTATGCCGGATCATCAGACTTAGAATGGGAGTCTCTACCACCCCTTCCTGCCATCTCAATTCAGTACTTTAATTCAAACAAAAACCTGAAAACAAAAGCACTTCGTAAATCCCCAATCGTCAAATAACACTCAAATAGAGTGTCTCCCACTTCATGATTGCAATAAAAGTTATATCCACACACTTAATAACTTCATATTTTGTCATTCAAAAAAAGAAAAATACAAATACAACAAAAAAATAACAAATGCAAAGAAAAAAATAAAGAAAACACTAAAAATATACCTAAATCCGAGATAAGAGGCTTGCACGGATACCGTATAGCACATTTTTGGAGCGTTGAACACCAAGAGAGTGAAGAACAACGCTAGGGGAGCTTGGGGAGCTCTAAAGAAAGAGAGAAAACCCGCAAAAACACGGATTTCCGTTCGATCAGGGACCCCCCTGCCGTATCGTACGATACTGTGTGATACGAATAACACTGTTGACATCAATAGTAGAGATTTGAATTAAAAGTACAATTATACTTTTGTACTTTGTATTTATGCACTATCTGCATTATATCAAAGTAATTAAAATCTCTGGCACAGTATAGATGTTTAAGCAAGATTATCCATAAAAAGATATTATGCATTTACCTCTCTCTCTCTCTCTCTCTCTCTCTCTCTCTCTCTCTCTCTCTCTCTCTCTCTCTTTCTATATATATATATATACACACACACACACACAAATGCGATGATATGCATAGGACAAAACAAGAAATAAGTGTGAATTTTAATCAAATAAAAAAATTTTGTAAACCGGTTTGGGATGTGTTAGATGATAGAAGGTACTACCAAATCCATCATGATCTACATGCCGCAGCTTATTATCTTAATTCTGCCATGAGATTCTCTCCTAATTATCTTAACACTGCCATCAGATTCTCTCCTAATTATCAAGAAGATGAGGAAGTGCAAAAGGTGATTCTTAATGCAATTGACCTCAACCAAAATAATGAACTGAAGTGGTGCATCCACTTGGAACTAGGCAATTATATTCAAAGCAGAACAAATTTTGGGAGGCCAATTGCGTCCAACTTCGTACTAAAATGCAGCCCGGTATGGAATTGCTTTCTATAGTTTGTCTGTTGTTACCATTTTTCTTCAAGATCTTTTGCTTAAACTAAATGCTAATTAGTTTTTCCATTCAATCTATTTTATTTGTTACTTAGGCAAATGGTGGTCTCGATTTGGCATGGATACACCAAACCTACCAAGGTTTGCTCAATGCATTTTAAGCCAAACTTGCACTCTGATCGATGTGAACATAATTGGAGCTTCTATGATTGCATCCATACCAAGAAAAGATTGGATGGAACATTCTCGCCTTTTGTGATCTAGTATTTGTTGCATATATCATGAACTTGAGATAGAGGTACTTCACAGTTTCTAATTTACTAATTTGTATATTTGAAATTTAAACTCTCAAATACTGAAACATATAGTTAATTAGTTCTTACATTTGATTATCTTATTGTTTACCTAGTTTTAAGCAAATGCAAAAGAAGACAAAAAGGTCAAGAGGTGTTTAGTATGACCCAATTTGTTATTAGAATGTTGACATTCTAGATGAATGGTCAAAGAAGAGCTAGAGGTGTCAATATAGGACAACACCAATATATATAATATATAATATAATATATGCACACAAATTTACTAAAAAAGTTTAACCTAATTAAACTAATTATATAAGTATAATGTAACCAAACCTTTTTTAGTAAAATTAGTCTTTTAGACCTTAACTCCACCCATGTAAGGGATCACCCTTGCATGGCCGGTACCAAGCCCGGATAAAGTTGGAGGGTTGTGTTAGGCTTCCAACAATCCGCGTAAAACTTTGTCGGATTTTTATATCATGGATTACACAAATTATGAGCATTGCGTTGGGGCGTCCCCTCTTAGTAATGCGCTGCAGAGCCCGAATGTAGTGAAAAGTAAGCAAGGGTTACAACATTTTTCGCTGGATATAGTAAATCAATTGCAGAGAGGGTTTCCACGTCATGGACGAATGTGCGTAAAGACGTTAGTCCCGCTACATTACTGCTCGAATGTAGTGAATAAATTACAGAGATGGTCTAGTACTAAAAAATAAGATTTGTATTGGTTCTTAGAATATCGGAACATTGTCCGATAAGCTAATGGAGATGGTAGATACTATGATTCAAACAAAGATTCATATCTTATGTTTACAAGATATAAAGTGGATTGGAGAAAAAGCAAAGGAGATTGAGGATACAGGTTTTAAACTATGGTACTCAGATAAGAAAAAGGCTCAAAATGGAGTTGGTATTATCATTAATAAAGATTTAAAGGATAGTGTACTAGACATACAACGATATGGTGATCGAATCATGACATTGAAATTAGAGTTAGGAGCATAGGTTTTGAATATAGTTTGTGCTTACGCACCCCAAGTAGGACTATAAGATAGTATAAAGACGGCTTTTTGGGAAGAGTTAGATAAGGTGATGCAAAGAATTCTACAAAGGGAGATGATTTGTTTAGGAGGAGACTTAAATGGATATATTGGTAAAGTGGCATTAGGATATCAAGATATTCATAGAAACTTTGGTTTGGAGATATAAATGAGAAAGGTAGGGAGATTTTAAATTTTGCTATGGCATTTGATCTCTTTATAGTAAATACAATCTTCAAAAAATGAGTTGAACATTTAATTACTTATAAGAGTGGCTTATCACAAACACAAACTAATTATTTATTGTAGAAAAAAAGATAGAGTGTTTGTAAAGATTGCAAGGTAATTCCAGGAGAAAGCTTATTTAACCACCCAATATCGACTTTTAGTTATGAATTTATAGGTAAAAAAGTGGACAACGAAGAAAAGAGTGCATCGATCTATTCAGACTAAATGGTGGAACCTCAAAAGCTATAAAGAAGTCAGGGAGATGCTTGGAATTATGTTGATACACCTTGTGATATGGGAATAATATAGCTATACATATTACGAAAGTGGCAAAAGATGTCTTTGGTGAATATAAGGGAGGTATACCGGCAGAAAAAGAAGCTTGGTGGTGGAGTGAAGTAGTACAAAATAAAATCAAGGCAAAGAAGGCATGTTACAAATTATATTATGCTAAGAACACTAGTGAAACTTTAAAGGCTTATATAAAAGAAAAGAAAGAAGCGAAAAAGGTTGTCAATGAGCAAAAGCTAAAATTTGGAAGGATTTATATAAAAAACTCAACTCAAAAGAAGGTGAAAGAGATATTTTTAGGATAGCTAGGGCTACAGATAAGAAAACTAAAGATCTTAATTATGTTAAATGCATCAAAGACGAGGATGAGAAAATTCTAGTGGCAAATGATGATATAAAAATAGATGAAAATTTTATTTTTATAAGCTTTTTAATGAAAATAAAGATGTTAGCATTAGCTTAGGAGAGTTAGCCAAATCAGAAAAGTATATAAACCACAATTTCTACCGATGAATTCAAAAGAATGAAGTCAAAGAGTCTCTTAAACATACGAAGGGTGGTAATTTGGTAGTAAAAGACAATATTCATATAAAAGTTTGGAAAATCCTAGGAGAAACAGGAATCACTTGGCTCACTATTTAATGAAATATGGAAAAACCAAAAAATACCCGAGGAATGAAGAGTGAGTACACTTATACCCATATACAAGAACAAAAGAGACATTCACAATTATGTGAATTATCGGGGTATTAAGTTAATGAGGCATACTATGAAATTAAAGGAAAAAATTATCGAACATAAGTTAACACAAGTATTGAGTACAACAGAGAACCAATTTGGATTCATGCCTGTCAAATCTATTGTTGAAGCGATTTACCTTTTCAGATGTCTTATGAAACATTTTAGAGCAAAAAAGAAAGACCTTCACATGATATTTATTGATCTAGAAAAAGCTTATGATAGGGTACCGAGGGAGGTTCTTTGGAGAACTTTCAAAAAAAGAGGTATCTCATTGACATATATTAACCTTATAAGAGACATGTATGATGGTGCAAAAACATGTATGAGGACTCATGAAGGAACGACAGACTTCTTTGAAGTTAATATTGGGTTACATCCAGGATCAACTTTAAGTCCATACTTATTTATAATGGTGATGGATGAGTTAACAAAACATATTCAAGATGAAGTACCATGGTGTATGTTATTTGCAGATGACATTGTATTAATAGAGGAGTCTAAGGAAAAAGTTAATAGAAAATTGGAACTATGGAGAGAAATATTAGAAAGCAAAGGCCTCCGACTTAGTAGAACAAAGACAGAATATATGGAATATATGTTTGATCATTTGGTTACTTCAAAGAAAATTGTTACACATTGCATCCCTCAAAATGAAAGTTTTAAATACCTAGGGTCAGTTTTTTAGAGTGATGGAAGAATTGATGGAGATGTTACGCATAAAATTAATGTTGTTTAGTTAAAATGGAGAGGAGCATCAGGTATTCTTTGTGATAAGAAGATACAATTAAAGTTAAAAGGTAAATATTATAGAGCAACAATTAGATGTGCCATGTTTTATGGTTCTGACTGTTGAGCAGTTAATCATCAACATGTACAAAAGATGTCTATGACAGAAATGAAGATGTTGAAATGGATGAGTGGTGATACAAGAAAAGACCGTATACATAATGAGGTTATTAGAAACAAATTAGGAGTGGCACCAATAGAGGATAAAATGAGAGAATATCGTTTAAGATGGTTTGGACATATAGAAAAGATCAAAAGAACTTTTAAGAATGTATGAAAAACTAGATTTTGAAAGTATTAAAAGAGGTAGAAGATGACCACAAAAGTGTTGGAAAGAAACAATAAAGAATGATCTAGCTTATTGTGAGTTAACTTCTAACATGGCACATGATAGGGCTATGTGGAAACAAAGAATCCATGTAGCCGACCTCATTACTATGGGAAAAGGCTTAGTTGTTGTTGTAGTAGTTATTGTAGTCTTTTAGACCTTATATTGGATATTGGTAGACCGTAGTCAAAAGGCCCACAACAAATAATGAACATTACTCCTACCAAGACAAAGGAATGGAGGGGGAAGTTCAGTACCATATCTACTAAGATGAAAGAGTGGAGGAGGGAGGCAACACTATAAGAGGGAGTCTAGTGGGTGATGTTTATCACCCCAAGGTTTGATTAAGGTTTACCAATGTCTAAGTTAGAGTTCATAGAGGATATATAATGTGGGGCAAATGGGCAGGACTCCTGATATGGGCCAGAGATCCCGGCTCAACCACCATTTTTTCAGGCCTGCGCCACACCGACCGGTCCCTCAGGCCAGGCCAATTTCGACATCCCTAACAAGTGCCCTCCATGCTTATAGAAGATGAAAATTGGAAGCAATTGGAATGAAAACAAGATTATGATGAATGTGATGCATTTGCTAGCTATGATCCATGATATGTGGAATGATTTAAGAATTGTTGTATCATCATAATCTAGAATTTATTATGATGACACTAACTCTTACTTTATATGACAATATGATTTTGTGACTGTTATTCACTTCTTCTATCTATTTTTTATTTTCCTCACTTACATCATAAGTATTTATTTCATGGTTTATTAGCTAGCATTTATCTTGTTTTATATAATACATGATGTTTAGGATGTCTTACACTTGTAGTATTATTCTATTTTTTCTGATTTTTTCTATTTTCTACAATTTTTGAATTTTCTCTTTCCTGGTCTTTTAATTAAGTACAACAACAACAACTAAGCCTTTTCCCATACTAGACGGGGTCGACTACATGGATTCTTTGTTTCCATAGATCCCTATCATGTGTTGTTAGTAGTTCACTCACAATAAGCTAGATCATTCTTTATTGTTTCTTTCCAACACTTTTGTGGTCGTCCTCTATCTCTTTTAATACTTTCCAAATTTAGTTTTTCTAACCTTCTTACATGTTCTTCTTTTGATCTTTCTATATGTCCAAACCATTTTAAACGATATTCTCTCATTTTATCCTCTATTGGTGGGACTCCTAATTTGTTTCTAATAACCTTATTATGTCTATGGTCTTTTCTTGTATGACCACTCATCCATCTCAACATCTTCATTTATGTCAGAGACATCTTTTGTACATGTTGATGATTAACTGCCCAACACTCATAACCATAAAACATGACAGGCCTAATTGCTGCTCTATAATATTTACCTTTTAACTTTAATGGTATCTTCTTATCACAAAGAATACCTGATGCTCCTCTCCATTTTAACCAACCAACATTAATTCTATGCGTAACATCTCCATCAATTCTTTCATCACTCTAAAAAAGTGACCCTAGGTATTTAAAACTTTCCTTTAGGAGGATGCAATGTGTGCCAATTTTAATTTTTATGTCCTCTCAAGTAACCAAATGATCAAACATACATTCCATATATTTTGTCTTTGTTCTACTAAGTCGGAGGCCTTTGCTTTCTCATGTTTCTCTCCATAGTTCCAATTTTCTATTAACTTTTCCCTTCGACTCCTCCACTAATACAATGTCATCTGCAAATAACATACACCAAGGTACTTCATCTTGAATATGTTTTGTTAACTCATCCATCACCATTATAAATAAGTATGGACTTAATTAAGTAAACTAAAAAAAATCATGTACCATACTGCATTATGCAATAAGATCTAATACACTCCTATTCGGTCTGCTATGCAATATGGGGACCGATATGGTCTTTACAACATTGATATGACCAAACTTAACGTAGATAGTAATATTATTATACCCTACTGCATGATGTCTTGATGACGATGTTCCTCATTCGGTTAGTAGTTCAAACCCAGTGATCATCCACATCACGCAAAAACTTGAATAACTAGAAAATTAAGCAAGTTGTGGAGCCATGTCAAATTTGAATGAGGAAAAAGCCAGAAATGCTTTAGAAATAGGAGTTTAAATAACAAAAAGCAGACGAGATGTGTGAAAGAGGAATAAAGATAAAAACAATTATTCAATATTGATTCTTGTGAGAAATGAATGACATGAAAGTGGATTAAGGAAAAGCCTTGATAGAGGGTGAGAATTGAGACAAAATAAGATATTAACAACAACAACAACAACAACTAAGCCTTTTCCCATACTAAACGAGGTCGGCTACATGGATTCTTTATTTCCACATATCCCTATCGTGTGCCATGTTAGGAGTTAACTCACAATAAGCTAGATCATTCTTTATTGTTTCTTTCCACCACTTTTGTGGTCGTCCTCTACCTCTTTTAATACTTTCCAAATTTAGTTTTTCTAACCTTCTTATAGGTTTTTCTTTTGATCTTCTTTCTCTATGTCCAAACCATCTTAAACGATATTCTCTCATTTTATCCTCTATTGGTGTCACTCCTAATTTATTTCTAATAACCTCATTATGTATACGGTCTTTTCTTGTATGACCACTCATCCATCACAACATCTTCATTTCTGTCACAAACATCTTTTGTACATGTTGATGATTAACTGCCCAACACTCATAACCATAAAACATGGCAGGCTTAATTGTTGCTCTATAATATTTACCTTTTAACTTTAATGGTATCTTCTTATCACAAAGAATACCTTATGCTCCTCTCTATTTTAATCAACCAGCATTAATTCTATGCGTAACATCTCCATCAATTCTTTCATCACTCTAAAAAAGTGACCCTAGGTATTTAAAACTTTCCTTTAGGAGGATGCAATGTGTGCCAATTTTAATTTTTATGTCCTCTCAAGTAACCAAATGATCAAACATACATTCCATATATTTTGTCTTTGTTCTACTAAGTCGGAGGCCTTTGCTTTCTCATGTTTCTCTCCATAGTTCCAATTTTCTATTAACTTTTTCCTTCGACTCCTCCACTAATACAATGTCATCTGCAAATAACATACACCAAGGTACTTCATCTTGAATATGTTTTGTTAACTCATCCATCACCATTATAAAGAAGTATGGACTTAAAGTTGATCCTTGATGTAACCCAATATTAACTTCAAAGAAGTATGTCGTTCCTTCATGAGTTCTCATACATGTTTTTGCACCATCATACATGTCTCTTTTTTCCAAAGTTCTCCAAAGAACCTCCCTCGGTACCCTATCATAAGCTTTTTCTAGATCAATAAATATCATGTGAAGGTCTTTCTTTTTTGCTCTAAAATGTTTCATAAGACGTCTGAAAAGGTAAATCGCTTCAATAGTAGATCTGTCTAGCATGAATCCAAATTGGTTCTTTGTTGTACTTGATACTTGTCTTAACCTACGTTCGATAATTCTTTCTCATAATTTCATAATATGGCACACTAACTTGATACCTCGATAATTCACACAATTTTGAATGTCTCTCTTATTCTTATATATGGGTATAAGTGTACTTGCTCTCCATTCCTCGGGTATCTTTTGGTTTTTCCATATTTCATTAAATAGTCTTATGAGCCAAGTGATTCATATTTCTCCTAGCATTTTCCAAACTTCTATAGGAATGTTATTTGGTCCTACCGATTTACCACCCTTCATATGTTTAAGAGACTCTTTGACTTTATTTTTTTGAATACGTCAGTAGAAATTGTGGTTTATATACTTTTCTGATTTGGCTAACTCTACTAAGCTAATATTAACATCTTTATTTTCATTAAAAAGATTATAAAAATAGTTTTCCATCTATTTCTTATATCATCATTTGCCACTAGAATTTTTTCATCCTCGTTTTTTATGCATCTAACATAATTAAGATCTTTAGTTTTCTTATCTCTAGCCCTAGCTATCCTAAAAATATCTCTTTCACCCTCTTTTGAATTGAGTTTTTTATATAAATCCTCCCAAATTTTAGCTTTTGCTTCACTCACGGCCTTTTCCGCTTCCTTCTTTGCTTTCTTATAAGCCTCTAAAGTTTCACTAGTTTTCTTAGCATAATGTAATTTGTAACATTCCCTCTTTGCCTTGATTTTATTTTGTACTACTTCACTCCACCACCAAGCTTCTTTTTGTGCCGATACACCTCCCTTAGATACCCCTAACACATCTTTCACCACTTTCCTAATATTTATAGCCATATTGTTCAACATATCACAGGGTGTACCAACATAATTCCAAACATCTCCTTGAAGGACTTTCTGTTTAAATATATCTTCTTTCTCGCTTTTGAGGTTCCACCATTTAGTCCGAATAGCTCGATGCACTCTTTTCTTCTTTGTCCATTTTTTTATTTGTAAATCCATAACTAAAAGTCGATGTTGGGTGGTTAAGCTTTCTCCTGGAATTACCTTGCAATCTTTACAATACGCTCTATCTTTTTTTTACAAATAAAGTAATCAATTTGTGTTTGTGATAAGCCACTCTTATAAGTAATTAAATGTTCATCTCATTTTTTGAAGATTGTATTGACTATAAAGAGATCAAATGCCATAGCAAAATTTAAAATCTCCCTACCTTCCTCATTTATATCCCCAAAACCAAAGTTTTCATGAATCCTTTGATATCCTAATGCCTCTTTACCAACATTTTCATTTAAGTCTCCTAAACAAATCATCTCCCTTTGTGGAATCTTTTGAATCACCTTATTTAACTCTTCCCAAAAAGTTGTCTTTATACTATCTTCTAGTCCTACTTGGGGTGCGTAAGGACAAACTATATTCAAAACCTCTGCTCCTAACACTAATTTCAACGTCATGATTCGGTCACCATATCGTTGTATGTCTACTACACTATCCTTTAAATCTTTATTTATGATAATACCAACTCTGTTTCGAGCCTTTTCTTTACCTGAGTACCATAATTTAAAACTTGTATCTTCTATCTCTTTTGCTTTTTCTCCAACCCATTTTGTCTCTTGTAAACATAGAATATGAATCTTTCTCCGAATCATAGTATCTAGTGATGATTTCATGCAATCTATCTTCTAAAACATATTATCAATGAAGAAAATGTTTCAAGAATAGTGGGGTTGGTCAGCGCACTTCAGGTTGTCGTCCCCTGCCTCTTTCTTTTTCTTATTCAAATTAACCTAATCGCAGATTAGAGACTTTATATTACTATTCTAACTCAAAAGACCTAAATGCCTTTAATTAGAAACTAACAACACCCGAATCCCAATGGATCAGAATATGATCCATTGGGATCCAAACCACCTAAAGCTTAGACTTACTTACAAATACATAACAACGACATGAATTTAAACTTAAAAGACTAAGATTTTTGAACTTCAACTTGATCTTCAACACGCCCCCTCAAGTTGAGTCTTAAAGACATGTAACTCATATTTTAACCAGAGCCTTCTTAAATCCATTAATTGGGACTGGTTTAGTAAGGTTGTCGGTTGTTTCTTACTTTTCCAAGAAATGAGTGTAGACCAAGGAACATACACCAACCCGTACAGAGCATCGAGTGTCTAGCACCAAATTTGCCAATCTACATCATCAGAATCCAATCAATCGAAGGGACAATCCGACAGGAAAAATAATCCATGACTAGAAGTACCCTTCAAATAGCAATTATACTAACAACAAACCAAATGGAGATGTCGAGGAGTGTGCATAAATTGACCGACTTGTTGGACAACAAAAAGAAATGTCGAAGACATGTAATGGTCAAATAATTGAGGCTCCCACCAATTGACGATACAACAAAGGATTTGAAAAGAGGCTCACCTTCCTCACGACGATATTTCACATTGACCTCTAGAGGAGTGTCAACAGGGAGAAGTAGATTGAAGGCCAACTAAAGAGATCAAGTCTTTTGTATATTTGTGCTGATGTAAGAAAATACCTTTGCATCCGAATGCACCTCAAGACCCAAAAATAATAGTGAGGGGACCAATATCCTTCATATGAAACGAAGTTTGGAGTTTGCCATTAATCTACCGTATTAAGACAATATCGATGCGTTGATGATGGTAATATCATCAACATAAACAAGAAGAAGAACAATACCACTTTTATTTTGTGAAGAAACAAAGAAGAATCATACCGGCTTTGGGTGAAAGAAAAACCAAGTAAAGTAGAACAAAATTTTTCGAACCATGCTAATAAATTGATTTCTTCAATTTGCATACCTTACCCTACTTTTGTTCCTAAAGATATCCAAGTGATAAGTCCATATAAATATCTTCCATAAGATCTCCCTGAAGAAAGGCTTATACTTTACTGAGAATACTCATTTGCAGTCCACTGTTTTCCTCTCTGATGATAAGTGAACCAGTTCCCAAGTCTTGTTCTGGACCAGTGCCGCAATTTCCTCTTCCATTGCCTTCTTCCATTGAGGTTGTTCTGCACCTTCAAATGTTCTTGAAATATAGGTAGTATCCGCATTCATCACAAACAACTGATATTCTCTGTGATAATTTGAATATGATACCAGTTTTTGCAATGAATATTTTGCCACTTCACGTTTTCCTTTTTGAATTGCAATAGGTAGATCATTTAACTTACTATATGAGGTATGGAAAGTTATCTGAGAAGGCAATGGATCAGATTTTGAGTGAGGATCTTGATTCAGAATGGTGGATTGATGAGGGAGAAAGGTCTTTCTTACCCCTTTGGTATATACCTTCCCTTCCTTCACTTGAGGAGGTATAAGAAAGGTCTTTCTTACCCCTTTGGTATATACCTTCCCTTCCTTCACTTGAGGAGGTATAATCTCCTCCTCTTCTCTATCATGTTCTGACTGAATTTCAACAGGTATGTGGTGACAGTATTTTTGATGGTGGAACTTCCTGCATATTATAAAATGGTCATCCAAAGTAACATATATTTTTCTTCTGAGAGGATCATAACACTTATAACCCTTTTGAGTAGAAGAATATCCCAAGAAGATGCATTTGATCGATCTTGCATCTAGCTTATCTCTCAAACCATGGTGGATATGAATAAAGCATGTACATCTAAAGACTCTAGGAAGTAAATGAAATTGTGTCTAGTGAGGACACAATGAATGAAATAGAGTATTGTCATTGAGGACTCTGCTTGGCATACGGTTTATAAGAAAAATTGTCGTCAAAACAGCTTCACCCCAATAGCATTTCGGAGCATTACACCAAAGTAAAAGAGTTCTGGCCACTTCTAGAATATGTCTATTCTTTCTTTCATAAACTATGTTTTGTTGAGGAGAATAAGCACATGTAGTCTGATGCAACATTCCATGATGTAGGAAGTATGAGTGAAATGATTGAGACATGAACTCTCCAGCCATTATCACTGCAGAAGACTTTAATAGTACGCTGAAATTGAGTACGCACAAACTGACAGTAAATAGGTAGAATATTATTCACTTCATCTTTAGTTTTTATGAGGTATATCATTGTAAATCTAATACAGTCATCTATGAAAGATATAAAGTACTTATATCCATGTAGAGAAGTAATAGAGAAAGGGCCCCAAATATCATAATGCACAATTTCAAAATGAATAGAAGATTTTTCTTCACTGAAAGGAAATGAAGTACGATGATGTTTTGCCTTCTAGTAGGTTTCACAGTTGAAATTCAAATTATTACAATGACTAAATTCAGGCAATAGTATCCTAAGTTTAGATAAAGGTAGATGTCCTAATCTATGATACCAGCGGGGTAGATCCTCCTGTTTTTCTGTAATAAATGTGGATTGTATAGTTGCTTCCTTATTTTCTTCACAAAAGTAGAGGCCTCTCCTCACACTACCCTAACCAAAGATCATCCCCTTCTTCAGTTCCTGAAATACACATCCACTAGAATAAAAAATTATACAACATTTTAAATCATGAGTTAAGGCAAAAACTGATAATAAATTGACAGACATATTGAAAACATGTAAAACATCTTTCAATATGCCAAAAGAAGTAATAATATTTATTTTCTCAGCCATCTGCCAATTGAATATTAATTTGTTCACGAGTCAACTCATAACTATCAAAGAATTCCCTCCTACTGACCATATGATCAGTGGCACCAGAATCAATAACCCATATCTGAGAATGAGAAATGTTTAAATTATCCTTAGCCAAGAATGAGAAAAGATATGCCATAGTTGCCTGAGAATCATTATTGGAGGAAGTAGATGGAGAATGTGAATCAGTCAAACGAGCTTTGAGCAACTCTATCTCCTTTTTCATATCAGCCAATGAGCTTGCACTGTTTTCAATATTATGTTTATCATTCTGATCACTACTGAAATAGGCATTGTTAGGTCTATTTTGAAAGTGAGTGGGTCTGCCAACTAATTTCCAACATGTTTCCTTCATATGTCGTGATTTTCCACAGTGAGAACAAGTTAATTTAGCTTTTTCTTCAGGAGTAAGTGCAAATCTGCCTCTGCCACGTCCATAACCTCCTCTACCACGGGAAAATATAGAATTTGATGTATTTCTTCCCATAAATGCAGTAATTTCTGGATTGATTCTTGTTTCCTTCTCTAAATGCTTCTTATCCTCCTCCTTGAGTAAGAGGGAATACATTGTGCTTAAGGAAGGTAGTTCTTCTCTGCTAAGAATATTGTTTTTGGCTGCCTCATACTATGAAGAGATACCCCATAAGAGATCGAATACTTTCCTCTCTTCAAATTCCTCATTGCGCTCTTGTGTGGAACTTTTACATTTTGTCTTTGAATAAAGTTGTAGCTCTTCGCATAAGCCTCTGAGTTTTGCATAACATTCACTAACCGATCTGCCTCCCTGTCTGCATTTTCTAATTTTCTCAAAGATCATATTTCTTGGCTATATTTTTTCTTTGGGCGTAAGCATCGTGTACTGCTAACCAAATATCCTTAGCAAGAACATGAATGTACTAGCAATTGAAGGTGATATTTATTGGAGAAGTCAAGCACTAACTAGTGTATTTTCCCTACGTCATCGTGAGTAAAGAGGGTCAGTAGTCGGAGGTTGTGATATGTCACCGGTTAAATAGTCCCTACGCCATCGTGAGTAAAGAGGGTCAGTAGTCGAAGGTTGTGATATGTCACCCGTTAAATAGTCCCAACGCCCCCTTGCCATTACTACCAATTCTATAGATCTGGCCCACTGAAGATAATTTTTTCCATCTAACTTCAAGTTTGTAATTTAGAACCCTTCACCTTTCTCTGTTGAACTTGGTTCACTTGCGTCTCTCACCTTAGTCATTTCCATGTCTATAAGAATCCTCACCGAAATTTCAAGAAGATAATCGTTAACTGATAGGGTGGGTTTGAATATTTTTTCTTGCAACCCAACACACTTTTGACTAATAATTGTTGAAGATCAAGTTAAATCTTTATTAATTAGTGTTACTATTTAGTTATAAATATATACATAGAGTCATAGGTAAGTCTGAGTCATGTATATTATGGTATTTTGTAATACGGGTCCTAATAGATCCTGATCCATTAAGAACCGTAATCCATTAGTTACTTACTAGGGATATTATAGTCTTTCAAGTTAGATCAGCAATATAAGTAGTCATTAGGATTGCCATTAGGTTTTAACGAGAATTAAAGGGTGGCAGCAAGGATTGGCCGACCAGCACCTCAATGTCTTCTTCTTGTATTCGGCTTTCATCAATAAAGAAGTTTATGTTGTTGATTAATTTCAACATGGTATCAGAACCTCTTATAGCCGTTTAGCATCAAACATCAAAAGAAATCAACAAAAAGAAGTCGTGGGCACGGTGAAGAACCCACAGGACAGCAAATTCTTCTCGTTCTTGTTCTTTCAAATTGGTATTTGAGTGATTTCATTACAAAATCGTTGTTAGATTCATTACCTCTCACCGTGAACATCTGCTTCGTAATCTACAAGTGATGCACTAAACTGTTCGATGAAATATCCAAGAGGAAGTGAGACAGTTGTTTCATTTAAAAAATTCGATTTTTCAGTGGTCAACCGATTGGGGCAGATTTAAAGGTATTCCTTTAGTGAGATATCAATCCGAATATGGAAAGAGCAAAGATGGTAGAAAGTAACAAACTCTCGTCAGAAGGTTTTCAAATCACAAATTTGAAACTTGATGACAAGAATTATTTACAATGGGCCAGATCTATTGAGCTGGCTATTATGGCAAGGGGGCGATAGGATTATTTGACTGGTGATCTTCCTCGGTTCCCAATTTCAGATCCTTCCTATTCTCGGTAGTGCAAAGAAAATGTCTTAGTATGTGCTTGGCTAATACAATCCATGACTTCCTCTATCGTCAGTACTTTTATATTTTTTGACACTGCTAGGGATATCTGGCTGGCAGTTCAGGAAGCTTATGCCCAAAAAAAAATTATTGTGAAGAAATATGATCTTATAGAGAAGATTCAAAAATGCAGACAAGGAGGAAGGTCAGTTAGTGAGTATTATGCAGAGCTCAGAGGTATGTGGGAAGAACTACATCTGTACTCTAAGACTAAATGTCAGACTTGCACACTAGAACGGAATGAGGAGTTTGAAGAGCGTAAAATATTTGATCTTCTATGGGGTATATCATCAGAATATGAATCTGTAAAGAATAACATCCTCAGCAGGGAAGAACTTTCATTTTTTAGTGCAGTATACTCACTCCTCCTTAGAGAAGAAGATAGGAAGTTTCTTGAAAAAGAAACCAAAATTAATTTTGAGACCTCAGCATTTGTAGGAAAAAATACTAATGTTCCTCCTTTCGCTAGAGAAAGAGGAGGTTATGGTAGAGGCAGATGTAGATCTGGACAGACACCTGAAGAGAAAGATAAGATCGGCTGCTCTCACTGTGGGAAACCACGATACAACAAGGAAACTTACTGGGAGTTAGTTGGAAAACCTACATATTTTCCGAATAGAAACAACAGAGCATACTTTAGTAGTTATCTTAATGAAAAGCAAAAGATTGAGGAAAGTATACCTTCTTTAGCTGATATGAGAAAGGAAATTGAATTATTGAAGGCACGTTTGACTGATCCATAACAACCTTCTTCATCCTTTCACAGCGAATCATAAGCATCTATTGTCTATCCTTTTTCATTACTAACTCGGGATAATATAAATTCTTCTTATTCAAGGATATGGGTTATTAATTCAGGTGCTACAGATCACATGGTCAGCAGAAGAGATTTCTTTGATATCTATGAATTGACACAGATACAGATCAATATTAGATTGGCAGATGGATCTCTTACACCAATAGTGAGAAAAGAAACATCTTTCGGTACATTGAAAAACGTTTTACATGTTCCAAACATATCAGTAAACCTATTATCTGTCTTTGCTATGACTCAGGATTTAAAATGTCGTATAATCTTTGATTCCACTAGATGTGTCTTTCAATAAATGAAAACGGGGAAGATCTTTGGTCAGGGTAATATGAGAAGAGGCCTCTACTTTTGCGAGGATAATAAAGGTGTTGCACTACAATCAACAATTATTACTAAGAGACAGAATGAGCGTATACCTTGTTGGCACCAGCGGTTAGGCCATTTACCATTTTCCAAAATAAAGATGTTATTACATGAATTTAGTGATTGTAATGATTTGAACTTGAATTGTGAAACTTGTCAGAAGGCAAAACACCATCGTATTTCATTTCCTTTAAATGAAGAAAGATCTTTCGTTCCTTTTGATATTCTGCATTCTTATATTTGGGGCCCTAGTTCGACAACTTCTATAGAGGGATATAAGTATTTTGTATCATTTATTAATGATTGCACTAGATTTACTATAATTTACCTTATGAAGACTAAAGACGAAGTGAAGGAAATTTTTCCTGTATACTGTCAGTTTGTATAGACGCAATTTCATAGTACCATTAAGATCTTTCGCAGTGATAATGGTAGAGAATTTATGTTACGATCCCTTCATTCGTATTTTCTACAACATGGCATCTTACACCAGACCTCATGTTCTCACTCTCCTCAACAGAACGGTGTAGTTAAAAAGAAGAATCGGCATATTTTAGAAGTTGCAATGACTCTCTTAATTGGATGCAATGCACCAAAATATTATTGGGGTGAAGCAGTCTTAACATCAATTTTTCTTATAAATCGCATGCCAAGCAAGGTGCTCAGTGGTAATACTCCATTTCATTCTCTATGTCCTTCTCTGAAACAATTCCATTTATTACCAAGAATTTTTTTGTTATACATGCTTTGTTCATGTTTGTCAAGGTGCCAGAGATAAACTTGATGCAAGATCAATCAAGTGCATCTTCTTGGGATATTCGACTACTCAAAAAGGTTATAAGTGTTATGATCATTTCAAAAAGAGGTTTTATGTTACAATGGATGTCACCTTTAATGAAGATATTCTATTTTATGGAATGCAGGAAGAACCTTCATCAGAAATACAGTCTACTCAAGTGATCCCACTTCCTCCAACTGAAATTACATCTACTCATGAAAATGCAGGTGAATGGCAAGTATATAACAGAGGAAACCGAGGGATTGTCTTTCCAAATCAGACTGTCACCCGAGATCAAAATTTCCAAAGTAAATTAGATTTACCTCCTCTTCAAATAACCTCTCAAAATTCGGATATCGAAATGGATGATTTACGTATTGCAATTAGAAAAGGGAAGCGTGCAGCTGCAAAATATGCATTGGACAAAATGGTATCATTCTCTATCCTAGGGAATATCAGTTAAGGACCTATGAAGTGGCTAAAGTACATCCAGAATGAAAAGCGGCTATGAAAGAAGAAATTTCAGCTTTAGTACGAAATCATACTTGGGAATTGACAGATCTACCCTCACAAAGGAATATTGTAGGATGTAAGTGGGTATTCTCAGTCAAATATAAGGCAGATGGGAATATAAAAAGATATAAGGAAAGATTAGTTGCAAAAGAATATAGTCAGTCCTTCGGCATAGATTACACAGGAACACCATCATAATCTTGTTAAGCTTGGCAGTTAATAAAAGATGGAAATTATAGTAACTGGACATGAAGAATGCATTCCTTGAGGGTGATCTCACGGAAGACATTTATATGGACTTAACACCAGGATACTTTTAATGAGAACGAATAAGGGAAAGTGTGCAAACTAAAGAAATCATAAAAATTTATGGATTGAAACAATCTCCATATGGTTTGAGAAATTTAGTAGTGGAATTCGGACTGTAAGGTTTAAACAATTCGTTAAGCAAGGCCTTATGTTACTTACTGCATGTATTAGTGAGCTAAACAAACAACTCAATATTTTGTTTTGTTTGACTTGAAAGATTTGGGAAGATTAAATTACATGCATGTATGGCCGTAGTTACTTTAGTCTCCTTAGCTAAATGGGTGACCAATCATACGACTCTACGAAAAATCTGCAGCTATCAGAGGAAAAGTTTCGAGACAAAAGGATTTGACGAGCAAACATGAAAACAAAGAACGAGAACGAGCATTTGCATCCGAAGGATTTCATCGACGAAAACTATCAAAAGGTCCAATAAACCACCAAAATATTGCACGATGAACAGGAAATGGACGAAGGTCAGAAGTACATAAGAATGAGCACCTTTAGCCGAAAGCCGCTAATCTTCATCACCACTTTCGTCACTGAAATAGCTCGATTTCTGACCACTCATGTCTGCAACTCTCTTCTCGAAACAATTGGTTCTCTCATCCGCACCCCTGGGATCGACGACGGACGCCCAATTATCATCCTCGAATCCGGCGTTCTCCTCCGCCCGATCACCATCATCCGAGTCCCACTCAACCCTTCCTCCGCCGCCTAGTTGGTGGCGCCGAGCCCTTTTCGACGGCGGAGGCCGCTCTCTCGGCCCTAGTTGGTTCTTAGGACATTCGTAGGAGAGGTGGCCGGCGTCGCCGCACTCGTAGCACCGACTCTTGTCCATGTAGATCTTCCGGCGGATGAATTCTGGCGCCCGGCCGTTGTCCGTGGCGATAGAGGCGGTGAGGGTGCGGCCATTGAGGATTTTACCGTTCATCTGGTTAGCGGCGTTCACGGCGTCCGAACGCGAGACGAAGAGGACAAAGGCGACGCCCTTGCTCTTGCGAGAGGCCCTGTCCTTGAGAATGGTAACCTTGGCGACCTTGCCAAAAGTGGAGAAGAGGGTGTGGACGTCGGAATTGGTGAGATTGTAGTCGATATTGCTCACGTAGACCGTCGATTTCGACGGGGCGAGGCCGCCGCTTCCGCCTCCTTTGCCGCCAGTGGGAGGATTGCATCTTGAAGAAGAAGAAGATGGCCGTGATGGCGATTGTGGGGATGGATTGATTGGATTGAAGCGGCAGAAGTAAAGCAAATCATCGTCTCCGTCTTCATTATCGTCGCCCTTCCTCACCATCTCTCTCTGGTGCGAGGACGCGATGTGCGAACAAGTCGAGTTTCGGAAATGGGAAGTGAAATTCTAAACGAAATGGAACCATGGGTCGACGCCTTTTTAAATATGAACACCGGTTGAAATTAAAATGGATATGAAGTCGGATATTTAAGCACGTTTAAGCATTATATTACTTTCTCTGCCTATATATACCGTAATTCCACCCTTCATACATATCAAGACAATTTGAAAGTTGTTACACACCCAATCATATTATATTTCGTGTAATTTGATACAGGATACACATTGAGCCACTATCAACATCATCGACATAAAGTTTAATTGTGCAATAAATATGTTGCAGAATAAGTGAGATTATCACAAGGCTATCTAGCAACTTCCTCTCTCTATATATAATTATCTAAACATGTTTATTCATTACTTTCTAATATAATTTTAAATTTTAAAGTTTTTAAAAAGAATGAAAGATAATATTATTACACTCATGTTTCAAAAAAGAAGAAGCAATAGTTAAACATTATATCCAACAACAACAAAGACTTTTTCTATCCTAGATGAGGCTGACTATATGAATTCTTTGTTTCCACAAAACCCTATTAAATTTTGTGAAATTCATGATAAATAAGTCTGACAAAGTTTTATGGTTGTTGTCAAAAGCCTAACCCAACCCTTCTCCTTTATACAGGCTTGGAACTGGCCATGCAAGGGTGATATCTTACATGGGCGAAGTTTTAAATATTATATTCAATAATATATATATATTGAGAGAGTTTGTGTTTTGACTACATAATGTCTTTTGATATATAATCTTTTACAAATATTTGTATCATTTTATCTTTAAAATCAATGGTAGAGAATTAAATTAAAAGTATTATTGTATTATAAAATGATTCAAATCTTTACCATCAATCTCAAAAATAGAATTGTGAAAATGTTCATATAACATTATGTAAAAAAACATTATACAACTAAAAGCAAAAAATATGTGTGTGTGTAATGTTTATCCAAACAAATCTCAACCCATTTAATTTATAAGTATAATTGATTTTAAAAGCAAAAAACATGCTTCTATTTTTAATGTGTAATTGATTCAAAAAGTAATTTTTTACTTTTGAATTTAAATCTCAATCATTCATTTTTTAGATTATTGATGTTTGTTTGAATATACCAAGCACACATTCTCTCTCTATATATATACATAAAAAGGGAGAACATAATCAATTACACACTTATCCATCCTTATGTACACTTAAACATTTGCATCATTTGATAAATATGATCATCAATGTATGTAGTACATTAAATGTAAAGTATAATGTTACTTTTATTTTTTAAATTCAAAATCTCCATCGTTCATCATGACAGTTAAACTGGAATTGAGGATAAATAGGTGTGTGTATTTGAATGACAATTTGGGTCGCTTTACAAATATCCAAATTTAATCTATGAACATCAAAAGAAACTATAACTTGAATGCTCACCATTATTAGTTCATCTATCAAGGCTCTGGGACTTCGGCCTTGCTGGTGGTAAGTTCGATTCTGGGACGTGTACGTGTGTTAGGTTTCTAGATTGTAACAAAAGAAAATTATCAACTAATAAAGTCACTGCAAATGTTTAATCAACAAAAGAAATACTTTTCTCCTTAAACCATAGTTCGAATCGGTTCGACTTTTCGCTTAAAACCGAATCCTGCTCACCCTTACCCCTACGTCAGGCTCAGACGGGCTCCGTAGTAGGATGAAGCCGGTTCGTGTCAAGTGCCTAACTGAGGCTTGAGGCCTGTGCTTTTTGTGCGCACCCACCTCTCTCTCTTCGAAAACGCAGGGGCGAGGTGAGAGGAGAATGGAGGACATCGAGGATGTCGTTCCGGCAGGATCAGATCCTCCGGCGCTGATGCGTCTGCCCTTCACCACTGTCGGATTGAGACCGAGGAAGGCGATCAGGCCTCGTAAAATTGGCGCCTCATATCCCAATAACATTCCCTCTTCTGCCCTCCTTATCCCTGGGACTCAGGTTCTCCCTCACTGCGTGTGTTTCGTGTGTGTGCGTGTCTGTCTCTTACTGATGCCACACGAATGCTGCAGACTATATATATGAAGACGTTTGGTTGCTCACACAATCAGGTATGAATTTCCCTCTCCTCTTACTCGTTGATACGCTTGTTTTCGTGATTCAACCCGATAATTGTGTCACCCATCGATTTTTTTTGTTCCCAACTCTCTCTCTCTCTCTCACTCTCACACACACACTTCAAGAAGCAATTTTATTTGGTTTTGTTAAGCATCTGCTTCTTATGGGTTCTGTAGTTGGTAAAAGTTGCTGGCTTCACTATGATATGCAGCAAAGAGTGACACTTATGATACTGCTTCTTGTTTATGTCATCTTGTAAAAGAGCGTTTGAATGGGTTGCCGACTTGCCAATCTGTAGTTTTCTCAGTTCTGTCTCCATTGAAATGCACCCACACATTGGTACCATTTGCCAAACTGAACTTTGTTGCAAACTGCGTCGAATCTTAGTAGACCCTTTTCTTCTCAAATTAGCTTATTTATCTCACAAACGGGAGTCTTTTTCCATGCGTTAAAACTGCATTCATCATCTGAAGGAAGCGAAGTTCAATGAATGTATCACATTTCTCACTGTTTGGTTTGATTTAAGTAAGTGAATTTGAACGCAGTCCCCTGCATCTTAGAGGCCTAGGAATATTTTCTTGTTGATATGACTCTTTTATCTGTTTGACAAACTAATCAAAACTGCTCTCCTGTTATAGCCTCCCCATGGTTGGTAGTGTATCCACCTTGGTCTGATTGTATTCATGCATGCAGGTTATACATTCAATTAAAGAATACATGGCTGGTCAGCTTTCAGCTTTTGGTTATTCCTTGAGTGACAATCCTGACCAAGCAGATCTATGGCTCATCAACACGTCATTCACCCTTCCTTTTACCTTTCTTCTCTCTTCTCTTCTTTATTCTGCTTACACTTTCATACTTGTCCTATTGCTTACTGTGTCTTTTCGAGGCAATTCATAATTGCTAGATAAACAAGTAACGCTTTTATTAGCTGACTGAAGCTATTGAATTGAACAATAACATGAATGCATCCATTATCTTTTACAAAACCATACCATATATACTTATGAAAAGAAAATCATGTTAAAAATAATTGCTGATGCAGTTGCACAGTGAAATCCCCGAGTCAATCTGCCATGGATACCATAATAGCTAAAGGAAAATCTTCAAATAAACCACTAGTTGTTGCCGGCTGTGTCCCTCAAGGAAGTCGACATTTGAAAGAGCTCGAAGGGATCAGCATAGTTGGAGTTCAGCAAATTGATCGTGTTGTTGAAGTTGTCGAGGAGACTTTAAAGGGTCATGAAGTGCGGCTTTTGACCCGTAAGACACTGCCAGCACTTGACCTTCCAAAGGTGTGGATTTGAGCTTAACTTTATAATTGTTGTTCATTTTGTATTGAAATTTCTTCCCTGCCACAAGTTTCGTGTATACTGTTCCTTTTGTAACTCAAGTGTTTTATGTTAATGTTTTATGTTTTGATTTAGTGTATTTTAACTTGATTTTACAAACTAGTCTGGGGATAGATTATTTATTATACTTCTGTAACAGGTGAGAAAGAACAAGTTTGTTGAGATTCTTCCTATTAATGTTGGTTGTTTAGGTGCTTGCACTTATTGCAAGACAAAGCATGCTCGGGGTCACCTAGGGAGTTACACAATAGATAGCCTTGTAAGTACTGCAATAGTGAGCTACATTATATATATATATATATATTCAAATATTCAGTTTGCTCATATATTAATACTTCACTAATGCAGGTAGGGCGTGTAAGATCTGTCATATCTGATGGAGTTAAAGAGATATGGCTGAGCAGTGAAGACACTGATAGATGCAGGGCCATGGAGCCATGCAGGGCCATCGACTTGCTTAAAAATCAAAATATGTTTTAGGCCGTTGATTTTTTCCCCATTTTCTATCTCAAATGAAAGCACAAATTGCAAAAATTTGAAACGAAGGGCTACTTTATATTATTTAATTTGAATAAAAGATTCTAACTAGAATTTTCCAAAATTTGTGTTTATTATTAATATATTTTAATGGAATAATAATTTGTATTAAAATGGACTAATAGTTCGTAATACGTAATACACTAATGAGAAAAGAAGGAACAATGTCTATTTTGAATCTTGAGCATAGTCTGTAATCATAGATTCAGATGAGTTGCTTTGATTTTCTAAATGCAAACGTGGGAATAATTGGAATAGCGGATTCAAAGGTTAAACTGGGAAGTGTTTAGAGATGAATCTTTCCCTTTTGTCTTTCTTTCACTAGGAATAGGGTGCAATTGAACATACTGAATCTTTCAAATTCATGCTAGTTGTTGTATGAGGTTCATGTAGCTTTCTTTATTATCTCACATGGAGTCTTGATGGGTGAGAGTGGAAGTTTACAAAACACCCTCTTAATACTTAAATTTTCGTGATTATTGATGGTGTTATAATGAGTAGTATATTGTTAATATGTTTCTGGTATGAAATCGTCATTCTGGTTTGATATGATTCAGGCCGAGATATTGGAGAGAACTTGCCCAGCTTATTGAATGCACTTGTTTCGGAGCTGCCACCTGACAGAAGTACGATGCTTCGCATAGGCATGACCAATCCTCCATTTATTCTTGAGCACTTGGAAGAGATAGCCAAAGTTATGCGTCATCCATGTGTCTATTCGTTTCTTCATGTGCCAGTTCAGTCTGGAAGTGATTCAGTTTTGAGTGTAAGCCTTTTATAAATCAGTTCTTAACATAAGTATTTTAATGAGCTTGATCTGATATTGTTGAATGCTTCAATTGAACATGCTGGTGGAGACATTTCCTCTTGTTTGTTTTAATCTAAGTTATTTCGTAGGATCTATGGTTCTTGTGAGTGACAACTAGAACAATGAACTCTTTTAGGCAATGAACCGAGAATATACTGTGGCCGAGTTCAAGATGGTGGTAGATACTCTAATGCGGCTTGTACCAGATATGCACATTGCAACTGACATAATATGTGGCTTTCCAGGTCAGCCATCAATACCTTTCTGCTTCTAAGGCCATAATATAAGTTACTGGAACTCTTGTGAAAATCCTTTTGATGGATGCCGTTGTTTCTTTCATTCTTGCCATGTTTTATGGTTCTGAGTGTTGGGCAGTTAATCATCAAGATCAAGATGTATGTAACATAAATGAAGATGTTGAGATGGATGAGTGGTCATACAAGAAAAGACTGCATACATAATGAGGTTATTAGAAACAAATTAGGAGTGGCACCAATAGAGGATAAAATGAGAGAATGTCGTTTAAGATGGTTTGGACATATAGAAAGAAGAACCTTTAAAAAGGTATGAAAAACTAAATTTGGAAAGTATTAAAAGAGGTAGAGGACAACCACAAAAGTGTTGGAAAGAAACAATAAAGAATGATCTAGCTTATTATGAGTTAACTGCTAACATGGCACATGACAGGGCTATGTGGAAACAAAGAATCCATGTCGCCAATCACGTCTAGTATGGGAAAAGGCTTAGTTGTTGTTGTTGTATATGTTCTGAAGCATTTTATTTTGATGCTAAGGGTACGATTGTTTTGGTTAAAGGAGTGATGATCCATCATACCTGTGATTTTTGAAGCAATGATTTGGATCAGTGCCCATCTCTCCATTGATCTTAAATTACAAGTTTTGAGGGTTTAACACTCTCAGATGGAGCTGAAAATCACAGGTATGCGTGTGAAAGTGGATGGAAACTCCCGATCACAGGGTGAAGCAAACCTACGTAAAATTTATCTAATTCCAAAATCGGATTTCTCTTGTTGGGTTTATCAGGTGAGACAGATGAAGATTTCTCCAAGACGATGAACTTGATTCAAGAATACAAGTTTCCACAAGTTCACATCTCACAGTTTTATCCAAGGCCTGGTGAGTTTGTGTTGATGATCTCACTGTGACATACTTTTGTTAGTTTCATGTCTCGTTTTATTGCTTATCAGCTTCATATTTTCTGAAGTTGTTTGGACATGATTGTCAAGGGCTCTATGTACTTCCTAGTTTTGTCTCCCATTCTTCTGGTTTGAGAGTGTAGGACTAGGGTCAATCTTTTCCCATTTAAGCATTTTTTCTGTACTAGTGACTTTCTGTTTCCATGACTTATTTATTTATTTTTGCTATACACAATAAGATTCATTTGTAGTCATGTAAGCTTGTGTTTCAACGCGAAGATGGAGAGAACGTGAATACAAATATAAGATGCTATTGAAGCCCAGAGACTAGAATATGACGTTTGTGTTTTTGGAGAGTTTGATTATGACAAACCAATCAAGGAGTCCGAGTCATGTGATAGTCAAACGTAGTCATTGGGCTAAAAGTTGCTAAAAATTGTAAAGGGCAGCCCCACTACGTGACATTAAGGGTGTCATTTGTAGCATGTAAAGAACATTTCACAGAGAGAAAAGCAGCCAACATGTGTGACATTGAAAAACAAAATTATGGTTATCTAGGTGAAAACGGTTGTTATGAACGGTTCATAGTTTATGCGAAGATGGAGAGAACGTGAATACAAATATAAGATGCTATTGAAGCCCAGAGACTAGAATATGACGTTGTGTTTTTGGAGAGTTTGATTATGACAAACCAATCAAGGAGTCCGAGTCATGTGATAGTCAAACGTAATCATTGGGCTAAAAGTTGCTAAAAATTGTAAAGGGCAGCCCCACTACGTGACATTAAGGGTGTCATTTGTAGCATGTAAAGAACATTTCACAGAGAGAAAAGCAGCCAACATGTGTGACATTGAAAAACAAAATTATGGTTATCTAGGTGAAAACGGTTGTTATGAACTGTAAATGGTATCTTTGAGGCGCAATAAACTATGAACCGTTCATCTCTTGCATTAGAAATCAAATTGGGAAGTATGTTTTTGAGTGGCTATGGAGAATATTTTTTTTAAGAGGTAGAATAAGGAGTGGGGCCTCAACCTCACACTCATCCTCAAACAAGCCGTTTTTGACATTAGGTGGGGTTGGATATAAGATACAACATGATGACTTCCTAGAGGACATGTATATCCTCAACCAATCATGTATGACCTTGGATTTTTTATGACGGGTGGCGCATTAGTCAGTGTCCTAAGGTCTATACCCCATAAACAAAGATTACAAATGTTCTATAGCCGACAATTGTCTGTCACAACCCTCCTTTATCTGTTCACAAGGACCAAAACCAAGACATGGCTTACAACGAAGAGTAGGTGATTTAGGGAAATGTGGGTCGATGGTGGGAGAATTTCCTTACTTTTGGGTTTCTTTCTTACTGCTTGTATGTTCTATAGTCGACAATTGCCTATCACAGCCCTCCTCTATCTGTTCACAAGGACCAAAACCAAGACATGGCTTACAATGAAGAGTAGGTGATTTAAGGAAATGTGGGTCGATGGTGGGAACATTTCCTTAGTTTTGTGTGTTTCTTTCTTACTGCTTGTCATACAGATAACAGATCTAACTTCAGAAAATATTCTCAAACCTGAGAACTTATACATGCTGTAGTAAGCTAGCTCAGTTTGAGATTGGCTCACTTATTAGGTGATTTGATTATTACCCTTAGCAATCCTTCAAGAAGTATTCATGCATTTGATGTTTATCTTCCTTAGGATGTTTTGCTTCTTAGTTTTGTAAATATTTGTTGATAATCGAAGGTTTAATCGCCCAAGTTGCAATTCGTCAAAGCGCCAAGATATCAAACCATCCAACAATGGATGTCTCAAGTCAAGAATGCAAGTATCAAGAGAGACAAATTACAAACAAAAGTTGTGCCAGAGAGCATACTTTATTGATAAGAGAGTGCAATATTTATTGAGGGATTTACACATTAATGAGAGAGGAAGAGGGACAACAACTTATCAAATGCACGAGCCATCTATTACATTTAACTCCCCCCTCAAACTTACAGAATATATACCAAAAGTTTGTCCAATAAGAAATGAAAGTGAGTGGCCGAGAGAGATTTGGTGAAGAAATAAGCTAGTTGCATATATGATGTGACATAACACAAAGTTATCTTCTTTTGTAAGCATTCTTCACGAACAAAATGACAATCCATCTCAATATTATTCGTTCATTCATGAAAAGGGTTGTTGGAAGCAATATACATGGCACTTTTATTGTCACAATACATAGTGGCAGGTTTTTGAGAAATAACGCCCATATCGTTCAAAACAGTTGTAATCCAAGAAATCTCCATAGCAGCAGTAGCCATTAGCCGATATTTTGCTTCGGTCGAAGAGAGTGATACCTTTTGTTGCTTCTTGCACTTCAAGGAGATTAGTGGTTCACTTAAAAAAATACAAAAACCAGTCGTAGAGTGACTGCTGTTGACATCTCCACCTGAGGCAGCATATGTATACACAGATAAATCAAAAGACGAAGAAGAAGTTAAAAGGACCCCCTTATTTATAGAGTTTTTTACCTATCAAATAATGCGCATAATAACACTCATATGAACAAAGGTAGGTGCTTGATAAGCTTGTATGAACTGCACGAGAAATGTCAAGATGGGTAATAGTGAGATAGGTAAGGGCACCTATGAGTTGTTTGTGCAGGGTGGGGTTATGTAATATTTCTCCATCAGTGGATCTTAACTTAGTACCAAGAACTTTGGGAGTATCTACTGTTTTGTTGTCTAAGATACCAGATCTTTCAATTTTATCGTTTGCAAATTTAGTATGAGTCAAAGTAACCACAATTGTTTCTAGTAATTTTAATACCCAAAAAATAGTTAAGAAGGCCAAGTCTTTCATGTCAAACTCTTGGTGAAGGTTATGTTTAACCTCTTCAATCCCTACTTCATCACTCCCAGTGATCGTATCATCCGCATATAAGAGCAAAATAACAATACCTGCATCTGTCTTTCATACAAACAAAGCAGTGTCAGTATAACAAGATATAAAGTTATGCAGATGCATGAATTTTTCAAATCGATCAAACTAAGCCTTGGGGGTTTGTTTCAAGCCATACAATGCTTTTTGCAGTTTAAGAACATGATTCTAGGGAACATTAAAACCGGGAGGGAAAGTCATATAAACATCTTTAGATAAATATCCATTCAGAAAAGCATTTTTAACATCAAGTTGATATATATCCCAATTTTTAATGACACTAAGAGTTATGAGAATTCTAATAGTAGTCATTCTAGCAACAGGAGCAAATATTTTATCATAATCAATTCCATATTCTTGAGCATAACCTTGGCAACCAATTTGACCTTATATCTCTCAATAGTACTATTGCTATGAGTTTTAATTTTATAGACCCATCGACATCCAATAACCGTCTTATCCTTAGGTATAAGTACAACGGTCTATGTTTGAGCTTTGTCTAAGGCTCTAAGTTCATCCCTTTTACTATCTTTTCATTCTGGAATACCTTTAGCTTGATGATAAAATTTGGGTTCTTTTACTTGATGAAGAGTTGCAATCAAATTTTTTCGTTGAGGTTCAAAAGATTCATAGGAAACAAATTGTTGAGGAGGTTTTGAAACTCTGGGTTCTAAACATATGTTATCAGATTCTCTATATCTAGTATAATGTAATAGAAAGGGTTCAATGATGGGTTGTAGATCAACAGTTTCATTTTGGACATCACTAGACTCACAAGGAATATCTTGATGAGCTTAAGAGTCATAATCATCGTCGTCTTCTAGATTAAAGAAATCTTGAGATAAAGATGATTAAGAACTTTCAAAAGATTTAGTCTTATAGTAAGCATCATTTTACATCGTCTAGTATGAGAAAAGGCTTAGTTGTTGTTAGTAAGATCATTTTCAAAGAATTTTACATCCTTAGAAACATATAATTTATCGTTAACATGATCAAAACATTTATAACCTTTTTTGTCTATTTCCTAACAAAGAAATACATATTGAATGGCCCTAGGAGACAATTCATCATTTTTATTCATATAAACAAAATATTTACACAAAAAAACTCTTAAATCTTTTATAATAAAGAAAAAGATTATACCGTTTTTCAAAAGAAGAAATATTTTCAAGTTTGGTTAAAGACATTATATTAAGATATACAACAGTAAGAGTAGTTTCTACCCATAAAAACTTACAAACATTAATAGCAATCAACATAGTTTGACAAGTTTCTATAAAAACTCATAAGATTCCTTGTTTCTAAGTCATTTTGTTATGGATTTTAGTGAAAGATTTTTTATGCAAAATTTCATTAGTTTGAATAAATTTTTGAAACTCATTTAACACATATTGTTCTCCTGAATCAAATCTAAAAATCTTAATAGTGGAGCCAAATTGATTTCTAACCATGTTGCAAAATGTTACAAACTTTTCAAATACTTCTGATTTGTGTTTCAAAAGATATATCCTAGTAAAGCGAGTAAACATAATATTGAACTCCTCCCTTAGAAACAACAGGAGCATGACCCTAAACATCATAATGTATTAATTCAAAAGTTTTGCTTAGTATATAATTTCTTTCTTCAAAATGAAGATATGCATTTTTCGAAGAACACATTCTTTACATTCAAACTTTTGTTTCCTAATTTTTTTAAACAAATGAAAATTACATAATTTATGAATATCTAAATGTTGAAGTCATTTATACCAAAGAATACCATCTTGGACTGCATTACAAGATTCATAATTTGGCATAACTAAACAATCTATTTTCTATAGTCTACTTTCTCTATGACCTTAACTAATCACCTTCTTTGATAGGTGATCGTGCACCACACGACACTTTGATAAGAAAGTGACTATGTAATTGTTATCACAAATTTGAACAACAAAAAATAAGTTTAAATTGAGTTTAGGTATAAAACTTACATTTTGAATTTTAAAATTGTCTTTTTCAAAATTTCCTACTTTTCAATGTGAAGTTTTGTGCATCGACCGTAAACATATGCTTTTCAAAGATATCATGAAATTCATTTAAGGATTTATCATAATGTCATATGAAAAAAAGCACCAGAATCTAAAAACTAAGACATACCTTGAGAAGAGAGAGCGTTTCCAAAAATACTTCCCTTTTCTTTAAACATTTCCTCTATATATGCTTTGATGTTGGTAGACAAAACTCCTCATTTATCTTTCACGGCTCCCACATTTTCAAATTTCTTTTAAAAAAGAGGACAAGTGGTTTTGATATGCCCACTTTTATTGTAATAGTGACATATGGTGTCATTGTTTGGCCATGGTCCCGTGGGTTTCTTGTTTATTCCTTCTCTTGGCCCTTCGAAGTTTTTCACATACGGGGCCTTGTACACCTTCATATTAGCTTTCAGTTTGAAGGCGGTAAGAACGACTTCTTTTGCAACATTGATGTTTTTTAATCTTGTTTCCTCCATAATAAGATCGGTAAAAAATAAGTCTTCTTTTGCTTTATGTTTTCTATGTATTAAGTTTGATATAATGTTTCTAAAATCATATCTTAAACCGCGTATAAACGAAAAGAAATATTGATTATCGAAAAACTCTTGATTCATCCATTTTTTGAAGTTTTTTGAATTTATCAAAACTTTTAAGTTAGTCCATAATTTTGAAAACTCATTGTGGTAGTCTCTAATGCTTAAATTCCCTTGCTTAAGGATTATCATAATTTTCATTAAATCAATTTGAAAGACAAAATCATCTTGAGAGTGAATCTTTGTCAAGTTTCAAAAACACTTTCTAAAACACTAATTCTATTTTTAAGTTTTTCATCTACATTTTGACAAATAATCCAACTTATTTTAGCATTTATCTTTTCTCAAGTTTTTAGATTTTGCTTATGTTTTTTATGTGCCTTAAAAACATCATCATCATCCAAACTTTCAATATCTAAAATCAGTTCTTGGATCGTATTATCATTATAATCTCAAAAGTCTTTAGACAAAAGCTATTTTTTCATGGTCTTTGCCCAACTTTGATAGTATTTCGGGTCAAGAATGCATCTAAAAGATTCATTTTTGCTTTTCATTTTATGGAAAAACAAAAGTTTTAGAATTACCTCAAGTTTGGAATGATTTCATGAAATTTGAAATTTTGTGCGCTTCGTGATGTACTCAAATTCTTCAAAATGAGGTTCTTATATCATGTAAATTTTTATTGATAATCGAAGGTTGAATTCAAAGTTGCAATTCGTCGAAGCGCTAAGATATCAAACCGTCCAACAATAGATGTCTCAAGTAAAGAATGCAAGTGTCAAGAGAGACGAACTACAAACAAAAGCTTTGCCGGACAACATACTTTAAGAGAGCACAACATTTATAAAGGAATTTACACATCAACAGCTAAAAGGGGCAGCTGCAAGTGCTGGTCAGGCTTGGCCAGCATTTAGCCTTTGGAGCCATTGGGGGTCAGTGCCTCCAACAGCTTATCAAATGCACGGACCCTAATGGCCCCTGCTATCTATTACATTTAACAAGTTTATGGTATCGTGGGCATATAAATTTGTTGCTTCCCATTTGCTATGCGTACCACTTAAGTTGCGATCACAAAGATTGGAGAACAGTATTGTGGGCATACGAATTTGTTTCTTCCATTTGTGATGCCTAACACTGATTGCGATGGCAAAGATTGGATGAACGCTAAGTATGCATCAAGAAGTCTTGAATCAGACACGTTGAACTTTGGATCAAAGCGTTGTTCCTTACTTTATTTCCTCAACTTTTTGCTTTTAAAAGTTGTTGTAGATAGCTTTCAAATTCATGGCCGGAAATCCATTTTGTATTTCCTTGTACTATATCAGATATAAATATCTAGATAGAAAATCATACTGGCATTCCTTAAGGTGAAATTGGTTGTAAATTCCTCTGGCATGTCCATTTTCCAATTGGAGACAAAGCGTAAGGCTTTCATCGGTTTCTGATGCTAACATGAAATCATTTTCTTTTTGTTGATATGATATGCCTAGGAACTCCTGCTGCAAGGATGAAGAAGGTTCCTAGCCACATAGTGAAGCAGCGGAGCCGTGAATTGACTACTCTTTTTGAATCATTTGAGCCGTATCGAGAGATGGAGGGACGCATAGAACGGGTATGGATAACAGAGAAAGCAACAGATGGATTACATCTGGTAATGTCCTTCACGAGGTTTCTGTCTTTTAACCAAGGATTGTTACAAGCCGAGCATGTTGCCGAAAATTTCACTTGATACTCTTTTGTAAAACCCAAGGTAGGGCATACCAAGGGTTACGTGCAGGTACTGTTGGTTGCATCAGACTCAATGCTAGGAACTTCAGTGGATGTAAAAGTAACATCAGTTGGAAGGTGGTCTGTTTTTGGAGACATCATTGGTACTCCTTATGCAAGGGAGGAAGAGCCGCAGCGCTCTCCATTTCCAGTTGAATCAACTTGCAAGGATTCCATGAAAATCGATGCCAGCTTAAAAACACCACAGCCATCTTCATGTGACAATTGCAACTGTGATGAGGTTCATGATAGCAAAATACAGGGCGCAGCACCTGCATCTATGGTAACCGAGGATGGAAGTAGAAATGGAAATGTTGATCCTAACAACTCATCTCATAGTTCTCTGTCGAAAAAACAGAGAGATGCAATGGGCTTGATGGCTGACTTAAAGTACACCTTGCTGTATGACAAACAGAAAGAGGTGGTTGAATTACAGAATACGCTCAGCAGTTTTGATTGGGTTCTCGTGGGTGGAGTTCTTGCAAGCTTGGTAACAATTTTCGGAGTACTTGTTCAGTTTACATTTGGAAAATGGTCCAAATGAAATCAGTTGTTCTCGAGCAAGACAGTGACCATCCATGAAAGTAATTGAGTTGCTTTTAGCAAATTGCTATTTCTTCCTCTGCTGCTGGTATTCAATTGGAATTTATCAAAGCTTATTAACTAGAAAGACAATGATGAGTACACCTGCGTTGATAATTACGTGGGAGTTGGTCTCATTATGTAAAGAATTGGATCCTCTGAATTCTTTGTGCCGGGTTATCGCAAGTTGAACAGAGAATTTTGATTGCTCAGCTGATCTCTTGTAGCTTGTGTGCCTTCCATTCCTGTAGCCAAGAGAGTGTTTAGTTCAAGTGCACATTAGTTTTGATTTTTTTGTTAATGTTGACATCTTACTTTCTTATTACTTTGTTGGGATAAGTTTGCAAGGTAACTAAATGCATGAATTCACAAAATAAAGTGAGTGAATGAGTGAGGAATTTAAACCACCCATTTGGTTGTCATAAAACCAAAAGGTGAGCGGATATCGTAGAATGCGCATTCTAAAATCATTTGAAGATGGAAAGAAGCATGCAGGGAGAAAACCATGATTGTATTTTTCTGATCCTGACAAAATGGCATCAAAGAATTTGAATCACTAAATTACCTTCAAAACCAATATTGTTCAATTGTAGTTTATACCCAGCTTCAACTTTATACACATTTTAGGGATCTTTATGGTGACATCCTTCACCGTGGGTAGTTTGAACTTTGAATTTTAAACCGTCTTCGTGGTCTTGTGGAGCCATTGAGGTTCTACATGATGTGATTTAGGCAAGGGAAATGCAAGACAAAGCTTTTAGACAACATTAATTCATCATGAAATCAGGCTCCAAGAAAATATTTTTACAGGAAAGTTGGATAACCAAACACCGGAATTTCCTGAAATCCAAACAGGGTCCTAGGCGGAAAACCCTCACCCTACAGTTATCTGGCAGAAATAACAAAAAATGGTAGCCACAGCATGGGATATCGATTGTTGGTGGCAACCTGCAACCAGGCGACCGGCAATCCTTTGTTTCTCGAAGCGATCGCGGAGTCCCTCCGCTCACGGAGGATAACAGATTGGTGGTGTTGACGAAACCTTTGAGATGGTAGAGAAAGCAATTGGGAACGCCTCGATTGCTAACCACCACGGCAGGCAACGATGGGAAGAAGAAGGGTCGGGTAGCGCGGGGAGAAGGGGAGGAAGAAGGGTGGTTTTGCTCGGTGTAAAGCCTCTCGTCTACAAACGCAAGCAGCTGGCGTCTAGTCTTTTTCGCTTACTGGATCACCGTCTTCCTCTCACGTGTTGTCAACAGAGACTCCATGCGGTAACCACCTCTCTCTCTCTCTCTCTCAGCGTTTAATCGTCAGCTCGCATCTATGCGTGCGTTATTTTAGTGTACGTAGCTTTTTGTTGGTCAGTCTATATCTATTTGAATTGATCTCACTTTTTATGGCTGCTCTATAATCTGTGAATTGCTCTCCTCCTCGTAACGTAGGGCTTTATGGCTTCAGAGGTGCGCAACATAGCGTAATAGCGGTACTTCAAAACAACGTGACATAGCATTATAGCACGATAAGTGTGGCGCTAAAAAGCGCAATAGCGCTATATGACGCTACATTGCGCTCGTTAGGTGACGTTTGCGCACGTAATGTGTTGTGCTCTATGCACACGCTTCAATTACTTAGCGTGGCGCTAAATGCGCTATCAATATGGGATGCTACTGTGCTTTCTTCACTTTGGTTTACTTGTGAGGGTGAGCGTAATTTCATTTTAACCGAAAAATCTAATCGATTCGAACCAAAATTTCAAGTTGTGGTTCGAGTTTATACATTTGGGGTTTTGATTTAGTTTATATTTTACAGATATTTTAGTTTTTGATTTGGTTTAAATTTTATGAGATCCAGAACTAACTGACCGAAAATCCAAAATTTTCAAGTTAAAGTCATGGTCTAGTTTCTCTTCCTCTCTTTGACCCTCTCGTTCTCTCGCGTGAACTTTTGCCTACTTATATTTTAGTCTCACGTATTGCTTGTTCCCTCTTGGAATTTGTTTGGAATCTCATCGATTTTCGAATAAGTTTTTTTTATGTATGATTTGTACTTTTCTTCTTCCGTTTATCTTATTCTCATATTTTCCTTTGGTTTTTTTGTCGCAACGATTAGGTTGCATATATCCTGCTTTCTTTTGCACGAATTGTTCTTTTCTGCTTTCCTTTCTCTTTGTTTATATTTTGCTTTGTCTTTATGTTTCTTGCATTTTGCATGGTGAGATCTTTTACAAGCCGGATATTGTTTTTAGGTTAGTCGTTTCCTGTGATAAAGTAATGATGCAACTTCTTTAAAGACACAAAAGAAGCTCATGAGATTAAGATATAAAGTACAGAAACATTTCACCTTGTTTATAGATAAATCAAGAGATATCAAAGCAAAATGCAATGATTGTAGTAGAGAATTTTGTTGTGATCCTATGAAGAATGACGCTACTACAATCATACATCATATTGGTAATTGTAAGAAATTTTCAGAGAATATAGATGCTAAAAATCAATAATTGTCTTTGTAATCACTATGAGAAACTGAAAACTTAAGCAATTTATGTACTTGAAAATTTGATCAAATAGAGATTAGAGAGGCTATTACAGAAACGGTCATCATTGATAAATTCCTATTTATGATCGTCGAAGGCAAAGGATTTAGGAAGGTACTCAGTACTACATGCCCTAAGTTTAAATCTTCACCATTGATTACGCCAATAATTGATGCACACCCATATCTACTTGTGTGAATGCTCTCTTTCTCTCTCTCATGCCAATATGGCGTTTTACGTTTGCTAGCCAATATATGATCATATGGTCCACAATAGAACAGAGTTTTTTGCATGAAACCGTAAGTTGCTGAGCCGTCGCCTTGCTGCCATATGCTTTGTGTCACGAGGTGGAGGTTGGCATGCGACGATATCCCTTGTGAACCTCCTCACATAGCGCTGGTAGAGGCGGAGGCCATGGGCAAACCTCCCTACCCGAGCTCCGCAAAGAAGCGAGAGAGAGAGAGAGAGAGAGAGAGAGAGAGAGAGAGAGAGAGAGAGAGAAAAGGCTTGGTTGGGTCGGAGTATGTTGAAGACAAAGAGCGGGGCCAAACCTAAAGAAGTTCCTCACAAAGCTACTCAATGTGCTGGTTTAGGAGGCTTCCGTGCGAGCACCTGGTGCAACCACGACATTACTCGAAGAAGTCGGTATACAGGGGGATCAAGCCCACGAAGGTGGGTCAGCTTGTGAAGACCGAACTAGGATGGTTCAATTCTTCTCAGCAGAGTGTGTCGCCACACTACCGGCAAAAGGTGTTGGATTTAATATTAATTAAAATTGGGTTAATTAAACTCATATGTATTAATAACATTTAATTCATGTTTCGTATCCCTTAATATTCAATTGATGTATCATTTATACATGTGAAAGTCATAAAGTGTAAAAGTCACATGTGAAGGACTTGTTCATCAAGACCAACAGAAGACAAAGTTTAGTCCCATATTAAAAAATGATACAACCCACATGTCATTTTATATAGTTGATAGCTCATGAACATTTGTTTAAAGAACTTGGGGAGGAAATGTTATACAACACAAACGCGCACCAAGCATAGGTTTGAGAATTAAGAATTGTCTTTGGTCTATCTTTTTGCACGAAAAACTTTTGATCTAACGATCAAATGTGTTTACGCGGGAATGGTTATGAGATGAAGAGGTTTATCGGTTGGATCGGGTCTGGGGTCCGTGGTCTACCATGCAAACTATAAATAAGGGATTAGGATTCTCTAATCCATACATTTTTTGTTAAGCACACTCTCTCCTCTTGCCTTTGCTCTCTGTGTTTCCCTATGCTCGTGGTGAACTATGTGGTTGTGGTTGC
The DNA here is from genome assembly GCA_036023115.1 of Brasenia schreberi. Lineage (NCBI taxonomy): Eukaryota > Viridiplantae > Streptophyta > Magnoliopsida > Nymphaeales > Cabombaceae > Brasenia > Brasenia schreberi. Next base: position 4,341,630 of record JAYKKT010000086.1, on the reverse strand, counting down.
TTCCTACTCCCATTTTTCTCCAGCCAAGCCGACTAAGGTGAGGTTGAGGACGACGTGAAGCAAGGTACCTAGTTTTCGGTTGTGTGTGTATTTTATCATTTGAGGAAAGCAGAGGTACTCATACATATTTTTTAGTGGGGCATTGATTTCTCTACAACAAGTCTGCAAGGGCGACTTGCACATATAAGTTCCCTTTTTTTATTGTTATTTGCTTATGTTTTTCATACGTTTCGTTTATGGCAATCTTTAGATTTGTGATTATATATGATTTGGGCATGTTTATAATTGTTATATATTGGTTCTTTATGCTTGTACTCTTTTGGATTCTTCCAGCAATCTTAGAGAAATCAGTATTTGTAATCAACATGTCTTCATCTTCTACTCTCTCATCGAAAGTCGATTTGACCTTGATATAGGAAAAGTTCACCGATCCTCACTTTAAACGATGACAACAACGCATAAAAATTTGGTTAACTATGTTAGGGTTGCATTCATTCATTAAATCTAATTGTCTCCTACCAGATGATACTGATCCTATAAGCTTGGATAAAATCACCGAGTAGAAGAAAAACACTCTATGTTGTTGTATTTTATTGGTACTGTCAAATATTTTGTTCGATATTTATAGTTCTTTCTATTCCATGATATCAAAAGATCTGTGAGTTGCCTTGGATTGGAAATACACTACTAAAAACCTTGATCTTAAAAAGTATTTCGTAACTAAGTTTGTAAAGTATTTTATGACTAAGTTTCTAAAGTATCAAATGGTAGAGGAGAAATATGTGACCAAAGAGGCGTATAAGTTTCAGTTTTTATGCCATGGTCTGAAAGAAGCTCAGATGGAGCTTTCTGACAAGTTTATTGTTGTCTATCATTTAAAAATTTCTTTAGTCTTGGAAGGGTTTTGGTCAAGATCTCAAGGATAAGAAGAGTAAGTTGACCTTTGATGACCTCATGGTAGACATAGCAATATAAGAAGAGCATAGAAGCCAAAAATATGTTATGTTTGTTGATAACACCCTTGCAGTAAACATGACAATCGAAAAGAAACAACATATTGATCCTAAAAGAAAATGGGCAAATCATAAACCGAAGCCCAAAATTTAAAAGAAATCCAAAAACAAACTGTGATGGCTTGTAGTTAGGTTGGACATTGCGTGATGGACCGTCCCTCAAAGAAAGCAAAGAAAACTACCATCGGTGAATGAGCTATGGTCAACATAGTGACCACTACGCCTACTAATAATAGGTATCTATCTTTTAAACTTCACCTCCTTGCTATTTATGAGTCACAATACTGGATTGTAGACACTAGGGCTAATGTGTATTTCTATGTTGTCCGTTCTCTATTTGTATCTTACTAGGCCGTTTGTGGCAGAACTCTAATCTTAGGAGATCATTCGACTGCTAAAGTCAAGGGTGAATGTTCTGACTCTTTAAGAAATTAGGCATATTCTAACGATTCACCAGAATATCCTTAGTGGTGCTATCTTAGTTAAAGAGGTATTAAGGTTATATTGCAAATGTAATAAAGTTGTAATTACATGACTTATACTGTGTTTTTTTAAGAAGAGTTATTTATGTGATGTAGATGATTTGTTTAAAATTCATGTAAAATCAATTGTTGATTTAATATAAATTTTAATGATAATAAAGGCTCTACTTATGCTTCTTCTTCTTGTTGTAAATTTTTATTCAATGAAAAGAATGATAAATTTAAACCTTATCCCTAAGACTATAATAGATACAAAACATCAATGTAGTATTTGTCTCAAAGCGAAGCAACCTAGAAAACATTTTTACATAGTTGATCGGAAATCCAAAATTTTAGATTTGGTATACACTCACATTTGTGAATTCAATACAATACAACTAGAGATAACAAAAGATATTTTATTACATTTATTGATGATTGTAGTAGACACTATTATATTTACTTGTTTAAAGTAAAGATGAAACCCTAAAAAAAGTTTAAATCTTTATAAATAAAGTCAAAACTCAAATTGGTAAGATACTTAAATGATTAAGGTCTAATAGTGTAGGAGAGTATACATCAAACCTTTTTCAAGAATACTGTTAAAACAATGGCATTGTAATTTGTTATTGCTTCATATTTTTTGCACTTTAATGGGATAATTGAATGGAAGAATAGAACCTTATGTGATATGGTTAATGTTTTACTTTAATGTTCTAGGTTACATACCTAAATGTGAGGAAAGCTTTAAATACAACTTGTCATATTCTAAAGAGAGTTCCCAATAAGCACAAAGAAAGTAGTCCATTTGAGCTTTCGAATGATGAAAATATCAATCTCAAATACCTAAAAGTATATGAGTATCTTTCAAAAGTTCTAATCCCTGAACACATGAGAAATAAATTGGGACATAAAATAGTAGATGCCATATTTTTGGGTTACGTTGTGATGAATTATGCTTACAAATTCTTGATCATTAGATATGATGTATTGACATAAATGTCAACATGATAGTTGCGCTATGTAATACTACATTCTTTGAAAATGTGTTTCTCATGAATACTAGAGTTTCCCAAAGTATATCTTGTCGAGATCGTGACCCTACTATTGATTTCATTCCGGACTATGTGAAAAGAATGACAAATGTTAGGGGTGACTTGAAACTGTTATTTTCATATCAAACAACTCTAAGAAAATAACTGAACTAAGGAGAAATAAACGACATATGATTATAAAGGACTTTGGAAGTGACTTTGTCACTTGCAGTATTAAGGATGATCCTATCACCTTTAAGTAAGCTATGATATCACTTGAGGTTAAGTATTATAAGGAAGCCATTAATGTTGAAATTTAATCCATTCTTTCTAATGGTACATAGAAATTGATAGATTTGCTTTATGATTGTTCTATTATGAGGTTGCAAATAGATTTTTAAGAAGAAACCGAATGCATACGAAAAAATTAATAAGTACAAGGCTAAGTTAGTTACCAAGGGGTATATAAGGAACAAACTATTTTGATACATATTCCCATGTTTTATGCATGATCACAATCCGCTAGAGGGATTTGTGGCTAGTGAAAATGAGTCTAAGGTGTGTATGCTTGTTAAAGAATTGTATGTTTTGAAACAAGTTCTTAAACAATAACATGAAAAGTTTGATTGTGTATATCATCCTTTGACTTTGTTTCTAATAATTTTGATAAGTGTGTCTACTACAAGTCCGTCAATAATACATTGATCATTTTGTGCCTATATGTAAAAGACATTATTGTTTGGTTCCAATATGAAAATAGTAAATGAGATTAAATCATTCTTGTTTAGTAAGTTTAAGATGAAAGATATGAGTGTAGTCGGTGTGATTTTAGGGCTTAATACCACAAGGTCTACTAATGGTATAATAATCTCTTAGTTTCACTTTATTGAGAAAGTTTTACAAAGATTTCGATATAGAAACTGTAAACCTATGAAGACCCCATATGATTTATCTAAAACTTTCTATAAGAATGAGAATGAGATTCATGTATCTCAATTACAATATTCTCAGTTTAACGGTAGTTTGATGTATCTAACAAATTATATATGACCAAATATTATTTTTGTGTGTAAGTTGAGTGGATACACCAATTGTCAAAATTGAACTCATTGAGAAGATCTGTGAAGGAAACTATTTTCCTTGAGCTACATTACAGTAAACATCCATATATTCTTTATGGATTTAGTGATACTACTTGGATTGTGAAAAACTCTAAGAGTAATGGGGTCACCCTTGCGAGTAAGGTGTTGCGAGTAAGGTAATAGAATAATAAAGTCTATGGTGTGATCTTTAAGGTTGATATATTAATGGTCATGCATCCATACACTGTATCATGATTGATTTCAAAGAACAACTCAATTCCCCTATTACAACCTCACAATTGCTTAGCTAAGCATCTCCAAGGATGTACTGCTAGCATCCTGTCCTAAAATCTATTTTCAACCTCATAATAGAAAAATCATGAGACAAATCCACTAATTTTCAAGTACCATTGAAAATAATGGATTTAATTTTAGCATTAATGGCTTTGTTCCAATACTTAACATCAATGAACTCATAACCTACTAGAAGGTGATCACCAACATTGAAAATAACAAATTTGCTTCCAAAGTCCTTTGATATCCTAAGCTTTTTACTTCCCCTTAGTCTAATTATTTTCTCAAAGCCATCTAATTTGAAAATAACAGTTTCATGTGATTGGGAGTGAAACTAGTGGTAGGTTAGGATCTCTTGAAGATACACTTTGAAAAACTTCAGTCTTATTGAAAAACATATTTTCAAAGAATGTATAAACAATCGTGTTGACACCTATGTCTAATAGATAAGATATAATGAAAAAGAATTTATACACATAACTTAACTCTGCATAACATAAAAATGTGACATCTACTATTTTATGTCCGAATTTCTTTCTTTTACATTTAGGCATAAGCATTTTTGTAAGACACTTCTACACTTTCATATAATTGAAATTGGTCCTTCGACCCTTTCACAATTCAATGGGAGTGTTTTTCTTATGCTTAGGAGAAACTATATTTAGAATATGACAAACTATATTCAAAGCTTACCCCACATGTAGGTAGGTAACTCAGAACTTTGAAAAAAAATATTTATTATATCATACATGATTCTACTTTTTTGTTCAGCTATCCCATTAGATTGGGATGAATAAAGAGCAGTAACCTCATGAAAAAAATCATTTTTTGACAATATTTTTGAAATATGTTTGATGTATACTTTCCTCCTCCATCAGAACTTAATCATTTAAGTACTTTGCCAATTTGGATTCGGGCCTCATTTCTAAAGATTTGAAATTTTTCTTAGTCTCTATATTTATTTTCAGTAAGTAAATATAACAATATATGTTGTAATCATCAATAAATATAATAAAATATCTTCTATTATCCTTAGTTGTCATTCTATTAAATTCATAAAATGTTAGTATACACCAAATCTAAAATTTTGGATTTCATATCAACCGTATAAAAAGGTTTCCTTCATTGTTTTGCTAGCACATAAATATCAAAATTACGTTTTCTATCTATAACAGTTTTAGGAATAAGATTAAAATTCATCATTTTTTCATTGAATCAAAGTTAAATGACCCGACCTAGCATGCAATAGATTGGATGATTTAAGAAAAGAAGAAAAAAAATAAGCAAAAGTAGACGTTTTATTAACATTAAAATTCATACAAGAATAAACAACTGTTTATACATAAATATTAAATAGATTCTCTACATCATATAAATAGTCCTCACCAAAGTAACACCCAATACTAAGTCATATAGTTATGACTTTATTATATTTACAATCTAACCATAACCCTTTCATAACTATAACTGGATCAATGAAGATATTTTGGCTAATCATTGGAATATGCCTAACTCCCTAAAGAGTCAAAACATTTATCTACAAAAACTTTAGATCCACATATCCTTCACCCTTGACTTAGTAGTTGAATATCTCGTAGGGTTACAATTCTACTAAAGATGGCCTGATAAGACACAAATAAAGATCGGTCAGTATAAATGTCTACATTAGTACAATGTCTACAATCCAATATTGTGACTTATAAATAGAAATGATATGAGAGTTAAGATAAAGATACCTGTCAGTGGACGCAGGTGTAGTGGTGACAATGTTGATCATAACTCTTTTAACGACCACAAATTTCTTATCTTTATTCGATGGACAATCACTTGCCCAATGTCTAACCTAACCACAAAGCTAACATGGTTTGTTTTTGGGTTACTTTTGAATCTTAGCTTTTCATTTATACTTTACATGTTTTCTCTTAGGATCACTAGGTTGTTTCATTGTGACGATCAAGTTGAACATAGGGGTACTATTAACAAGCATAACATGTTTATTACTTCTATCTTCTTCCTCTATTATTATGTCTACATTTAGGTCATCATATCCTTTTTATGTTTAAGATTTAGGTCGAAACCCTCACAAGACTTAAGAAATTTTTCAATAATAGATATAACAATAAACTTATTGGAAAGTTCTATCTCGGCTTCCTTTAGACCATGACATAGAAATTGGAAGTCATGTATCTGCTCGGTCACCGATTTTTCATCTACCATTTGATATTTAAGAAACTTGATCACAAAATATTTTTAATACCGAGGTCTTCAATATTTTATTTTTGACCTAAGGGAGATCATTGATCTTTCGCTATCGTAGGAGAAGAACCATAAACATCAAACAACACATTCAATAGTGTCGATAAGATACAACAGCGACACAAGGTGTCCTTCCACTCGATGATTTTATTCGAGCTTTTATGGTTAGTACATCAGGTAGGGGATAATTTGATTGGATAAAGATATGCAACCTTAATATGGTCAACCAAATTTTCATACGATGTACCAACATTTAAAATAAGTATCAACAAACTTTTCGACATCAAGGTCAAATCAACCTTCTGTCAAAGGGTAGCAGATGAAAAACTGTTTATAGATAGTAATTTCTCTAACATTGTTGGAATAAATTGTAGGATTACATGCATAAAAAATCAATATACAATAATAAAAAACATAACCAAATCATGAACAGTCGCAGATCCAAAGAATGCGATAAACAAACTGTATAAGAAGAACAACAAACAAGAATCAAAAGCAAAAAACTTATCTTTGTGAGTCGCCCTTGTGAACTTGCCTTAGAGAAATCAGCACCTCGCTACTGAGTATGTATGAGTACCTATGCTTTCTTCTTATGATAAAATGCATGCACAATAAGGAACATATATCTTGCTCGAGACATTCTCGACCACCGCCTCAATCGCCTTAGATAGAGAATGGAAGGAGAGCAGGGAGTAGCCACAATCTGCAAGGTGTACTGTGGAAGAGCCCTAATCTCTTTTTATAGAAAATGTAGTGGACCACAGTTCTGATCTATTTGATGCACCTCTTCGTCCCGTAATCATTCTCATGTTGATTTATTTGACCGCTAGATCAAAACTTTTTCGTTCAAAAGATAGATCAAAGACTATAGAAAATTCTCAAACTCAAGCCCAAGTTGAGGCCCAACCCGACACTCGCGTGTGTAGTCTAGAATATCTCCCCATGCTCTTTAAACTAAGGTTTATGAGCTATGAACAATATAAAAGGATATGTGAGATTCTTTTATCTTTCAATATGGGACTAAACTTTGTCTCTTTGTCTTCACATGCATAAGTCCCTCACATGCAAATATGCATTAAATGAATATATAGGAATACTTGACAAAAACTAAATGCAATTAATACACATAAGTTTAATTAAACCACCAATTAATTGCATTAATTCTAACATGATAGTGTAGGGAGAACCATTTGTGGAAGGAGACCAGTTGTGTGTCCCCAACCTATTAGTCAGCATATGTCGATACTGTCAAGTATTAATATGCGGGACACAAGTTCCCATATTGGACCTTACTTTTGCAACCGAGTTAAACATCGTCAGCAGTGGCAAAAAAGTTTGAGATGTTGGAGAAACTCCATATGGTGTATGTGGTTACTACTCCTATAGTATAGTCGAGTTAGCTTGGGATAAAGTGGGGAGATGACCAATGCTTCCCATAGCATCAGGTGGTCTATAAGCCATGTTTAGGTGCCCATACCCAAGATAAGGATAGTGTGTATAAGCTGCATATGGTGGAACTAGTGTGTATAAGCTTGAATGATTAGGTAATTTCAAATTAGATTTCAGGCACCATGAATCAACTTCCTGTGCTTAACGTTAGGAGCATTTGAAGAGGTGGGAGGATTGATTATTCTGGGTGTCATTGAGAATTCTTTACCCAATCGAGTTGACACAGGTTACTAGACAAAAGGGGTTAGCAGGTGTACCTCTCCTTCGGAAAAGGTTGTTTCACCTGGCATGTTCTGATGAGAATTGGCAAGCACACTCGAACTTAACACAAGAGCCAACTCAAATAATGTGGCTACGAAATTGTGGTAAGTGATGTGCTTTTAGTTTTTTTTTTATTAGTTTCATTATTCATGTTAGTTGTCTTGCATCCATAGGATGATCCCTTACACCATTAATATTACATTGCATAAAAAGAAGGAAAACAACATTATAGTTCATGTTCTAGTTAGTTTCATAATAATTTGTTTAATTAGTTTCATTTCATACACCACATTCATCACCTTTATTTAATTGGATTAGATCCATCATATTCCACAACATCCATCTAGTTTTAATTATTGCATGCCTAATTGCATTCTTGATCATTGTATATCAGTTATCATACATATATTGCATTGAAGGTAAGATTCATCTTGCATTAGCATCATAATAGTTATTAGGCTTTGCATATCCTAGGCTCTAAAATCTCATCTAGCGTACATTAAAATTCAATACCCTATTATTGGAATTTATTGATCAATTGTATGGAATTTGTAAGATTTAATTCAATTGTATGGTATTTGTATAATCCTTCAAGTGATTGAGCTACCCAAATAAACATCCATGTTTGTTGTCCTATAATCAAATTATAGCCAAAAGCCTAACCATATTATCCAAATTATCCCATAAGCCACAAATAACTCATCCTCCCCAATTCAACCTAGTTAAATTTTCATTTATCCATTGGTTATCCAATAAAAATCAGCCATAACCAGCTCCTAGGAACCTATCAAGTTTTATTTAAGACAAAACTGTGTCTTTAGGTAAACCTAATGGACATATGTAGAGCAACATTCCCACTAGAGTAAGGTGTTGCCTTTGAGAAATGATGTAGTAACAATGATCCTCCTTTCTAATCTCATTTACCTTGATGTACTCATTGACTTGCTATAAGAAGTTCTCAAGGTCCTTAATGATCTTTGGGTTCCCGCGTAGGGCATCTGGCTTTGAAACACTATTGTCTTGATAGGGGTGATTGTGACCCCATTAATTTTTGCTCGACCAAGGGTCGCGCAATATACCTCGAGGGCTTCCAACCATTCTTGGACAACTATAGTGTTCCCTTCATGGCTAACACTGCACACAATGAGATCCTCGACCATCTCCTCCAGATTCGTTAAGGCTTCACTCCAGTTTTCTTTAAAGATGGTGATAGCTCCACGCATAAGTTTGAACTCCTTTACAAAATCCTTGTAGTTAAGGATGTCTTCCCTCAAGGTTTCAAGGCTAGTCTTATAGTTGGCTATATAAGCTTTCCCTTTATATAGCTAACTTCCGACCATCATCTTCTTGGCTGAATAGTCTCATCTGCATTCCTTATTCCTATCATGGTGTACTCGGTTCATGGGTGGCACAATACTTCATAAAGTCTTTGGACCCATCTAAGCTAGGATAAACAATATTCAGGTATAAAAGTCAATCGCTTTGATATCAAAGTTGTCATGCTCTAACCATTAAACTAACCGATGGGGCTAAAAAAGTAACCAACACCCGACTTTGAGGCCAGATCAATCTTAGTAGATTTCATGAAGATGATGATTGCACCACACCTAGGAGGATAGTTACCCACCATCACCAATAAGTAATGTGAGTGTCCTCAGGTACATGTATCGCAATAGACATGTGTGAACTGTATCACAACATATTGTACAATACACTGCTATATGGGTATTGTATCATACAATATATCCCATATCGCACGATACAGGTATTATGATATGTGATATTTTTTTATGATTTTATGATTATTTGATTTTAATATTTTAATATATCGTATTATATGATACAATAGATTATCACGTATCGGTTTCCTATACTATATGGGTACTGATACACTAATTATAACATTGTGTTGAAGTACGAACTATAGAAGTCAGTGCTACATTGTTACTGTCTTCTTGTAACTCTCTTATATATGCAAAAAAAATCTTCCTTGTTTCTCTTGTATACACTTGATTTTGAGCCTATTTTTTAAACTTTTTCTTGTTCTTTTGATCTTTAAGGTTTTCTTCCTCAATTTCCTCAGATAATAATGAGAGAATCGGCTTCTCCTATTTTATAACTTGCTCTAGCTCCCCCTCATTGTTTTAGTAATATTCATTCTCATGAAATGTAACGTTTCTAGAAACAAAGAACATCTTATTGTAAGGATCATAACATTGATATCCCTTTTAGAAGGGTGAATATCCAACAAATACATATTTTACTGCTCTTGGATCCAGTTTGTCCCTACTGTTAAGATGTACATGCACATAACATACACATCCAAACATTCTAGGAGCAATATGAAAGGGTCCGTCTCTTGCAAATAGCAATTGCATAGGTACTTTTCCTTCAAGCATAGATGATGAAACACAATTTTTAAGGTAAACAGAAGTAAAAATTACATCACCCCAAAGATTCTTTCATGATTTGTTTCCAATCATTAGTGCTTGTATTGTTTCCAGTATATGACGATTCTTGCATTATGATACTCCATTTTGTTAGGAAGGATATACACAGGATGTTTGGTGAAGTATTTTCCTGAAGTGAATTCGCCACCATTATCTGATATGATAGCTTTAACTTGTGCCTGAAATTGTTTCTCAATAAATTTATGAAATAAAGAAAATATTATAGCAACTTCATCTTTTGATTTCATTAAGTAAACAACAGTGGACCGAGAGTAATCATCAATAATGGATCATTTGTTAGATGGGGATGAGAATATTCTAGTGGCGAATGATGATATCAAAATAGATGAATATTTCTATAGGTTTTTTAATGAAAATACAACTTAAGAGAGTTAGTCAAATTAAAAAATATATAAATTATAATTTCTATCAGCATATTAAAAAGAATAAAGTAAAAAATACTCTTAAATAAAACAATATTCCTATAGAAGAATAGAAAATCTCAGGGTAGATGAGGCTCAATTGACTCATAAGACTATTTAATGAAATATGAAGAACCCAAAAAATGTTCGAGAAATGGAGAGCAGGTACATTTATATCCATATAAGAACAAGTGAGACATCAGAATTATACGAATTATCAAGGTATCACGTTAATAAGCCATATTATCAAATTATAAGAAAGAATTATCGAACATAGGTTAATATTGGGTTACAACACCTTTGTGGTCGAACCCCGAGAAAGAATTATCGAACGTGGTTAATATTAGGTTATTGAAGAGATATGTACAATGGTGCAAAAACTTGTGTGAGGACTCGTGAAGGAATGATACTCCTTTGAAGTTAATATTCGGTTCCATCAGGGATCAATTTTAAGTTTATATTTATTTATATCGGTAATTGATGAGTTAACGAAACATATCCAAGATGAAGTACCTTGGTGTATGTTATTCGCAGATGACATTGTGTTAATGGATGAGTATAAGAAAAAAGTTAATAGGAAATTGGAACTATGGAGAGAAACATTAGAAAGTAAAGGTTTCTGACTTAGTAAAATAAAAACAGAATATATGAAATGTAAGTTTGATTATTTGGGTACTTAATAAGAAATATAAATTAAGATTGGCATAAATTGCATCTGTTATAAGAAAAGTTTTAAATACCTGGGGTCAATTTTTTAAAGTTATAGAAAAATTGATAGAGATATTACGCATAAAATTAATATCGGCTAGTTAAAATGGATATGGCATTAGGTATTCTTGTGATGAGAAGATACTATTAAAGTTAAAAGGTAAATATTATAGAGCAACAATTGGACCTAATCAACATATGCAAAAGATGTCTATAGCAGAAATAAGGTTGTTGAGATGGATGAGTGCTCACACAAGGAAAAACCGTATACATAATGAGGTTATTAGAAATCAATTAGAAGTAGCACTAGAGGATAAAATAAGAGAAAATCATTTAAGATGGTTTGGACATGTAGAAAGACGACCAAAGGATGCTCCTATATGAATATATGAAAAACTCGATTGTGAAAATGTTAAAGAGGAATATGACAACTACAAAAGTGTTAGAAAGAAACTATAAAGAATGATCTAGTTTATATTGAGTTAACTGCTAGCACGACACATGATAGGACTATGTGGAAACAAAGAATTCATATAACAGACCCCATCTAGTATGAAAAAGGCTTAGTTGTTATTTAGTTTCATGCGGTTATAGACTCAAACTGGAACCGGCTCAAAACCGAACTCAAGCTGATTCAGTTATGATTTCAAGTTATACAATAACGAGATCCAACTATGTCTAATCAGAATAGATACATTTGATTGTAAGATAGAAATTTATCTGGAGGGAGTGTATAATAGGCTAATAATTTAGACTGACCAATAAGGTACGGATCATTTGACTTGTTTCTCTTTCTCTCTCTCTCTCTCTCTCTCTCTATATATATATATATATATATATATATATATATATATATATATATATATATAATCAGATCCTACCAAAGTTTTCAAAGTGAGTAGGGTCAGTGGATAGATAAGATCCAAGCACTATATATATAAACTAGACCATGTTCACAGTTTTTGAGTGTTTGGGATACAAGAAAGATTGGGGCACAAATTCAAGAGAGAGTTGGGAGCTCTGATGCCCTAGTAAAATCAAATGGACGACTTGTATCACAATCATTCATAAAATCGATTAGATCGTTACGATCATCTATTAAAGCCTATCACCAGAGGAAGTCTAGTAACTCTCGTTCTCTCTCTCCCTCTTTATATATAAACCTTTCAAGATAGGTATACTTATAATAATTAATTTAATATACTCTTAAAGAATATGCTCCTGGAGTTTGAACTTTTTCACACGCTGCAACTCGTTCCTCAATTTAAAAAAATACAAAATTAGGTTGGTCACCTTACCCATCCCTCTCACAGAGAGTGAGAGATTAACGGGCAATAGGAGCAAAAGAATTAGCAGTGACCGACAACGAGTATAACGTTCAAGACCGTAGGCCTAATGGAAGAAGAGAAGCAGCAAAAGGGAGAGAGAGAAAGAGAAATACATCCAAAGTGTAGCATGTTTGTGTATATACACAGAGAGGGACTTTTGTAGTTTTTCAAATTGAAAAAGTGAAGCACCCAGAGTATTGCGAGTTCGATTCCTGGAAGGTGTGTGCGTCTGTATCTTAGACTTTAGCCTCTCATTGTAAAAAAAATTGAAAGAACAAGATATAAATTGAATTGACAAAATTACTTGAGAATGAATAACAAAATTAATATGTGCAGGTTCCTTTTACTACTTACAAATCTCGTATTTTTCATATTTTTGATTTTGTATATGTTAAAAATGAAAAATACTCATTATTCTCTTGAAACAATCCGTTCACTTCCGTTTGAATCTCTTTCTACCTGTTTTCACTTCCATCGACTGTCTGATACTTGTTATCCTGCTACCCACGACTTGAACTATGACTCAAACACAAAATATCATCATCTCATGTTGTTTCAGATTTAGCTAAAGAAAAAGAAATAGAAGAAGAAAAGAAAGAAAGAAGTTGGTCTTCTGATTTTGACTTAGAAATTTAAATTAGAACCAAACTGGATCTTATTTTGTTTTCAGATCTGATTCTAAATCTAGTTTCAACGTTTCTGGTTTCAATCTGTTGAAGTCATCGGTTAAACCGCCGAGCCAGTTCCAAATCGACCATCTTTCATCCGTTAAAACCCTCACCAACCGCTATGTAATTTTGTTGTTTCCTGGGTTTTAAAAGTCATGGTTTCTCGTGTCTCGTTTCCAGGTAAAACAAGCCTGACCTGACCTTACTTAGGCCCGTTGAGTGGACAAGTCCGACCGGGCTTGGGCTAGCGCGTCGCCGAGACCGCCTCAAGTCGAGTTGTCCCTAAACTGCAAAACGAACCCTCCGAACTTGGGACACGATATCCGACCACACCGCCTCCGGTATCGCCGTCGCCGTCCATCGGTGAACGGTCACTACTCACTGGAATGACCCACTGACATTTATTCGCCATACCTCGGGTCATTCCCTTCCCCGTGATCCGATAAACGTACCTCCGGCGTGGCTTCCCTCTTTCGCAAGAAATCGCTGGAAAAAATTGCTTCTTTACAAAACGCAATCCCGCCGAATTATCGGCAACGACAACGATCGATCAATCCAGCAAGAAGAAACAAATCGATCGGAGGATCCTCTCACGGATTCGTTCTGTTATCTGAAATTTCGAGTCGCTAGATTTTGTTCGCCAATCGCAAGGGGGAAGCGATTCGATTTTTCCGGGTTTGCAATGATGGCGGAGACCCCTGCGGATGCTCCTTTGGAGAAGGTATCGATCACGGGCCCGATCTTGGCTTCTTTGATGCAAAGAGTTGCGTCTTGTAATGGAGATTGCGATGGCCTCCTCTTCGGCCACATCCGCCACCTCTCCGCCCCCAAACTCCGTGACGACTACGACAATTCCGCCGATCCAACCCCCGGCGTTGCTTTAGTCGAGGGATATTTCTGCTCCGGTTCCCTTCAGAGCTTCTACGACGCCGGCGGCCAACTCCGCCTACCCGTCCTCAACAGATTCCTCTCCCAGCAACGGGTGGAGCCACCGGATTCTGACGCCGGGACGTCCTCGTCTTCACTGATCGGATGGTTCGTTGGCCGGAGGAACACTCACCTTCGTCCCTCTATGCGCGAATTCGCGGTCTCCTCTTCCCTTCTCAATTCATGCAAAAGCCTAGTCTCTCCGAACCAACGTGGACCACCCCGTGTCTTCCTTCTCCTCTCCGACTCGGTTTCTCTTCAATCTTCCATTCATACACACGAGTATCGAGCCTTTGAGTTCCTTCATGAAGGCGTATTCGTCCCGAAATCCGTCGATATTGTCAACGTCGAGCCTGGATTTTGCGGCGATTACGATGTCTTTTGCCCGATTTCATCCTTCTCCTGGCTCTCGTTGGGAACGGAAGACGAGAGGGAGAATCAGGGTCACAGCACAAGAAAGAATGTTCCAGAAGCAGCCGACCCAGTTAGCAGCAGGCTGATCGGTGCCGATTCGGCGAAGTATACTGCAGATTTGGAGGATCTTTACAAACGGATGCTTTCTAAACTCCAGAATTTAGCGCGCAGTGTGGAAGCTAGCAATATTAATCTTCATGACCAGGTAAATCTCAAGCAAATAGTCATTTTCAGGGAGCACGAAGTTTCTGTTCCTTCTTTTCTCGATCGGAGTGAATCTCTTGTTTGAATTTTTGACCCTGGTATCTTCCAGCATCACTGCCTTCCCGAGAAACTCTTTCAACTGCATTGCGTTCTCAAAAATTCTCTCAACTTCACTAGTTTCCGGTGCTTAGGAGCATGATAAACTAACAACGGCAGTCAGCACCGGAGTTTCCTCGGATAGATAAACCCTCTTCTGTTTCTTCACTGCAAAATAATCAACGAAGGTGGGCATGTGAATTATATGGCTTGATTTTGATTTTTTTTTGGGTAAACAACATGATGCTATGCTTAGTTTGTGGCCAAGAATTATATACAATTAGCACAAATAGTGTTAAGTAAAATTGGGAACCGTTAAATTTTGTGTTTCTTACACATTTCACATCATACAAGACTTGATAATGATAGTTGCATAGTATAAATACCCCCAAGTGCTCCAAATTGAAAATTCAATGAGATGTACTGTTCGAATTCAAGAAACAACTATACTGAAGATAAAATCATGTGGAGTTTTCAGAGTGTGGAATCCTAATTTTTATGCTTACAACCAGAGATACTCCTGATCTTCTGAATCTTGAAAAACACTAATGAGGGATAGAAGGTAACATCACATTCAAGATCTTCAGTAGAAGCACCCGTTGGGCCACTACTAAAAGCATGATAAGAAATTTAAGAGTGTGAAACACATGTTGAGAAACGAGGAAACATGTGGTTCTTCCAGCTCAAAGAGTATTAAGGTAACACCATATCATGATGATGTTGAATATCAACTAAATAAAACAATTTTGGAGAAAAATGAAGGAGAAGATGAGATAGGGCGTTGTCACCCTCTTTACTTTATTTGTAGAAAAAAAGATAGAGCATGTTGTAAAGATTGCAAGGTAATTCCAGGAGAAAGCTTAACCACCCAACATTGATTTTAGTTATGGATTTACAAATAAAAAAGTGGACAAAGAAGAAAAGAGTGCATCGAGCTATTTGGACTAAATGGTGAAACCCCAAAAGCGAGAAAGAAGATATATTTAAACAGAAAGTCCTTCAAGGAGATGCTTGGAATTATGTTGGTACACCTTGTGATATGTGGAACAATATGGCTATACATATTAGGAAAGTGGCGAAAGATGTGTTAGGTGAATCTAAGGTAGGTGTACCGGCATAAAAGAAGCTTGGTGGTGGAGTGAAGTAGTGCAAAATAAAATCAAGGCAAAGAGGGCATGTTACAAATTACATTATGCTTACAAAACTAGTGAACCTTTAGAGGCTTATAAGAAGGAAAATAAGGAAGCGAAAAAGGCTGTCAGTGAAGTAAAAGCTAAAATTTGGGAGGATTTATATAAAAAGCTCAACTCAAAAGAGGGTGAAAGAGATATTTTTAGGATAGTTAGGGCTAGAGATAAGAAAACTAAAGATCTTAATTCTGTTAGATGCATCAAAGATGAGGATGAAAAAATTCTAGTGGCAAATGATGATATAAGAAATAGATGAAAAAACTATTTTTATAAGTTTTTTAATGAAAATAAAGATGTTAGTATTAGCTTAGGAGAGTTAGCCAAAGTATATAAACCACAATTTCCACAAACGTATTCAAAAGAATGAAGTCAAAGAGGCTCTTAAACATATGAAGGGTGGTAAATCGGTAGGACAGACAATATTCCTATAGAAGTTTGGAAAATCCTAGGAAAAACATGAATCACTTGGCTCATAAGACTAAATATGGAGAAACCAAAAGATGTCCAAGGAATGGAGAGCGAGTACACTTATACCCATATATAAGAACTAAGGGAGACATTTAGAATTATGCGATTATTAGGGTATCAAGTTAATGAGTCATACTATGAAATTATGGGAAAGAATTATCGAACGTAGGTTATAACAAGTATCGAGTACAACAGAAAACCAATTTGGATTCATACTAGGCAGATATACTCTTGAAGCGATTCACCTTTTGAGATGTCTTATGGAACATTTTAGAGCAAAAAAGAAAGACCTTCACATGATATTTCTTTGGAGAACCTTGGAAAAAAGAGGTATCTTATTGGCATACATAAACCTTATAAGAGACATGTACGATGGTGTAAAAACATGTGTGGGGACCCATGATGGAATGACAAACTTCTTTAAAAATTAATATTGGGTTACATCAAGAATCAACTTTAAGTCCATACTTGTTTATAGTGGTGATTGATGAGTTAATAAAACATATTCAAGATGAAGTACATTGGTGTATGACTGTATGTTATTTGCAGATGACATTGTGTTAATGGAGGAGTCTAAGGAAAAGGTTAATAAAAAATTGAAACTATGAAGAGAAACATTAGAAAGTAAAGGCTTCCGACTTAGTAGAACAAAGACAAAATATATGTAATGTAAGTTTGATCATTTTATAAGAAATAGATGGAAAAACTATTTTTATAATCTTTTTAATGAAAATAAAGATGTTAGTATTAGTTTAGGAGATTTAGCTAAGTCAAAAAAGTATATAAACCACAATTTCTACCGACGTATTCAAAAGAATGAAGTCAAAGAGACTCTTAAACATATGAAGGGTTGTAAATCGGTAGGACGAGATAATATTCCTATAGAAGTTTGAAAAATACTAGGAGAAATAGGAATCACTTGGCTCATAAGACTATTTAATGAAATATGAAAAAACCAAAAGATGCCCGAGGAATGGAGAGCAAATACACTTATACCCATATATAAGAACAAGGGAGACATTCAAAATTGTGCGAATTATCGAGGTATCAAGTTAATGAGTCATACTATGAAATTATGGGAAAGAATTATCGAACTTAGGTTAAGACAAGTATCAAGTACAACAGAGAACCAATTTGGATTCATGCCAGGCAGATCTACTATTGAAGCGATTCACCTTTTGAGACGTCTTATAGAAAATTTTAGAGCAAAAAAGAAAGACCTTCACATGATATTTATTGATCTAGAAAAAGCTTATGATAGGGTACCGAGGGAGGTTCTTTGAAGAACTTTTGAAAAAAGAGGTATCCCATTGACATATATTAACCTTATAAGAGACATGTATGATGGTGCAAAAACATGTGTGAGGACTCATGAAGGAACGACAGACTTCTTTGAAGTTAATATTGGGTTACATCAAGGATCAACTTTAAATCCATACTTATTTATAATGGTGATGGATGAGTTAACAAAACATATTCAAGATGAAGTACCTTGGTGTATGTTATTTGCAGATGACATTGTATTAGTGGAGGAGTCTAAGGAAAAAGTTAATAGAAAATTGGAACTATGGAGAGAAACATTAGAAAGCAAAGGCCTCCGACTTAGTAGAACAAAGACAGAATATATGGAATGTAAGTTTGATCATTTGGTTACCTCAGAGGACATAGAAATTAAAATTGGCATACATCCTATCCCCCAAAAGGAAAGTTTCAAATACCTAGGGTCAATTTTTCAGAGTGATGGAAGAATTGATGGAGATGTTACACATAGAATTAATGCTGGTTGGTTAAAATGAAGAGGAGCATAAGGTATTCTTTGTGATAAGAAGATACCATTAAAGTTAAAAGGTAAATATTATAGAGCAGCAATTAGGCCTGCCATGTTTTATGGTTATGAGTGTTGGGCAATTAATCATCAACATGTACAAAAGATGTCTGTGACAGAAATGAAGATGTTGAGATGGATGAGTGGTCATATAAGAAAATACCGTATACATAATGAGGTTATTAGAAACAAATTAGGAGTGACACCAATAGAGGATAAAATGAGAGAACATCGTTTAAGATGGTTTGGACATATAGAAAGAAGATCAAAAAAAGAACTTGTAAGAAGGTTAGAAAAACTAAATTTGGAAAGTATTAAAAGAGGTAGAGGACGACCACAAAAGTGTTGGAAATAAACAATCAAGAATGATCTAGCTTATTGGGAGTTAACTGCTAACATGGCACATGATAAGGATATGTGGAAACAAAGAATCCATGTAGCTGACCCCGTCTAGTATGGGAAAAGGCTTAGTTGTTGTTGTTGTTGTAAGTTTGATTATTTGGTTACTTCAGAGGACATAAAAATTAAAATTGGCACACATTGTATTCCCTAAAAGGAAAGTTTTAAATACCTAAGGTCAAGTTTTCAGAGTGATGGAAGAATTTATGGAGATGTTACACATAGAATTAATGATGGTTGGTTAAAATGGAGAGGAGCATCAAGTATTCTTTGTGATAAGACCATATCATTAAAGTTAAAAGGTAAATATTATAGAGCAGCAATTAGGCCTGCCATGTTTTATGGTTATGAGTGTTGGGCAGTTAATCATCAACACGTACAAAAGATGTCTGTGACAGAAATGAAGATGTTGAGATGGATGAGTGGTCATACAAGAAAAGACCGTATACATAATGAGGTTATTAGAAACAAATTAGGAGTGACACCAATAGAGGATAAAATGAGAGAACATCGTTTAAGATGGTTTGGATATATAGAAAGAAGATCAAAAGAAGAGCCTGCAAGAAGGTACGAAAAACTAGATTTTGAAGGTATTAAAAGAGGTAGAGGACGACTACAAAACTGTTGGAAAGAAATAATAAAATATGATCTAGCTTATTGTGAGTTAACTGCTAACATGGCACATGATAGGGCTCTTTAGAAACAAAGAATCCATGTAGTTGACCTCATCTAGTATGGGAAAAGGCTTAGTTGTTGTTGTTGTAACGGGGTATATCTACATAACATTTTAACTTGAAAGATGATTATGCCCCTAATAAGCAGTCTTAGTACAATAGGCCATTAGAAATATAAAATTAGAGTAAAATCTGATTAATTACAGCTAATCTAGCTTAGTATTCAACACTCCCCCTCAAGTTGGGACAAAAATAATGAGTTTTGCGCTATACTCTGCCTTTGCTAAAGATCTAGCTACTACAATATGCTTTTTGTTTTTCCATGCGACTATGTTACCACGTACCATAATCAGGTATCCTTAGGTAAACCTTCTATCATCGGTTAATCCAACCAGTCAGCATCTGTATATACTTTAATATTTAAATGATTGTGAGTTGTATACATGATACCATTCCCAGTAGTGTGTTTTAGGTACCTCAATATTTGCCACACGACATTCATGTGAGATTTCGTAGGACAATGCATAAATAGACTTACCATACTTACAACATAGAAGATATCTGTGCATAAATGTCCTCTATCATTATGTATAATTTCAATTCTAAAAAAAAAACTAAGCAAATCAAGATCTGTCGTTCATTCAAATTCTTTGTGAAGATCACTTTTAACTTGCAATATGCCATCTTCATCACTTCAAATGATGATCATGTCATCTACGTACAAGAGTAGAATTACACTATACTTGGATCTAATTTCCTCACAGATAATGCATAATCAATATAACATAACAAAAAATTATGTGTATGCATGAAGTCTTCAAATCTGTCAAACCAAGCCTTAGAGTCTTGCTTACAAAGCTTTATTTTGGGATATTAAGTCCTGAAAGAGGAGTCATATATACTTCTTCATTTAGTTTACCATTAAAGAAGGCATTCTTAACATCTAGTTGAAAAACTTTTCAATTTTTAGTAGCACTCAGAGTTATTAAAATTCTTATGGTTGCCATTCTAACAACAAGAGCAAAGGTTTCTTCATAGTCTTACGTATTGTTGAGTATATCTTTTAGTTACTAGTCTAGCTTTATATCTTTCTATGGAGCCATTACTATGTGTTTTTACTTTATATACCCATCTGCATCCAATTAGTTTTTATCCTTAGGTTTAGACACAATATCCCATGTTTTAGCTTTAACTAAGGCTTTTAATTCTTCTTGCATAGCATTTTACTATTCTCATATACTTTTGGTTTGATTATAGAAATTATGTTCTTTTACTTTTAAAATGGTGGCAATAAGATTTTTCCTTTGAGGTTCAAAGGTTTCATAGGACACAAATCTTTGTGTGGCTTTGGAATTCTAGGAGGTAGTCTATTGTTTTCTTATTCTCTAGCATAGTGTAGTGAAAAAGGCTCTATAATATCACAAAACTCGCTATTTTCTCTTATTTCCATATCCGTGGGTTCGTCTTGTTGCCTTAAATCGATGGTTTCTTCTCTATCACTATCTTTATTGTCATTATCTTCTAAGTTTGCAAGGTCATCTAGAAAGATATATTTTTCTTTATCTTCAATGTGAAAGTTATAGTAGTAGTTCCAACAACAACAACTAAGCCTTTTCCCATACTAGACGGGGTCAGCTACATGGATTCTTTGTTTCCACAGATCTATCGTGTGCCATGTTAGCATTTAACTCACAATAAGCTAGATCATTCTTTATTGTTTCTTTCCAACACTTTTGTGGTCGTTCTCTACCTCTTTTAATACTTTCCAAATTTAGTTTTTCTAACCTTCTTACAGGTTCTTCTTTTGATCTTCTTTCTATATGTCGAAACCATCTTAAACGATATTCTCTCATTTTATCCTCTATTGGTGCCACTCCTAATTTGATTCTAATAACCTCATTATGTATACGGTATTTTCTTATATGACCACTCATCCATCTCAACATCTTCATTTCTGTCACAATCTTTTGTACATGTTGATGATTAACTGCCCAACACTCAGAATCGTAAAACATGGCAGGCCTAATTGCTGCTATATAATATTTACCTTTTAACTTTAATGATATCTTCTTATCACAAAGAATACCTGATGCTCCTCTCTATTTTAACCAACCAACATTAATTCTATGTGTAACATCTCCATCAATTCTTTCATCACTCTGAAAAATTGACCCTAGGTATTTAAAACTTTCCTTTTGGGAGATGCAATGTGTGCCAATTTTAATTTCTATGTCCTCTGAAGTAACCAAATGATCAAACTTACATTCCATATATTTTGTCTTTGTTCTACTAAGTCGAAGACCTTTGCTTTCTAATGTTTCTCTCCATAGTTCCAATTTTCTATTAACTTTTTCCTTAGACTCCTCCACTAATACAATGCCATCTGCAAATAACATACACCAAGGTACTTCATCTTGAATATGTTTTGTTAACTCATCCATCACCATTATAAATAAGTATGAACTTAAAGTTGATCCTTGATGTAACCCAATATTAACTTCAAAGAAGTCTGTCGTTCCTTCATGAGTCCTCACACATGTTTTTGCACATCATACATGTCTCTTATAAGGTTAATATATGTCAATGGGATACCTCTTTTTTCTAAAGTTCTCCAAAGAACCTCCCTCGGTACCGTATCATAAGCTTTTTCTAGATCAATAAATATCATGTGAAGGTCTTTCTTTTTTGCTCTAAAATGTTCCATAAGACGTCTCAAAAGGTGAATCGCTTCAATAGTAGATCTGCCTGGCATAAATCCAAATTGGTTCTCTGTTGTACTTGATACTTGTCTTAACCATACATTCAATAATTCTTTTCCATAATTTCATAGTATGACTCATTAACTTGATACCTCGATAATTCGCACAATTTTGAATGTCTTCCTTATTCTTATATATAGGTATAAGTGTACTTGCTCTCCATTCTTCGGGCATCTTTTGGTTTTTCCATATTTCATTAAATAGTCTTGTGAGCTAAGTGATTCCTATTTCTCCTAGTATTTTCCAAACTTCTATAGAAATATTATATGGTCCTACCGATTTACCACCCTTCATATGTTTAAGAGCCTCTTTGACTTCATTCTTTTGAATACGTCGGTAGAAATTGTGGTTTATATACTTTTCTGATTTGGCTAACTCTACTAAGCTAATACTAACATCTTTATTTTCATTAAAAAGATTATAAAAATAGTTTTTCCATCTATTTCTTATATCATCATTTGCCACTAGAATTTTTTCATCCTCGTCTTTGATGCATCTAACATAATTAAGATCTTTAGTTTTCTTATCTCTAGCCCTAGCTATCCTAAAAATATCTCTTTCACCCTCTTTTGAGTTGAGTTTTTTATATAAGTCCTCCCAAATTTTAGCTTTTGCTTCACTCACGGCCTTTTTCGCTTCCTTCTTTGCTTTCTTATAAGCCTCTAAAGTTTCACTAGTTTTCTTAGCATAATGTAATTTGTAACATGCCCTCTTTGCCTTGATTTTATTTTGTACTACTTCACTCCACCACCAAGCTTCTTTTTGTACTGGTACACCTCCCTTAGATGCCCCTAACACATCTTTCGCCACTTTCCTAATATGTATAGCCATATTGTTCCACATATCACAAGGTGTACCAACATAATTCCAAACATCTCTTTGAAGGGCTTTCTGTTTAAATATATCTTTTTCTCGCTTTTGAGGTTCCATCATTTAGTCCGAATAGCTCGGTGCACTCTTTTATTCTTTGTCCATTTTTTTATTTGCAAATCCATAACTAAAAGTCGATGTTGGGTGGTTAAGCTTTCTCCTGGAATTACCTTGCAATCTTTACAACACACTCTATCTTTTTTTCTACAAATAAAGTAATCAATTTGTGTTTATGATAAGCCACTCTTATAAGTAATTAAATGTTCATCTCATTTTTTGAGACTATAAAGAGATCAAATGCCATAGCAAAATTTAAAATCTCCCTACCTTCCTCATTTGTCCCCAAAACCAAAGTTTCCATGAATCCCTTGATATCCTAATGCCTCTTTACCGACATGTCCATTTAAGTCTCCTCCTAAACAAATCATCTCCATTTGTGGAATCTTTTGAATCACCTTATCTAACACACTCTATCGGTCACCATATCGTTGTATGTCTACTACACTCTCCTTTAAATCTTTATTTATGATAATACCAACTCCGTTTCAGGCCTTTTCTTTAACTGAGTACCATAATTTAAAACCTGTATCCTCTATCTCCTTTGCTTTTTCTCCAACCCATTTTGTCTCTTGTAAACATAGAATATGAATCTTTCTCCGAATCATAGTATCTACCACCTCCATTAGCTTACCGGATAATGTTCCGATATTCCAAGAACCAATACGAATCTTATTATCTAGGACTAGCTTCCTTAACCCCCCTGCATCCGTCTATAATCAAAATGTAGAGACCCTCTCTGAAAATTTGTCACTACATTCGGGGAGTAATGTAACGGGACTAACTTCTTTACCCACACCCGTTCATGATGTGGGAACCCTCTCTGCAATTGATTCACTATATTCGGGCGAAAATGTAGTGGCCTTTGCTTACTTCTTACTGCATTCGGGCTCTGCAGCACGTCGCTAGGCGGGGACGCCCCAAAGCAATGCTCATAATTTTTGTAATCTATGTTATAAAAATCCGACGAATCTTCTAAAAATTTAAAGTTTGTCTTCTTTAGTATAAAAACATTTATAACCTTTTTTTGTCAATGTTGTAACCTAGAAAGACACATTCAATAGATCTAGGAGATAATTTATCATTCTTATCCGTATAAAGAAAATATTTACAACAAAAAATTCTTAATCTTTTAAAATATGGGGTAAGTCTAAACAATTTTTCAAAAGGAGACATGTTGTTAAGTTGAGAAGAATGCATTCTATTTATTAAATAAACATCGATAAGGATAGCTTT
Organism: Brasenia schreberi; assembly: GCA_036023115.1. Classification (NCBI taxonomy): domain Eukaryota; kingdom Viridiplantae; phylum Streptophyta; class Magnoliopsida; order Nymphaeales; family Cabombaceae; genus Brasenia; species Brasenia schreberi. Next base: position 4,317,085 of record JAYKKT010000086.1, on the reverse strand, counting down.
CGCACATAAGAATTTTGGAACATTACTAGCAATCAAGAGAGTTGTAGTGGTTTCCATAATATGTCTATGTTTGCATTCGGCTAAGCCATTTTGATGTAGGGTTTTGCGCAAGATTTTTGGTGTAAAATTTCATGTATTTCTAGATAATTTTGAAGTTCTTTTGAAATGTACTCACCATGAGAATCCGATTTTAAAATTTTAAGAGTGGTGTCGAATTGATTTTTAATATCTAAATTTTCTAATCTTTTGTGTCAAAGAGTAGTGTCATGAACTACACCACATTTGTCACAATTTGGCACAACCAAATTGTCTATTTTATATTATCACTTTCTCTATAGCCTTGTCCAATCACCTTCGATAGGTGATCATGCACCATACAATTTTTGGATGAGAAAGTGACTATACAATCATTGTCACAAATTTGAGCAATCGAAACTCAAAAGAAGATTTAGATTAAGTTTTGGCACAAAACTTACAATGAATACTTTAAAATCTTTATTTTCAAAGCTTCCAATTTCATCTACTTAAAGTCTTGTACTATCGGTCGTAAAAACATGTTTATTTGAAATTTTTTGGAAAGAGTTTTTCAATAGATTTCTTTTGTGTCATGTGAAAGGATGCACTCGAATCTAAAAACCAAGACATATCTTGATAATTTGTTGATAACACATTGTCGGAGATGCTAGCCTTTTCTTTGAACATCTCTTCTATGTATGCCTTGATGTTGGAAAGTAGAGTTACTCCATCTTTATCTTCCATTGTGGCCATGTTTTCGAATTTTTTTATTAAGATAGGACAAGTGGTTTTGATGTGTCTACTTTCTTTGCAATAGTGACAAATAATACTTTTGTTTGACCATTGAACTGTGAGCTTTCTTATTTGTCCTTTCTATTAAATCAATTTGGAAAATGAAATCATCTTGAGAATGAATATTCTTTAAATATTCTCAAGTTTGAAAAATATTTTTAAACATGTTGATTCTATTCTTAAGCTTATCATCTACATTTTGGCAAATGATCTATGTGATATTTGGATTCATTTTTTTGTATGTTTTAAAATCTTATTTATATTTTTCTTGGGCTTTGATGATATCATCTTCATCAAGCCCATTAATAATTAAATTAGGTTCTAGTAATTTGGGTTAAGCAAACAATGAAATACTTCATTTTTTCCCTTCTATTTCTAAAAAAAGTAAATTTTCGGGGATTACCTCTACCTTATAATAGCGAAGATAAGAAGATAAAACTTGCTTTAAGTTGGGCATGCTTCCCAATGCAGCTATGTCCGATAATATTCTTTCGAGTAGGCTTCGATACCATGTAAGAAAACGATCTTTCAAGTCACGCCAAGAAACCAGTTCACCAAAAACTTGGTATTTCAATGCTCAATACAAGTCAAATATCAAAACAATCAAAGAGTCAAACAAGTGTCAAGGTGGTGCAAAACAACAAGCTTTACTAAGAGGTAAGAGGCTCTATTTATAGAGCAGATGTACATTTCATTTTACAGCAAGTAGAGGCTGGTACCATGCAGCCAGCTGTTGGAGACCAGGGAGGCCCCCAATGGCTAGCTGATGGATAGCCCACAGCCTGGCTATCCATCACTCAAACATGGACCCTAGTGGCCCGTCCTATTACAGTTTAACAGTTAGCCAAATCTATTATAGTCTGCCTAAGCCACCCAGGCAGTAGGGCTGTATCTAGGTAGGTGCCTAGGCACCTAGGCAAGTACCTAAGCGGTGGGAAGCAAGTGATCTTTTGTATTTTTAATGATGTATGTCTATGTGCTATGCTTGCGTAGCAAAGTTTTCAAATATATGCTATATGTGTTTTACATAAGTTTCATAAAAGTATCATGAAAAATCATTCTGCTTTTGTGATTGGTTTTAGAATTTATGTTCAACTTTTTTGTGTTTTCCTCTGGGCTGCAGTGCCACCAAGTAGAATGGTCTAGATTAGGCTCTTCTCAGGTTTCCTAGTCCCTACATGCGTTGCCAACTACCCAATTTTGCTGCATAGTCCCTAAAAAAAGAGATGAAGTGGAGGCATCTCAGCCAAAAAGAGAAACAAGTAGAACACATCAAATGGGTAAACCACAAAATTTGCCTCTTATCATTTTGATAGATTTTATGTTTCTTGTCAATACCCCATCTAGTATGGGAAAAGGCTTAGTTGTTGTTGTTGTTGTTGTTATGTTTCTTGTCAATCTAAGTTATGATTGGATGCAAAATGTTGCTTCCTGTCCTGGAAGTGGAACTTGCACTTTGTTTCTTATGCATTGTACGCGCTGTACATATGTATGGGTTGTGGAGGGTACAATATAGGAAAACATGCACATGTTTAAAGAGGGAGGTACGAACAAACAATCAGGTATCCTGGTTGTTCTTATCAACTGCACATAGATAAATAAACAACTGAGCAAACACACACGCACATGCACCATAAGCATGCAGACATGAAAGCGCACACACAGTAATCTATCTTTCTTTCTTTGGGTATATGATCCGTGATGGAAAGAAATATGAAAGACCATAATAATGTAAGCTATATATCTCATTTAACTGAGATTGTAGTTCAATTGGTCAGAACACCACCCTGTCGAGGTGGAAGCTGTGTGTTGAGCCTGTCAGTCCCGTACGGTCCTGGGATGGTATCCTATTCAGCGATTGATTCATCTCTCCACCTTCTGCAAAGAGGGGTAACAAAGACAGGATCTCTCTCTCTCTCCCCCTAATATATATATATATATATATATATATATATATATATATATATATATATATATATATATATAAGGAATTGGTAGAGTCAACTGCTAATCAATCTAGTAACCTTCTTGGGCATTTGCTTTTAAATCTCACTTGTAGAAGTAATCCGCATGGTTGGAACATTGGAATCCAGTCTTTATTGGCTGGAATTCTACCAATCCTACAGGTATGATGCTCCAAAAACCAATGCTTATAGCACTTTGAAATATTTTTCATTTGGGATAACAAATCAGCCATGCTGAATCCCTCTATTGGAGATTTTGTCAGAACTATTCACAGGTTTGCGGTCTAGCTTTTGTTGCATGTGTGTGTGAACGCCTTTCTGCAAACTGTGTTGAACATGATCTTTTTCATAATCAATCCATCATCCAGGCTATCAACTTTTAGGAATTTGGATTCATGAAAATTCAAGAAACACCTTCTACTCAGTCAATTTCATTCCACACCTCTTTGCAACGATGTGTTATAATGCTTTCTACTTACATAAACTCTTTTTTATGCTTGAGTTGTGTGGGCACGTGTGCGTATTATCTTTGTGTATGTGCCATGTGTGGACTAGAAATATGTATACTGAACCTCAGAGAAGTTTATGTTGGTGGATGTTCCTAAACAGTCCTTTTCTTTTGCAGGAGAAGAAGAATCTAAAACTACGGAGCAGAATTGCAGGGTTGGAATAAGTTTTGCTATATGTTTTCTGCCTCTTTTACCTTGTATTTTGTGTCTAATGAATGTAGTCATTTGCATTTTTTGGATTCATTTCTCTATGCTTCTGGAGGACCTCCTCTCTAGTTTTATAGTGGAGGGGGAGTTTATCCTTTCTGGTTCAGTGTCTTGCCATTTCATTTTGAAGTATGAATAGCTAAGCTGTTCGCATACACTGCAACTTAAGGCCTTCAATACCCAAATTGTTGCATTCATTTTGTCGAGTGTTATCGTCTGGTGTACAATCAATTTCCGTAATTATGAACCTTTGTCAATTTTTGTTTTGTTCACATGGGTACAGTTTCATCATCAGTATTGTAAGTACGTGGTTGATACCCGGGGGGTGCATACCCACGGCCTGCAATGCCTGGCAGGGAACTCGACTCACAAGACGAAGGTCTGTGAGTTTGACACCGGCGGGCATACCTGGCTTTGGCCTCATTGTAACCAACAGAAAAGAACATGTACCTTAGATAAAATTGTCGATCAAGAAATCCATATTGTCCAACCTGGTTAGCGTCGGGTGAGTCAGTGATTTTGGTCAAGTCAATGCATTTTATCTACCTTGATAAGTTGATGGTTTTGTACTAAATATATCTATTTGCTGTACATATTGAAACAATTGCAATACTATGGTATGAAATGGGCTTTCTGCTGTGATTAACAAGTTTCAGAGATCGTGCACTTTAAAGCGCTGGATCCAGTGAACTGTTATTTTATTGCACTCTTCCCTGTGAGCTTGCACAACTTTCAATATCGAGTTTTGGATGGATATTTGTTTCAACTGTGTATAGCCTTGATCTGATGCTTGTTTACCATGAAGCAAAACCAATACAAGGACCCAAAGAGCCATGTCGAAGTGCGCACGGTTTGCACCTAGAGCGCTCAATGATAGGGCTCTTGACTCCCACGCAGCGGCAGTGAGTTGGATTCCCAGGGAGTGCATGCATGTGTGGGTGTGATGCTTGGGGCCCCCCTTTGTAACCGAAAAGAAAAGTGCCAACCATTTTCAGGCTCAGTAGTAGTCGTTTTTTAGCATCTTGGACGTTTTCCAGATGTCAAAATCTCTACATGTAGCCTCAGCACATCTGAAAGGGCTCTGACTCCCACACTGCTGGTGTGAGTTCGATTTCCGGGGGGTTGCGTGTGTGTGTGTGAGAGAGAGAGAGAGAAAGAGAGGCTTTCCGTTGTAACGAAAAAAAAGTCTAAACCTCCCCAATATTGACTTTGAAACGTAACAATGGATTCACCACCAGATGAACCACTATATTAAATTCGTTTGTTGAACAAGGAGGTTGAACCATTTGGTTAGAGCCTTGGCTATGTTCTAAACCATGCTAGACTATATAAAAAGAATCGACACCACACCACCCACAGTGTGAGGCTTGGTTTTGGTTGTGGTACTTGAACCCACCATTGACCGACCTCTGGGTAGAAGCATTCACAGTTCGGTTCTAACTTCAACCTCGAACCAAATACTATTTGTGGTTCTTGGTATTTTGAGAGCTGAATCAAACTGTAGCATGGTCAGAACCATTAAACCAACAGTTTTGGTTCAGTTTGGTTCTGAACCACAGTTCTACCTTAGGTTTGGCTTATTATTCGGATTTACAGTCTAAATCTAATATGTATATGAGGTTATCAAACTAATATATAAACATAAACTTATAAAGTTAACAAGATTTATATGTATATAAGCATATAAACCATATATATATGATTTGGTTCTGTTCTCATGGTTTGATTCCAGTATCGTGAACCAAACCATCAATTATTTTTCTTGTTAGAATTGAATCGAATCAAACCGTTTGACGTCTAAAACCCAACCAAACTTCGATTCCAGTGATTCCTTGAACACCCTACCTCTAGGACAGTTGGTTTGGGACTCTAAAACGGTGCAGTGTGGCTTGAATATCACCATGTTAGCCGGTGGGTAGGATACTCATTACATTTTATAATCGCCCCTAACTTTTGTTTGTTTTGGCGGTGCCTTTCAGCATCGAGTGCCTGAAAACAGTTTTTAAAGAAGAATACAGAAAGAATATGTTGAATGAAAATTAAGCATATCTCGTTCTGCTTTCTTTTTTCATTAGAGTGACAATGGAAATTGACATCATTGTCGTGTGAATGGCACGTTTGGGGAAGGACAACACAGTTGGCATCATAAAGCATGGCATTGATGTTGTAGGGTTGAGATGACATCGGCATCGTCACCCTAATTAAGGCCCTCTTCGCTTTTCAATCTGGGACAAATTTGGCAACGACAGCCAACTATTCTAATTGCAAGTAGTATAGAAGCTTACATATACATATATATATATATATATATATATATATATATATATATAGAGAGAGAGAGAGAGAGAGAGAGAGAGAGTAGTATATGCTTAATACAATTCATGCTTAAATCTATTCTAACTAAATTTCCATCATTGATACATGGATCATGATACAAGTGTTTGAAAAGATTCAAGTATTGATTGAGATTGAGCACGGACCACAATATGTATATATAACACATCCATCTATGATTAAATCTACTTAAATATCTCAACCATTTGATTGATACGATCAGAAATTTGAATTAAAAAATAAAAAACATCAATATACTTTTTGTATATTACAGTTAATGTACATATTAAATATTTTTTGTTTTATCACTTTAATCATTCATTAAGAAAACCTAATGATTGAAATGATAAAATGGATTTGATTAAGGATGGGTCCCCTTGTGGTCTATTCTCTCTCTCTCTCATATATATATATGAGTGAGAGAGACTCAAACTCCACAAACCATCCTGATGATTACCTGCTTTTGTTAAAGGTAGAGTTATGCTTTGGGAATCTAGCGTAAGTATTTACTCCCGATTTTCTTCCTGCTACAAACCATTGGCACGTTGTAAGCTGACTCTGCTCCAACTGGATTAGTCGGGGTCCTTTGGTCTTCTGAATTGTGTTCACCTAAAAATAAAATTAATAACACATAAAAGGTCAATTATTTTGAGTAATTTATTTACCTTTTGAGTAATTCTTAAATATTCATCCAAAAATTTCTCGTCAAATAATGGAGGACAAACCAATTGAATTAGTAGTGTTCCACCATTTTACAAGAAAAAGCAGGCAAGACAGACCTTTATCAAACATGTAAGCACTCAGACCTTCGTATTACATGTTCATGTAGTAATGGCTGGTTTCGGTTTTCTTGGAACCAGAAATTGGAATTGAATTGGGACCGGGTTGGTTCTGGTTTGAGTCTTAAAATTCTCAAAATCAGAAAAAAATCATTAAAAAGTTAAAATAAAATTATGGAACAGGTGGTTGAAACCAGTGGTTGCGGTTTTAGTTTCATGAAAGGTAGAACCAGAACCAAACTCGGTGGTTCTCAGGTTGAGTCCTGTTTCAACTATGATTTCACTGGTTTAGTCGTCATTGTTGAACTCAATAGAGAAGCAATACCACGCTTGGCCTTTCCTTTCAACAGCGACCTTTCTCTCTTTTTCTAAAACTTTTGGTGTCTGGCTTTCCACTTGGCCGTCTCTCTCTAAATGCACGAACCACCATATGAGTGCCTGTCAATTTAAAAGGTCCTCACTCGTCAAAAACTTGAACGTAAATATGGCCGGCTTCAAACCAACCCAGTGGTTCCAGCCAGAACTGTATCAAGCGAAAAACCGGCTGAACCGGAACCAAGGACCACATAGATTTGGTTTCAGTTTCACCATTCTTGAAACCAGAACTGGTCGAAGTTGGAACTTGTAGTTCTAAACTGTCATTTTTGGTATTTTTTAAAAAAGTATTTAAATTTTTTAATATTTTTTACCAAAGAGGTTCCAAACTCAAATCAAAACTGTCCCAAAACTGCTTTCAAAGTTATGACCACAAATCAATCCGGCAGTCCCAAAACTCTAGATGCACCCAATCTAATCACAATCATACATTTACATTAGGCTTTCAACAGTTTTTTAATGGCGTCAATCGCTTTCTGCAGTCTCTCTAAGCTACTTAGAAAAGTTTTCTTGTGAATATTTTGAGGGAAAGATGTCGTTTACCTGAAGCTATGACAAGTTCATACCCTAGTTTTGGAAAATATATTTATAAAAAAGTTTGGTAAACCACCCATAACAAGCGATGAAAGGTTATATATCATCATAGAGTTCCTTCTTTGTTCATCCTAAATGTTCTTTTTTTCTTTTGGTGAATCCACGGGTATAGGGATTTGAGCTGGGTCGTCCACAAAGAGAGTAAAGCTCTGGTTTTCTCCATTCACAAGATTCAAACACAAGACCTTGTTTAAGGGGAGCAAGTGATAAACCACTTGAAACCAACCAAAATATACATATAGATATTCACTCATGATGTCCTTATATTGTGGCTTTTAATAAGTTTATTATTGGCACCATGATGATGAGATTAGATTGGTTTATATTGTGGCTTTTAATAAGTTTTTTATTGGCACCATGATGATGATAAAAGCATGATTAGATTGGTTTATAGTGTTGTTCTTTATAAGTTTATTGTTGGCACCATTATAATGATAAAAGCATGACTAGATTGGGCCTTCTTTTCATGATTAACTGATTTAAACATAAGAACCATCTCATCATGATCATCTCCAAAAAAAAAGCTTATCTAATCATGATGAAAAATCTTATCTACATGCTACATCTGAACATCCAACTAATCAAAAGCCGTTATCATCATTATCACCACCATTATCTTCTCATCTTAAAATTATCATGATCAAGAACCTTATCTCCAAGTGAGATGAACCCATCTCGATGTCCCCCATGCTAAATCTATGTAAGACTTGTTTCTCCACAAGACAGGGGCTCAGCCCCCAAAAGATTAGATACATTCAGAAGCCTCTGAAAAGGGGAGACCCTTCTAAATAATATCAAATCACAGCACAGGCAGGGGCTCTAAGCCAAATTATCCGCGCAGCGATTGTCTTGGGACCATGGTAATTCTTCACCTTCACCGCCGTGCTCTCTTTGACCGTATTGTGCTTCTTGATATAGCGGGTAACGGGTAGCCCATTTGAGGCTGTCAATTTCAACGAACTGCCTTACCAATCCTCATCACCATCACTTGTCACCCTCTATTGTCCTTGCCAGTTAAATTTGCCATCTTCTGATCCTTTTTGCTTCCTTGCAATTCCATCTTCTGATCTTTACCACAAATAAAGAAATCAAACTTTCAATGAACTACTCAACAGTTCTCATCACAAGCACTTGTCATCATCTGAGATATTCACCACGTTAGATTCTCCATCTTTCTGAGATCTTAACCCACTTCGATTTTACCATCTTCTGAGCTTTACCATTAGTAAACGGTTAAAAAATCAAAGCGGTAAATTTTTGGGGCGTATTCATCTCAAGCCTGCAATCCCAGCAGACCTACAAATAATTCCGCGCAGAAGCTTTAAAGAAGGCCCTCAAAATGTAGATGATCCCAAAATTTGGCATCGAGGAAGGAGGCTGATAAGCCGCAAAATCCAACGTGCAGCATTTTAATTGGAAGTGATTCAGTAATATGACGAAGATAGTTTCATATGGTTGTTGCTGCGGTAGTGGGCCAAGGATCGGAGGGTCTGCCACGTGGCATCGCCAAGTCGGAGGGGGACGTGAAAGAGGAGCGGCCGGCGGAGGGAGGAATTACGGAGGTTGCGCTGGATGGTGGACAGGTTGGTGGCGGCGACGTCGGAAAGGATTCGGTCTAGGTGGTGGACGTCGCGCTCCGGGACGGTGAGGCTGATTTCCGACCAGGGGACAGCATCCGGGAACGGCAGCCGGATGCCGTCTGCGATGATGACGGGGACGCAACCGAGCACCACCGACTCGACGATTCGGGGGCTCCACGGCGCCCAGCCGAGCGGGCAGAGGCAGAAAACCGACCTTCCGATCTCGGAGAGATACCCGTCGTCCCTTGACCTCTTTATGTAAAACCTCTTCATTCCGCTGTACTTCTTCCATATCGTCGTCCGAACTCCCCTACGCAGACACCAACAATCAAAATTCACGTTTAGTAGTTATATTTTATCCGTCATACCCCGTATTCTCATCTTCTTTATGCGGGAAAGGAGATCAATTGGCGGAGAAAGATCGAATTTTTGCAGAAAGTTTATGGTGGTGAGTGCTTAGTGAATGGAACCTGCTATAGACTCTCCCGCTGATGTTTTTCGGATGAATCTCCATCTTGCCTCTGAAGAAAACCCATATATCGCGCTTTCTCTTCCGTTCAGCGAAAGCCTTTTCGATCGCCTCCGGTGATACGTACGGCGGGATCTGCACGGTGACGGCTGCGTCTTGGCACGGGTGAAGCCCCTTCACACCGAACGTTTGTAGAATGATCGACTGCCTCAGAAACGCCGGAATGCCGTCGGACTTCGCTACGTCCTCCTGCAATTTTCACACATTTGAATTCGGAAAGAGGGGAGAAAAGAGCAGCAAAAGGATCCGTCTTCCATCTGAACCAAACAAGCCCGACAGAGCATTAGAACGTACCATGGTGTGGAAGCATGCGCCGAAGTCATGAGTCGCGACGAAGACGTGATCGACGCCATCGCTTCTGTGCCAGTAGGGAAACGACTGAGAGATCAGCTCAACAGCAGAGGCGAAGAGTTTCCGGGCGTGGCCAATGGCCGGGAATCCATTGACGGTACTAAAGTTGCAAGAAGCATAAATGGGTACAAAGAATAAGTCGGCCTCTTCGGGATCGAGAGTTCTAAAAGAGCTCCCCAGCAACGCCCTGTGGATAGCCACTTCCGCAGCGAATAGATGCTTGCTGCAACGTTCGTTTGAAAGCCAATCCTCATTGAAACTGGATGGAAGATCGTAAATATACACCTTTAACTCACCCACATCCTTATCACCTACGCAAAACACAAAACACATATAGCACACACCAACACAACAAAAACAGGTAACTTCGTTACAGAGAGAAGAATAAGACAAAGATGAGAGAACGGGACAAGACAAAGATAAGACAACACCAACCAGAGGGAAGGAGGAGCTCCTTGGGTTCATGCTTCAATATAGAGTTGTTCGCCTCTTCAACAGCTCGAGATAAGAAATTAGAAGCGATCGTGCTAGGTAAAGTGTGAAGAGACGCATTGGCGTCTTCCTTTACTGAGGAAGAAGAGGAAGAGAGGAGCAAGACGAGGTCTGGACAGAAAATGAAGAGGTAAAGCAAGATACAAAACCATAAGAAACCCTTTACATATCTGTAGAAACTGCAACTCTTCCCTTGTCTCTGGCTCTTCATCCTCCCCAAAACCGCCAACGGTGAGAAGAACAAGAACGACCACCGTCCTCTCTTCCACCTCTTCTTATGCTTCTCAATCTCGTCGTCATTTATCACCATCTTTAATTATCCATTTTCAACTATTTCCGGTGGTTGGGACGTCGGCTGGTTGAAGAAAGAGTGGAGATACAGATTTTGGAGAAGTTGGTGAGCGAGAGGTGAATCTGAACCGACTCCCCTTTCAACAAATCTCCTTTTTTCTCTCTCTGTTTCCTTAGTCTCCTCGTTGTGTTAGGTGGGTAGTCATCGGATTGTTGGTTGAACGTCGGAAGATGGGAAATGAAAAGATCTTGACGCTCTAGTGCAGAGACGACTCTCCCTCTCTCTCTTGCAGACCGAGGAAGCTAATAGAATCTATCAGTCTAAACAGCAAGGCTGTCAACCCACATGTGATCTCTGGCTTGAAACCTGGCACGAAAACAAAAGACAATAAGAAAGATTTCTTTTGGTAAGTAGGGTTATCACAAGTAACACAATGAACGAGATGACGAGATCAAAAGGAAAAGGTAACACAAGATGGCGTGCAGATTTGTAGTATTGCAGGAAGAAGACGATGAAGGGAAGGCGCCAGAAAATGCGAGATAGAGATCGCGGATTAGTGGAATGTGGACAGCGTCCACTTGTTTTGTTCATTAACGATCGAATTTACTAAATTTTTCTCCGAGTTTGGAAAATACTCACTGAAAATAAGTCATATTATTTACCAAAAAAATTGTCATATTTAGAATTGGAAACAAGTTACTAAATTTGAGTCGATCCTACATTTATTTGAGCTGATTCACGAGCTCAATTAAGCTTTCTAATTGGAGCACATTGAACTTGATCTTGAGCGAGCTTAATTGAGTCAACTTGGTCGTATCGAGCTTAAACAAACCAAAAGAACCGAGCTCGGGTTATTCAAACACACCTGAGGTTGGACTCAAGCCCTAAGGTTGATGCTTGTTCGAGCGAGAGCTGAGAGTTTGCCTGTACTAGACTCAGCTCAGCTACACTCTCATTGGAACTTCAGTGAAATTGCACAAGCTAACCCGAATAATTTATTTATTCACGCGTGATGCGACTTAGTTTTCATTAAGGGGATGATGCAACAGATGATTGACAAATAATTGCAATAGAAATATGCTAACACCTCTAATTTTAGACATTCATGCATGATGCCACAAGCTTCGTTTTCACGGAAGAATGATGCAACGGATCATTGACAAACGAAACGTCTCTCTCTCTCTCTCTCTCTCTCTCTCTCTCTCTCTCTCTCTCTCTCTCTCTCTCTCTCTCTCTCTCTCTCTGTGTGTGTGTGTGTGTGTGTGTGTGTGTTGGAGTAGGCCTTTCAAGACGCTGAATCCATGTTCCCCTTATGATGCAATGAATCGTGGACAAAGAAACTCTCTTTCTCTCAAGGGATGAGCAACTCGTGGGGGCAAATCATAAAAAAGCTTTGAATGCAAGGGCCTATCAACACGGTAATTTAAAGTTCTTTCAGAATCCGTCCCTCTTTCCTGTAATTTCGAGTTTATCTGTTTCTTTGGGTATTTTCCAGAAATATTATCCATGTTCACTGTTCGACGCTTGCAAGACTAATATAAGTGCGTAATGCACCTACGCACCATATTGAAAACATTATTAAAATCAACTGGTTTGTATTTAGTTTTCCAGCAAATATTTACCTAATCTTTCTAGTTAACAAAATAGTTTTTTATATGTCCGAAAAAATACAAAATATGCATTTAGATCGTTAAAACTAAATACGCAATAGTGGTTGCTCGACGTGGTACCTAAGCTACATTACCTGTCATGACAACTTAGGTATTAAGTTGTCATATTAGTTGAACTTAAAATATTATATAATAATAAAAAAACAATATTATATAATATAAATAGATATTAATAAATCATATTGTTAATATTAATCATTAATGATAATTAATAGACGACCTCAATTTCTCCTAATTTAGAGTACTTTGTACACAGGTCGGTGTGCACATTTTCTCCCTTTATATATGATAATAAGAATTTTAGGGTCTTTGAGTAATGCATACTCCTCGATGTAGACTGTCCGACTGTTACCGGAGATGGCACCTTATCCTCAGTCTCCCATCAATGGCAAACAGATGGTTTTGATTGTTACCTGGTTCTACCAAAACCTGAAGCTGAAATTGAACGGACCCCTCTCCAGTTCCAGGTCCACTTTTGGTTCCATGTATAGTTCTGGTTTGTGTTCATGTTTTACTCTAAAAGTATATAAAATGTAAAAGGCCTTAGAACCCCTGGTTCTAGCGTGGTCCTCCTTTAGGTGGAACCGAGACCAAATCATGGGGTTTCCCGTTTTTGTTGGTTTCGATTCTCGTCAATTCCGGCACCGGTTCGGTACTAAGTCAACCTGACAGACAGGTTGAAACTGGGCAGGTCTATGAATGTGTGTGTGTGTGTGTGAGAGAGAGAGAGAGAGAGAGACGTTCTATATTTACCCGGTGAAGCTGGGCATCCCTCTAGGCGAGAAATGACAAGTTGGTACGTGATGGACTCCTCTCCAGTTTCCAAATACAACTTGGTTCTTAAGAGCCCTGATGATATCTATGAAAGGAGTAATAAGCTTTGCAAAAAGTAAAGATTCTTCCCAATCATGCCATCTACCTTTACAGTTGGGATGTTCTCAAAGATCCCATCAAATTGTTCTTTGCCATCATACTTTCTAACACCAAGTAAAAAATTCCATTATCTTTTGTCCATGATCATTTTGAAACCCTATACTCTCACCTGTTGGCTTTCCCCGGTAAGAAAGCAGGAGCTCTCTCTCTCTCTCTCTCTCTCTCTCTCTCTCTCTCTCTCTCTCTCTCTTTGTGTGTGTGTGTAACAAGGACTGACGATTTTTAACATTTCTGGTTCTACCCAAACCTGAAACTGAAGATGAACCAAGCCAGTTCCATTTTCTCCTTTGGTTTCAGTTCTGGGTTGGTTCTTAATTTGGTTCTATATTTTGGTTCTGGTTTTGGTTTTGGTCTGATTTGGTTACAGTTCAGAAGGTGACATAAGTTCTATATCCCAGTTCCTATCGGCAAGTTCTTTTTATAAATGGCAAGCTCATTTTCTACTCGCGTACATGCAAACATCCATTGTGCAGGCAGCAGGAAACTTGAAAGACGGAGAATGTAATAAAAATCTCCCTCTCTCTCTCTCTCACACACACCTATATATAGAGAGAGAAACAGGTTCTTACAAGCTTTCACAGTATGCCCCGTCTCTTTATGAGTATAAATGCACTGTTCTTTTTTTAATGAAAGTCTTCTTTGAAATTATAAATTAAACTCATACCCAAAGAAAGGCATGAGTGTACACTGTCATGGAGGTGCAGGATAGAATCACTCAAATATATGTTCATATACAATGTATATATATAGATATGTATGTGTATGTATATATTTGTATACATATATTATGTACGATATATAAAAAAGAGAGGACTATTATGTCTTAGATCTTTCATGAAGTTGAACTTGATGTTGCATGGTGATCATGACAAAGGATGGAAGGTAGAGCGAATGATGAGCAAGGTGGCGTCAAATCATAGAAGAAATGGCCGTGGTGGTGATGGATGGTGGCAGTAAGAAAGTGGTTGTGGTGGAAATAGTGGTGTTGATGAATGGCAGCTGTAGAGGTGGCCCATTTGGACCTGGGCCCGGCAAACCAAACTGGATTAGAACGAACTCCTGAATCAGAATCAAATGAAGATTACCCAGTTCGTTTGCGTTTTAGCATATCAGGAAACCGAACTGGAAGCAGCGGCCTGGACGGATAGTTTTAAACTTTTTTTGGTTCCGATTCTAAAACCCCACGTTTGTTGCCTCATTTTTTCAAACGACATTGGAACCAAACTGAAATCATGGTAGAATCGGATCCTGAACTGAAACCAAATCTGAAGACCAAAGTCAGAGGGAGACCAGTTCAGTTCCTGTGCTGGGTTTCAATGCAGGTCTAGTAGACGGTCGATTTCAAACCAGCACGGCAGTTCCAACGAGACCCAAACCGAACCAAGAACTGACTAAAATCAGAACTAAAACCGAGCTCAAAACTGGGGACCACCCGGTTCTGTTTTGGTTTCACCTTCCATGAAATCGAAACCGGCCTAAAATTAAAACCAGTGTTTCCAAACACTACTTTTTAAAATTTTCTTTAAAATTTAAAATTTTGTAAGAATTTTTACCGGTTTTGGATGGTTCTGAACTGAAAACAACCCACCCCAGAACCAATAGTTCTGGAACCGGCCTGGGCCGGTTTGGCCACAGTTTAAGGTTCTGGGTTAGCCGGAACTAGCCATGTCTGATACCTAGAACTGTTCAGGTCAAGACAGGAGATGACGAGTGACAGTTGCAAGTTATAAAAAGAAAGCAGTGGTGGTGGTGGTATGGGGGAGTTTTGGTTCTGGTTCCACCAGTTTTGGGCTTGAACCACCTTCAATTTCAAACTGGTTCATTCCAGTTTGTTCCATTTCTACTTAAAAAAATAAGTTGTGATTTTAAAATTGAAGCCAAAATATACTTGGAACTGGTGGTTTTGGACTGCCGGTTCTGATTTGGTAGAATCGGAACCGGACCATGAGGGCCCTTGGTTCCACTTTTGTTCTGCAGGTGGTTCAGATCCGAGCAGGTCTACCCATGTAAATAGAAATTTATGAAAAATTATACATGTATTGAAAGAGAAACCACAGCCAAATACCTAGGAGAGGCAACTTCACACACGCTCAATAGCTCAACGAAAATGCCCACAATTAGCTGACACGAAATGACATGATACAAACACCACCAAAGAACTCCACATTTGTGTCCTAAAGTGACACAAAATACTCAACCTTGTTCACCTGTTTCCAAGATGAACATGGACCGAACACGGGTATGATCCAGAACACGAAATTGCCAACCCTACGAATGCCCTGGTGGGTTAACACATTTGGATTAAGTGGCCTGATTCATATGGTGGGTTCAATGCCATTGATCTCCAATCCAAGCATTAATCATATTTTAAGATGGCAGATTCCAATCTTCCCTCAACTAAACTTATTTGCAGATCTACTTGGCCAACTAAAGAGGACAGGACAACCTGTACATAAACTTCTCTCTCTCTCTCTCTCTCTCTCTCTCTCTCTCTCTCTCTCTCTCTCTCTCTCTCTCTCTCTCTCTCTCCATAAAAAAACAGGAACACTAAAGCAAGTCTGGTGGGTGGAGGTATGAAGTGACAATTGGTGATTTTTTGGAAATTTATGACATTATGGAAGTTAAATTTTTAATTAATTATTTGATGGCCATGTTTTAATTTTAGCTTTTTGAACAGACTGTCTATAATGCAAGGCATTGTTAGCATATATTATTGCATATTTTTTTCATAGGCAAGTTGGGGTTAGGCACGACATTAACCAATACAGGTAGAAAAGATGGAAGAAATGTACACTACTTTTGATCTAAAGTGGTTGATCTTTCATGTTAGGGAGGTTGCAGCAAGATGCATGCCCTGGGTCTCGAACTCATGACACTTCGACTTGTGAAGCAACTCCCTAGCCAGGTGAGCTATTGTTCTTAGTTGCTTGAGCGAGATTGCAAAAGATAAGCTTTTTTTAAATGATGGCCTCAAAAACACACACATACATAGAGTGATTGGATCATCCACCACTGACGTTGCCCACTCATAACTAACAATTGTTTTTTGGTTGCATTAGTCTAATAATATTGCATTCATCTTTTTTGAAAAACCTTAGATTTCTTTCAAATTACACTTGTACCACCAAAATTCAATAGAGGATATTGTTTTCATATATATATATATATAACAAGTTTAAGATTATGTTATTATCATACTCTAATTTTTTCTCTTCCTTCTCGCAATTTCATGGATGGCAAGTTTATTCTTGTATAGAATATCATGATTTACTCCTACCACAATTACCTTTTTAGGTGTTTTGCACTTCAAAAAGAAGGTAGAATAGTTCAGTTTGATATCGTCAATGGCATTTTTAATTGTTTATGAAGTTTTCAAGCCAAATTCAGCACTATGGATGAAATAGTTCTTGAAGTTAGAAATTCAGGCGCAATATTTGCACCTTGTCTCAATGATAAACCAATTGGCATTTATTAAGTAAAAACGATTCATGTTTACCACCTCTCTCGCCTAGGGGTTGCAAATCGGGTCAATTGCTCTGGTTTAGGTCATGCCGCTTGGGGTTTGGGTCAAAATCAGGTTGATTTGAAACCCGCTTGAATTTTGTTACGGTCAATTTTCAGGACCCAGAGACAACCAGGGTTGAATTAAGACAGTTCACAACGATACGACTACAATCAACCCAATATATATATATATATATATATATATATATATATATTATAGGATCCTTTTGAGTTATATTCTTTCAAAGGTCCAACTTTGATCACCTTGGTTCACCCTTCAATGGGCAATCCATGATGGAGTCACGTGGTGGGGTCTATGATCGTCCATGAAGAGGATCAACATGTTGAGAATTTGATTTTTGAAAGCAACAACAAATTTGTAAATTACTTTGCATTTAATGGAGGTAGATTATAAAAAGTGTAATGGTATTTTTAATTCAAATTTCGATACGAAAGATCAAGCAACAAAAATGTTTATATAAGAGAATGCAAGTAATGAGTTTATGAAATGTTTTAGTTTCATAAGCTTAGACCTCATAATAAAACATATATCTTAAATATTCATTCTAGTTGTCAAAGAGGAAAAGATGTTGAAAATTGAGTTTGGAACTTATAAGTGGAACTTTCAAATCGGACCCAAACAATCTGATTCTTGTATGGACTTTGCAGGCCAGATCAGGTTTGATCCAAAGAAACCCAACAAAGGTCTGGTATAGCCTAAACTCATCTGTATCGGGTCTGACTTTCGAAAAACAACCCGCAGAAAAAATGGATGGGTCATGGTCTGACCTGCTCTTGGCCCAAACCCGACCCATCAACTCAATTTGGTACCGGTCCCAAACTAATGAAAGTAAGATACTCAAGATCCGTTTGGATATTCCAACCATGTTCCTCAACCTTCGGATGTCACACACACACAACCATCATCATACATCCATTAGCAATTGGCCAGGTGGGTTTGAATCGGATACGAACTGTTCCAGTATTAGAATCAAAACCAAATCGAAACCGAGAACCCCGTGGTTCAGTTCTCGATCTAACTATCGAAAAATCAAACCAAAACCAATAGTTCTCTTTCATTATAGTTTCACCTCTTTGCGTCAAGAAAGTTTTTAGTGAAGTTAGAACCAAACCAGAACTAGAATTGACACAAAAACTATACCTAAATTCATATAATCAAATCCGTACCTAGTCTCATTCCAGTTCGATGTTTAGGTGGGATTAAAATCAGCAGTTTGAAATATGTGGTCGTAAACAAATTTAAACCCACCAGGGATACACATCTTGTGTTACATTAATTTAAAATTCCATCAAGTTGAAACCGGGTTGGAGTCGTAGTCTAACACCGAGAGCGTTACCACAACGATAAGGGTGTTCTAGCGCTGCCGGTGATGGTGGGAAGTTCTACTCCAGAAAGGTGCATGTGTGGGTGTGTGTTGACGGTAGAGAGTTTGATTCTGAAAGGGTAGGGTGCATGTGTACGTGGGTTAGGCTTTGGTTTCCTCTTCTTGTAACTAAAAAAATCTTTTAATGGTTTTTTCCTTCTGATCTAAAACGATTCAAGCTCGAACCAAATCCAGTCCCAATTTGATCTCGATTCCGAGTTTCAGGGAAAACGGAAGCGGCCATGTCCGGATCGTAAACGATGACTTATGTCGAGAGAGATTAAAAACAAAAGGACGAGAGAGAAGAAAGGTCTTACCTTCCTCAAGAAAAAAACAAAAGGACACGTCGTCAGGCAAATCATTGCTTGTTTCTTTACTAGTATTCCTTTCCACCGGGAAACGATTAGGAAAGAACGCAACAGATGTAGGTGGGTTTGATGATGGAAGAATGGATGCAGGGGCGTGGAAACTCATTCACTTTTAGATTTGCAACGTTATTCGTTGGTTTCATAGAACCAATTGGTTTTATTGCTATATTCCGGTTTGCCTGTGGAGTTTCCGGCGTTTTGCCGCCTACCAACATCGTCCGGAGTGTGAAATCGTCGTGATTTTGTTCTTTTCTTTGTTTGGATTTTCATAGTGATGATTTGGAGTGCGTTCTCTGCCTTCAAAGAGGAGGAGTGTCTTCGGGAAGGCTTCCACGACGACGCCGTTGTTTGTTTTATCTCGCACGATTGCACTTCGTCTCCGTCTTCTTCTGACTCTTCTTCAATGGAGACACCAACAAAGCATTACTTGTTGCCCCCTGTTTCGGAGATCACCTTTCACTCTTTCTCTCACTCTAACGAACACCAATAATCTTTAGTTCTCTCGCATGGGGGGCTGCTACAAAATCGTAATCTATTGCTTCCGGAGGCTGCTATAGAGCGTGATCAACTGCTCGCTCCCTCTCGGTGAGCTATGGCGTTTCTGGTGCATCTAGGGATGGCTGTACCCTTTTATCGGACGGAGAGAAGTTTGCCTTTCTGGTGAGCGTTGAATGGATGATACAGGAACGAACTTTTTTTCTTTATTCTTCGTTTTTGAATGTGCGTGTGTGCTTGTCTGTACGAATCTGTTGGTGTTCGTCTTTTGCGGTGAGGATGAATTGTTGGTGATGTAGTAACAAATTGATGGGAACGGCGGCAACTGGTTTCTTGAGTAACGGAAGACGACGAATCATGTTGGTCCTGTTTGCTAAAGCTACCACATCCATTGATCTTGCCCACACCGAGAATTCTTACGTGAAGGTCTCTGTCCGTCTCTCTCCGTGCGCACGTGTGTGTAGTTTCCTTTAGCGGCTTTCTTTGCATGTCCATATGTATGATTTCGCCTAGCAAGTCTTCTATTTTACAGGAATAAGATTGTTGATTTTTTTTTTGGAATTGTAGATTGTTAAGATGGCAAGGCAGAAGTTTACCAAGGAGATCTCTTTTGCAAAAAAAGAATCTGATATTTCACTTGCTAAGGTATCGCGTCTTTTCTTCTTTCTATCAAAATCCGAGTCCAAAAGACTCGATCTTTGATGTCATCTATTATTTGGGTGCTCGGTGAAGATAAGTCTGATCGTTCTTGGACGCATGTTCTATTGTTTCAGTTAAATTGTTTCTATCTTATCTTGGTCACTTTTATCTTAATATCTTGAATTTTCAGTCTGATCGTGGTGTCTTCGTATTGATTTCATGTTCCTGCAATCATAACAGAGAATTCTTTTAGTGCTGCGGTTGTAAACGATCATTTGATGGCGTTTCACTTATGTTATTTCAATATATTTTCTGTCGTTCTGAAATTTTCTACGTATTGCTGCATTTCGTCAATGTTTTCACAACTTTTTTGTACTCGGCAAGAAATAATTTCTGTTCAGAAGATACCATCTTTGTCATTCCTGAAATAAGTATTGCTGAAAATATGTCAACATGATACTTATGATATTTGATCAAAGTTGGCATCATGCCCTTAAAGTTGAACTGACATGAGTTGGCCAATGTGAACGGAATGTTAGACAAATTTAATCAAGCTTTATAATGGTACTGCCCTCTAGCAGTCTTCTCAAGAAAGATTTACTTTGGGAGTCAGTGAGCTATGGGGACAGGATTACCTGGGTTCCAGGATATCTGGAGATTCTTCATTTCTTACCGACAAATTCAATTGTTTGAGATATTTTGCATTTCTCTATCTTTCTCCAAACTTTGTGAACGGTTGAATTGCTTCTGGAGAGGGAAACCTAGAAGTTTCCAGTTGACTACGGCCCTTCTTTTGCAATTCAGTTTCTTTGCTACGATAGGTTATTTTTTAATACCTTTTATGCCAGGTGGAGAAGGTCCTTATGAAATGAATGTTAGCTTTCAGTGTTGGTGTATATTCTTTGAAATATCTTGAAACTCATTTGCACTATCATTTCCAGAAGTCCTTACACTACTTTTCAAACTTTCTTCTTGTTTTGTTTGGATTTGTTTAATTGAATTATCAGACAAATTGGCTGAATCTCTGTTGAACTTCACAACATTTCTTCAAACACAAAAAGGCAGAGGCGCCAAAATTTTGTCTCCACAGAAAGCAATTTCAGAGAGAAAAAAATGCGAACATATAATTTCATAATTGTTTGACCATAAGTTAATTTCATGATTGTTCTGTGTAAACTCCTTCTAGCTTCCTAAAGCAAAAAATTGAATTGTTTTGGAGGAAAAGCGAATGAATTTGGTGAAAGCCTAGGTCTTATTCAGAAGAATCTATTTCCTTGTACAGATGGGCTGAGTAGTTTGGAGAAAACTTCAGTGAATTGGATGAAAATTCTAGGTTTTAAAGACTTGGAAGGATCTCTCTCCTTCGACATGTATGGAAATGCTTTGGAGATCCTGGAAGAATGACTGGAGACTTAAACTTGTGAAACTTTGCTTGTCATATCGAATAGTAGAACAAAGACAGAATATACGGAATGTAAGTTTGATCATTTGGTTACTTCAGAGGACATAGAAATTAAAATTGACACACGTTTATCCTCAAAAGGAAAGTTTTAAATACCTATGGTGAATTTTTCAAAGTGATAAAGAATTGATGGAGATGTTATGCATAGAATTAATGCTGGTTGTTAAAATGGAGAGGAGCATCAAGTATTCTTTGTGATAAGAAGATACCATTAAAGTTAAAAGGTAAATATTATAGAGCAACAATTAGACCTGTCATGTTTTATGGTTATGAGTGTTGGACAGTTAATCATCAACATGTACAAAAGATGTCCGTGATAGAAATGAAGATGTTGAGATGGATGAGTGGTCATACAAGAAAAGACCATATACATAATGAGGTTATTAGAAACAAATTAGGAGTGGCACCAATAGAGGATAAAATGAGAGAATATAGTTGATCAAAAGAAGAACCTAAAGAAGGTATGAAAAACTAAATTTGGAAAGTATTAAAAGAGGTAGAGGACGACCACAAAAGTGTTGAAAAGAAACAATAAATAATGGTCTAGCTTTTTGTGAGTTAACTGCTAACATGGCACATGATAGGGCTATGTGGAAACAAAGAATCCATGTAGTCGACCCCGTCTAATATGGGAAAAGGCTTAGTTGTTATTGTTGTTGTTGTATCTAGTTTCTCATATCTTCTTTTCGAAAAAAAATTTAGTCATCTTTCTATGTATTCAAACCATCTAAAATTATTTTCTGTCATTTTATCATTTATTGATACCATTCTCAATTTATTCTTAATAATCTTATTATGTATACGTCTTTCCTTATACATCTCGACATATTCATTCTTGCTAAGAACATCTTTTGTACACTTTGATGATTTAGTGCCTAACACTCAAAGCCATAAAATATAACAGTTTTATTCTATAACATTTATATATTAACTTTAATGGTATCTTCTTCTTATATAGAATATCAAATGCACCTCTATATTATAACTAACCATTGGAAAAAGGAATGATGCAGATTTTTAAAATGCAATGAACTATTGTTTATTGCTAAAAGCATGCCTACATTTTTACAATTTCAATGAAGAAATCAATTTGCCAACGTGACATGATACTTATACTAACACATGTTGCAACACTTGATTAAGTTTTTTAATTGCCAAAACACTTCGCTATGAATACTCGTTTAACTTAACAATACTTTTTCATGTTAGGATGGACACTAAGGAATCCAAATTCTCACCTTTCACTGGTTTCCTTGTTAAGAGTTGATCTTTTACCGTGCGGCAGGTCACACAAGGTTTTTGCAGTATACAGGACTGGCAACCAAGCCGAACTGTCGACTTGGCTAATTTTCCTTACGTGCGAGCCTAGCTAATCACTAGCCGAGTAACCTTATTGTGAATATGTTGATTAATTATTCACCGTCATTGTATTAATTGAGCTGAACCGAGTGAGAGAGATTTTCTTAAACATGTCTTAAATACAAATACCACACAACAATTATCTTAGGGGGTGTGGTTCAGTTAAAAATGTAAGAGATATCACACAACAAACCTTCAACAAGCCGAGCCGAGCCGAGCCGAACCGAGCTATGCATACTGTTCATGTTGAACTTGTGAGTTTTAATGAGATAAACGCGAACAAACTGGCAGAAAGCTGAACCTAGCCGAACTACAAGAGGCACGTTTTATTTACCAGCACTGATAAAACTCAAAAACCTTGCCTCGATCTGCAATGACAAACGCTTTTTAGTGATCATTAGGTGCATTTTTACAATATGCACACAAAAGAAGGTAAACTGGAGCTCCATCATTTTCTTCAGGTGCTTTTCTGAAGAATATAAAAGCGAATTGTAACTTTCAGAAATTGCTTACTGTTTAGGCCCGTTTTGCAAATTTCCAAGTTCCAGCAGATTTTGCAGAGAACTAACGTGTTCCGTGTCCTTTTGGCCTGTGGGCATGACATGGCTGAGAATCAATCTCAAGGAAGAGTCGTGTCGTGTCTACCGCTTTCGACCAAGAACTTGGAGTGGGGTTGATAAATCCTGTTTTCGACGGGAGGAAGAATTGGTATTGCCATCGGTGACCCGGAACCGAAGTTTTCCGTTATTGTCATGCTCGATTTTGAAAAGGCCCGTAGTGGTGACTGTGTTACGTTGAGTAGGGAGTTTGGAAACGAAACTAAAACAGCAGTGGTTTGCACAACGAGCACTAGCTCACCTGGTTAGGCTCTCCAACTACAAGTGAAAGGTCATGAGTTCGATAATCAAGGTATGCATGTGGCTTCCGCCTCCCCATTGTACTCTCCCTAAAAAGCTGCAATAATTTTTTAACAACCAATTAAATGGAGCATTAACTACATATTCATAACTCCGTCCAATGTAAGGGATCACTCTTGCATGGTCGGTCCCAAGCTCAAATAAAGGAGGAGAGTTGGGTTAGGTTTTGCACACTTAACATAAAACTTTGTTGGACGTATTTATTATGAAATCTATAAATTATGATAGGGGTACGTAGAAATAAAGAAACCATGAAGCCGACCCCATCAGTATAAAAAAAGCTTAATTGTTGTTGTTGTATTAATTACATGTTCATATGCAATCATGAATCTATTAATGCACAGAATCACATCAAAACTCCGAAGTTAAGCATGATTTAAACGAAAATGGTGACCTTTTACAAATCCTCGTGTTGCACCCTAACGTTTGCATACATGGGGTGGTCTTTCCATTGCACAAAGGGCAATAGTTCATGGGTCAACTC
This sequence comes from Brasenia schreberi, assembly GCA_036023115.1. Lineage (NCBI taxonomy): Eukaryota > Viridiplantae > Streptophyta > Magnoliopsida > Nymphaeales > Cabombaceae > Brasenia > Brasenia schreberi. The sequence goes on along the minus strand of JAYKKT010000086.1, from coordinate 4,293,056 downwards.
ATAAGTTGATGGTCATGAATTCGATATTCAGATTGTGCATCTGAGTTCAACGTCCTTGATGTAAACAAACAAAATAGTGATTAATCAACCTCCTAATCGGTAGGGTTGAGGCTACCTGTACTTTGGAGGTTGTTTGATTACGAGGCCTGAGACTACAAAACTGCAATTCTAGTTTTCGTCGTAATTAAAATCTCGACCTCACAATCAAACACCTCCTTACTTATGAAGAAATCACTTATGATAATAATAAGTTAAATTGTTTTAGCTACTCATAATGAAGTCACTGATGATAATAATAAGTTAAATTGTTTTAGCTACTCATAATGAAGGAACAAGAATGGCTTTGGGGTGGGATTGGGACGGATATACTTCAACCCAAATCTTAATGGGTCGGGAACGGGTTAGGGTTCTCTTGTCTCCAATGAATAATGGGCCGGGTACAGGGCAGGAGCAGGGCTTATGTATGTATGTATGTATGTATATATCGTCTACTCTAGACCCATTGGGCCTATGTATGTATGTATGTATATATTGTCTACTCTAGACCCACTTGTTGACCCGACCCTTGCAACCCCGTAAACTCATTGTTTACTGTATACCCGGACACGGACCCGACCTACTGTCACACCTAGACCCGACCCTTTTGCCTCCCGAAAAAATTGGGAATGTTGGAGAGAGAGAGAGAGAGTGAGTGAGTGGCAAACCTAAATTTACAAGTTTTTTTGGAAAGAATTTAAAAACTTCAAGGAAGGAGGCGCGGGGAAATTCATATGTTCTATCACAGGGACACCCTAACTTATAACCGTGTCGTGCCTTCAGCTGAACAAACTCTGCAAATATATCGTGTCTTACAACTTTTTTTGGAAGGAATTTAAAAACTTCAAGAAAGGAGGTGCGGGGAAATTCATACGTTCTATCACAGGAACACCCCAACTTATTACCGTGTCGTGCCTTCAGCTGAACAAACTCTGCAAATACATTGTGTCTCATGTGTCGAGTTCGTATCTGTGTCATAGTTCTCTAAACCCTTGCGTTGTCCCCGAGGAAGGAAGGCTTCAAGAGCGGGAAGGCAAATTGGTCAAGGGCGAGAGAGAGAGAGAGAGAGAGAGAGAGAGATGTGGAGGGCGTTTGTGGGGAGCAGGTTGGCGATGATGGCGGCGGTTGCCGGCGGGAAGGACACGGCCGCCGCTGTCGGGAAGGGCACGGTCGCCGCTGTAGGGAAGAAGGCATCCGGCGCGGCGCCTCTCTCGGACAAGAAGAGGAATAGCGGCATCTTGAAGGTGCTTCCTGTCTCCCCTTCCATGCGCAAGTTCCTCGGCGTACCGGAAGCCTCTCGCACCGACGCCCTCAAGAAAGTCTGGCAATACATTAAGGACAACAATCTCCAGGTCTCCCTTTCTCTTTCTCCATCATCATTTGGCCCTAAACGCTGGCGCGCCCGTTCCTTCTTTCTTCTTTCCCTTTGTTTGTTTCTTCTGTGTGGATGGTCATTTTTGTGCTTTCTTGTTTTGTTCATCGAGTATTTTCTGTTACTTCATTTTCGTTTTCTAGCTTATTCATTGTTAAATCGGTGGTATTGATGGGTGTTTATTTAGTTCGTTTTCTGTTTTGGTTTGTTGGCTTCCATCTCATTGTTGAATACTTGATTGTATGTTGATTTTAGGTTACGATTTGTTTAACACGTATTATATAGCACAACAAGCAAAGCTCACCTGGTTAGGGGTTCCACTTAGGGAGTGAGTTCGGTACCTGGGGCATGCACCAGGATTCTATTATATAGATGGTTTGTTTTTCTCCTTTCATTTCTTAGAAGTTCAAAGTTAGTACTTATTTCTGAATATGTCGTGTCTTGTGCAAAGATGTTTTTCTGTGTGTGTGAGAATACTGTTCTGGGTCCATGCACCTATGGAGCTGTTTCAGTTTGCATACGGCTACGCTCCTCTCTCGTGTCATCGTGCCTTAATCGGTAAGAGACTCGCTTAGGAAGAAGAAAATGGCCCATGAATAGTCAAATGATGTTTAAAGGGTGTGAAACAAAGAGACTTTTAGGTTCTATGTGATTAAACGACTTCCTCTCTCACTGTCACACATACATACGCATTAAAATGGATGCCATTACTTTCATTTTTTACTTTTCTTACCTGTTCTACACGGTCTTAAATTTTCTGTTGGCACATATGTACCCTCTTCCAAAATGTTTCATCAAAGATTAGCTACGTGATAGACCCACTGCTAAACATATGAGGAATCTAACACTGTATGTGCTGACAATAAGTGACACCCAGAAGTATTATAGCTTTTGAATGATTGAAGCTCAACTTTCTTATTTTGTTCCAGTTTGATAGGGATTCACCATCCTTCGCTGTAAGGTCATGGCTCATTAGTAGGTTCAATTGTATAACACTCATGAAATGATTCACTGTAGTAGCAATTTTGCATACTTGATTGTAATATAAAACATCTCATGGGTGAAATTGTCATTTATTCTTACACTCATAAATGTTGTGGTAGGCTAGACCAAGAGAAGAACTATTAAATGCACCTCACTGGTAGGGCTCTCTGATGTCTGCTCGCAGGTTGCGAGTTCGATTGCTGTTGGGGGTTGGGATGTGTGTGTTGGGATTTGGCATCCCATTGTAACCCTACAAAAAGGAGCTAATCAAAGACAGTCCATCTTTATTTTCCCCTTGCCTGATTGTTATTCATACTGTCAACTAGCAGCTGCTTGAGAGGGCACATCTCTGACCTTTGAACTTGGCTGTCATTATACAGCACGTTAGCAGCAGGGCACATTTTCTTTGGCGTCTTATGCTTTTAATTTAGAGGTGATCCTGCAAATTTGACATTTGTGGGTTGCGTAGCTCATATCTATGTGCCTGTCATAATTTCATTAGGCTTGTTGCAGTATTATTTTGGCTATCAGTTAATGACTGTTCTTCTTTTTGTTGTTGTTAACCTTTATTCTGGTTGTGAAAAACCTGCACCATCAAACGGTTTAATTGGCCCTTAACTATGATTGGTTTGGTCCGTTCAATTTCCACTTCCATTGTACTCAGTGCTGCATTAGTTGTCTTCCGTTGTATAGGAAGGATGCTGCATTGCATCTTTACTAACATATTTATACCTTATTTAGCTTTTCCTTACACTTGGAAAAAACTTAGCTTGTTTATAGCAGGAACGTGTCACAGGGACACAGACTTGCAAAAAAACATCAAAAAGGTTCCCGAACCCCATATTTTCTTGATCTATGTCAAGATGTACTAGCAATTAGGTTTCATTCTCCGTGCTTAGTCAAGCATAGATCTGTCATATATTCGTTTTGTCAGTGCACACATTACATTCTGGAAGCAAATCAAGTGAATCTTTTGCCCTTTTCTCAATGCCGCTTATCCTTTACTCTATCTTTAACGGCGACTCTATGTGCAGGATCCTGTAAACAAGAAAGAGATCAAATGTGATGAGAAGCTGAAGACTATTTTTGAGGGAAAAGATTCAGTTGGATTTCTGGAGATTGCTCGATTGTTGAACCGCCATTTTGTGAAGGCTAGCTGAAGAAACCTTATTCTCTGTTGCTGTTGAATCACTTGGTGTAGTTACAATATGATGGACCATGACAGTGCAAAGCTTTTTGGTATTGCAATTCCTGCACAGGAAAGTGCGTTTGGATTCCCCCTTGTTTAGCTTTGCTTCGCTATGGTGGAAAAGACTTGTATATGTACTCTTGAATGTTTGACTTTTAAAGCTTCAAGATTGAGTTGCCTCTGTTTGCTGGATCGTGGTAAAAAATCAGGATAACTTGAGCTTACACCAAAGGACTTATCGTGCAGCTGCAGGTAGTGCCCAAGGTAAGAAGTGTGCCTTTGAGGCCACTTTGTTTTCGTTGCTGATTCCTATTTATTTCACTCGGACTTTTGGTAATTTCCTATATTGTTTCTCATTTGCTTGGTGTATGCTTTTACCATAATCTCCAGGCATCCACACCGTCTCTCTCTCAAACTAAATAGTTAAGAAAAGAACTCTCTCCAGAGTCTATAATACTACAGTGGAGAGAAGAGCTCATTTTCTGCATTTATCATGCACACACCCACTTCCCAACATTGAACATGGTTTTGCCGCTGATTTTTGCTCTAAAAAGAAAATCTGTATTCCCTCTGTTTGGCATGGTCGAATGCTTGGTTTTGGTTTCATTTTCAGTTACGATCTAAACATGGTCTCCGTAAAAGTAGTTTACTTTACCTAAGCCTTTCTCTATACTAGGTGGAGTTGTTTAGAGGGGTCTCTGTAAAAGTACCGTTAAAGCGGATTATAATGGATGTTGATGGCACTGGAGTGGAGGTCAATGCTATGTGATATCTGGTGGGTTGAACTCATCAATTGACCTTGATGTGTCTTAAGAATTCATTTGGCTCCAATAGGATCGTCCTGAAAGGGAGACAACATTTCAGCTGTTTTTAGAATAAACTTGTGTTATCTCGGAGTTGGTGGATGGGTGTTTTAGTGGGTGGTGATGGTGGTGGAGCACTATTTAATCACTTATGCTTGCGTGTGCTATTCATCCTTGTTTTTGGTAAACACTTACCACGGTGGTGATCCTGAATCGGGTAGCATTTTCCGTTGCTAGAGCCAGGCCCATTGTCCATGGTTCCCAGCCATTGATTCTCCACTCGTTGAAATTTTTTGGTCACAACTGAAAATGTTGGTTTCCTGTTTTGCATTCTCAAATGGAGCCTTCATTGATCTGAAGTCTGTTTGATAGCTGTTATTTGGCTGCTTGAATGTGGAACTAGTTGGAGTAACGAAGTCATTTCTTCCAAAATACACTAAAAAATAGGCTATAGAGCAGAAAACAAGCTTTTTCTAGGTATCACAAGCGTGACAGAACGGTTTCGACAACGTTTACCCACCTGTTTATACTCTTCGTTTATTGGATCGAAAAGTAAGCTTTTCAACCGTGCTGCACTTGGGGTGGCAATGGACCGGGTACTGGGCAGAAACGGGTCATATATATATATATATAAACTGTGAGCGCTCATTCTCATGGATGTTCAGACCCACTTTAGCATTGCAAACGAATGGTTGAGTTGATTAAATAGAAAGCATTTGTAATTGTTTTTTAATTAAAATGTTCAATGTTGATCTTAAAATATAAAGTAGGTTTGAGTAGTGGCAGATCTAAAAACTCTTTTGGGATGGAGTGAATACTCCTTTAAAATGGTTTTCGGTGGTGTAAACTATGTATTCTATAGCATATGGATTCCATCATAGGCTATAAACTTTAAAGTTGATTTTCTAAATTTGAGGTGGAGTGAAGGTCGCACTTCAGCTCAATGTATATCTATTATTGGATTTGAGATTGATAGGTGTATGAATTATACTCTCTCTCCTCTTCCTTTCTTTCTCTATATAGATTGAGCCAGAACACCATACCCCAAACCCAAAAACTAACCAGGTTGGGTTGCACAAATTAGGTCGATATTGCCATCCCTAGGCTGAACGAAGCGATCGACCGGTTATTGGCTCATTTTCTTTAGGAAGGAGCTGAGACAATCAGCTTACACCTACATCTACCCTACTTTGTTGTGCCTTGTCCCACATGCCGGTATATTGTAAATTATAGAATGATACAGCTACTCAACTTTGCTGCGCCTGCTCTCACATGCCGGTATATTATAAATTATAGAATGATAGGGTATCTTATCAAGAGGAAGATGTTTTGAGGATTTCTTATAAAACCAAAACTATTTTTAATTTGCCCAGATACATGTTTTTCCTTTGTTTAAACCCCACGAGTATCGGGAGGCCCACTAGAACCTGTTAGATTCGGGTTGGCCCTCTAGATGTAGTTCTCGGAAGTGCTGGTTTCTCCAACCAGAAGATTCGAACTCAAGGCCTTGCCTAAGGAGAACCAGCGCCGAATCACTTGAACCAATCAAGCGGCGGTGGCTTGGTTTGGGTTTTGTCGGAACTTTTTATTGTATGCTGGGCATTTGCCACGGGGAAGAGACGGTCGGTTTCGGGACTTGGCCGTCATATTTTCCGTCTCTGCTCCTTTTCCTCGTTCTAACATTCTGAGAGAGAGAGAGATGGAGGAAGAGGAAGGAGGGATGCGATTGAGCAAGAGGTTCTCGGACAAAGGGGAGGTCGACTACAAGATCAAGGCCGGAACCGCTTGGAGCCACTCGTACCTCAATCAGAAGCCATGGCACCCTCTCTCCTACCCAAACCAACGGCGCAAATGGATCGCCGAGCAAATCGACTCCCAAAGTCAACGCCGCGCCGAAGAGGTCGCCCGAGAGGTACCCCACTGACCATTATTCATCGAATTCTTCCCGTCATTTCCACCTCATCTTCTTCTTTTTCTCGTTTTCATTTATGGGCACCTCTTGGATTTCTCGTTTCTGAAAATCCGTGATGGTGGTCGTCGCAATTTTCGGAAAATCTGAGCTTTCTCGTGTTACTTTGTGCCTCGCCTCCTTCCTCTGTAATTGTGTTCTAGGTTTATGTTCTTTATTTTCTTCAAAGTCTCTAATGTTGCTAGTGAATTTATGTTGCTTTTTATCCTTGCGCAGTTTGCTCAGGAGCAGGAGTTCTTCCGGCAAACTGCTTCCATATCGAAGAAGGAAAAGGAGAAGGTTAAGTTTGTGACGCAATAATCTGTCCCTTTTGTTTATTGTGATTGTTTCCTACCTCTTTGCTTCAACTGTTTCTTAGTTCAAGATTTTATCTAACACGACTTCCGCTAGTTTAAGGGATCTATAGATCCGACATTGTAGTACCTAGTTGTTGATGACTAGGGAAAAGAAAGAAATAACCTTTCAAATGTGAAATTGTACATCTCCTTCAGTATCAAATAATTCCATCCATTTCAGCCTGTATGTAGTAGCAGCTTCTATACCACGAAGTTCAAACAATGCAATTTATTGCAATTGTTCGTACATCCTTCCTGCTTTGAGGATTTATTTGTTAGTTCAAGACTAACACCCTCCTTTTTTTTGGCGAAGAGAAAAAAAAACAACTTGTAGGATGTGCATGTGAGTTTATTTCGACTGCTCCTTACTTTGTTGAAGCATTGAGAGGCAAAATGGGGTATCTCTAGAGATATGCCTCTACACGCAACACCTCTTTTCCTTAATGAAATTGATTGGGGAAATGATGCACAGGAGGGTGTCTTAGCTGCATAATGTCTTTTGGTGCATAATCTTGCACAAACATTTCTACCATCTAATCTTTGAGATCAATAGTGGAGATTTAAATAAAAGTACCATTAATCTCAAAGATCGAACAGTGAAGATGTTTGTGAAAGATTATGCACCAAAAGATATTATTCATTTTGGACTCCCTCTGGTGCATGGTAGACATGGTACTTGACAAGAAGGGCCAACTTGAAGTAATAAACGTTGAAGTTAGAGTGATTCTTGGTGGCCACCCTTTGAATCACTTGAGAAAGATGTCCTGCATAAAGCTTGAGTCTTTCTCTAACATAGAGAAATCTAACGCCAAAAAAGGGATTTGTCAAGAAACTTGGAAGAACGTAAGAAAATATCCAACCCAAATTTCCAGATGACCTAGAACAGAGTTCCTCTAGACAGTAGGGTGAACCATGTCAAGCAAAGCAAAATCATGGCTTTTGGAGTGTCTTTGAAGAGATACTGCTATAATATCAAGACACAGTCCAACATCCTCTACACGTGAATTTAGGAATTAAAACCCAGATTTTAAGTCTTTTCCAGCCTTGGTCGAATCTTTTGATGAAACTGAGTGTGTGACCCCTACTAAAGATGTGCTTTCAATGGACAGGGTCACCCTTTAAAGGGCTTGAGAAAGAGGCGACTTTCTATTAATGGCTCAACTTATCTGTTGAGACAAAGTAGATCTAATTATGATTTTATTGGGTATTGCATGAATGAGATGGTAGTTTGTAGGAGTTAAATGGCCTATCGTTGTTGGTTTGGGGAATCAGTCTTGTAGCAATTAGCGTAATATAAGCTTTTACAAATCTTGTCTAATGTCCATTATTTGTACTTTTTCATTGCTAAGCTTCTCTTTTGTTTCTCCCAGATAATATATGTTGTATAAGCTTTGTGGTATTATTAGAATGGTTAAGACAATGACAATGTCCTATTATGGTATGAGCTCTCTGTGTTGTGACTTGCATACAAATATAGACGTGCTACTAGTTGGCACGTTTGGTAATTGTATGATGGGAAGTAGCAATTTTTGAAAGTCTTCCCTTTCTTTTGACTTGCCCAGCTGTCTTGATTTGTATACCATTTGGGAAAAGCAAACTTGATTTTGTAGTAAATATCCTACAAAATTTAAATGGTGAATGGTGTTATAGAATTTTAAAGTTATAACGACAAACTACAAGTTGAAGCTTGGCAACTGAAAAAAAAACGTTTGGCCTTATACCAATTGACGTGCGTTACCAAAAATTCCAAAACCCACTAAGGGCATAAATTTTCTTCTTATTGAATTTTGTAGTTTTATGTTTTATTCTATGCGAATTAATGCTGGTTGGTTAAAATGGAGAGGAGCATCAGGTATTCTTTGTGATAAGAAGATACCATTAAAATTAAAAGGTAAATATTATAGAGCAGCAATTAGGCCTGCCATGTTTTATGGTTCTGAGTGTTGGGCAGTTAATCATCAACATGAACAAAAGATGTCTGTGACAGAAATGAAGATGTTGAGATGGATGAGTGGTCATACAAGAAAAGACCGTATACATAATGAGGTTATTAGAAACAAATTAGGAGTGGCACCAATAGAGGATAAATGAGAGAACATCATTTAAGATGGTTTGGACATATAGAACGAAGATCAGAAGAAGAACCTCTAAGAAGGGTAGAAAAACTAAATTTGGAAAGTATTAAAAGAGGTAGAGGACGACCACAAAAGTGTTGGAAAGAAACAATAAAGAATGATCTAGCTTATTGGGAGTTAACTGCTAACATGGCACACGATAGGGATCTGTGGAAACAAAGAATCCATGTAGCCGACCCCGTCTAGTATGGGAAAAGGCTTAGTTGTTGTTGTTTGTTATGTTTTATTCTATGCAACTCTGCCCATGTAAGGGATCACCCTTACATGGCCGGTCCCAAGCCCGGATAAAGGAGGAGGGTTGCGTTATGTTTCCGACATCAGCGTAAAACTTTGTTGGACTTACAATGGATTCTAAAAAAAACAAAGAATCCATGTAGCCAACTCTATCTAGTATATGGGAAAAGGCTTAGTTTTAGTTGTAGTAGTATGTTTTATTGTATGCATTAGATTCATATTTGTCAGCAGTGCAGCACATCCTTCAGTGACTTTTACTGTGAACGGAACATGAGCAAACTTAATATTATTTACTGCTTAATGTTTCTTATCATCCTTAATAGAAAATGTAGTATTGCGTTTATGTTCTGCCTACTCATCACATAGCTTTTTGTGATGCAACTGGTTACTTATATTTCTCAGGTTTTGAACATTGCATTTGCTCATGTCAGTAATCTTGCATGTTATGCAGGTTGAAATGATGCAGGCAGTGAGTTTTATGTATGTACGACCTCCAGGGTATAATGCTGAAAGTGCTAAAGCTGCAGAACTTGAAGATGAAAGAAAGCAGCTAGATCAAACGGAAGTTCAAGGACACCCTGCTACTGCTCCTCCTACAGAGTATTTTTTTTGTCATTATCTTTTTCTTGTTCCTATTGCCACGAATATCTTTTGCATTCCCAGTCTCTAAGTTGATAGACCAGTGGTATAGTTGAGTAGGATGGCTGGATGGTTTGTCACACTGCCATAACTGACTAGTGGTCTTGGGTGCTACTCTCACAAGATGGTAATCCCAAGCTGGCCTCTTGTAAGAAAACAGTGTTCATATCTAGTGGCTGGTTTATTGCATAACTTAAGCACATTTCTATAGGGCCTGACCATGATGTTCTCATATAGGAACAAGGCATCTGCTACCAAGGATCAATCTGGAGGTGATAAAAATAAACCCAGGCCAAAGGATGTATTTGGACGCCCTTTACCCACAGAAGAAGAATTTGGAATTTTGAAAAATGCTCCAAGGTATGTTTTTGGTTCAGTTTTCATTTGTCACTGTCCTTATAATATGTTGTCCATGTTGACTGTTATTAATGGAAATTAGGGCTTATAGTGAGGAAGAGCTAATTGTGATGTCTAGCAACATTACAAACTTGCTTCGAGAACAAAATAAACAAGAGCAGCCTTTTGAGAACTTGCTACATGTACCCATGCACAAATGCGTGCCTGCCAATCCATGCCTGTGCAGGAGGAGGGACGATGGCATTATGTTTTAAAGGAACCAAAACATGGACATGATTCCAAGTCTCATAAAAAGAAGTCTGAAACATAGTTTTGTCATATTATCAATAACAGTTTGTTGCTTGTATGGAGGGGAACTATGTTGCTCATTTTGAACTATAATATTACATTGAAGTTTGTTCTTCACGATTGCTGTAGAATAGTCCAGGAAAGCATCTAATTTTTCTTCCCTTTTTCATTCCCAACTGATAAAGCATCAAAAACTCAAATCTGCTCATACACGAGCACACATCAAAGACAATTATCAAGCTTAATGAATTTGTATTTGGATTATGTATTAATTTTCTTGCGCTTATTTGGAGTGCAGACTTGAGACAGGTATGCCTGTAAGGATTAAACCTTTTGCAGTTGAAGTTCGTAATGTTAAATGTGTTCGATGTGGAACATACGGTCATCAAAGTGGTGATAGAGAATGCCCTTTAAAGGATGTAATAATGCCTAATGAAGAGAGTCGACTCAAAAGGGATGATCCTTTGAATGTTATCATGGCCCACATGGATACAAGTGAGGTAAGCATACATTATTTATTCAGTTCATTGTGAGGTGTTCTGGCCTAGGGTATATCATACGCTGGAACCTGTTCGTATGCAGAAAATGATGGTGTGCACCATATGGCTACACCCTAACCAATCCAATCAAATGAAGAGATCATTGGAGAAGCTGTAAACCTGTGACCTACATACATGTAATCTGTTAGACAAATTTTCCAAGGGGTCATCATTTTTTTTGTTGATTTGCATTCGCCAAGCTATTCTTTTCAATATTTTTTCCGACACTTATGATTCATAGGCATCTAGAAAATATTCATTACTGATAAATTATTTCTATCGTATGTTGAAGATCAAGTTGAAGATCCAATTGTTCAATGTGTGCAGCTGTAATTTGTTTTTATATATATGTTTCGAGTAGTTTGGATCCCAATGGATCAGTTCTGGATCCATTGAGAATCGGGTTGTATTAGAGTCTCATTAAGGGTATTTAGGACATTCAAGTTAGATTAGGTGTTTAAATAGTGTGCTGTCATTAGGTTTAGTTGAATTAGAAGGGTGAGGCAAGAAGTCGGCAGCCATAAGAGGATGCCGACCTACCACAGCAAGTCAGTCAAACTGTAATTTGGTATATTTTTTGATTAATAAATATTATTTCCTATATTTGCTTCAAGGTATCAGGTTGGCAAGTCAGTCAAACTGTAATCTGGTATGTTTTTTGATTAATAAATATTATTTCTTATATTTTCTTCAAGGTATCAGAGCTTATTACTGGGTTTTTTATCGGAAGAAGAGAAGAAATCACTCTCAGTTAGTCATTAAAGTGATTGGCATTAGCGCAGTTAATCAGTAACGACTAGAAAGAAGGCCTACATATGTTTGTTTGGTGCAGTCTATATTCAGACAGTTGTGCTGTCAGGTTGAAGGTTGTCTAAGGCTCTCTTATTATCGTGATTTTCTGAAGTCTAATTATAAAATTAGGCATTTTAGCCTTCCTTGCAGAAGACATTGATCTAAGTGACATCTCTAAATTTCTTCAACGACATCTGTCTTATATTTTCTTCAAGGTATCAGAGCTTATTACTGGGTTTTTTATCGGAAGAAGAGAAGAAATCACTCTCAGTTAGTCATTAAAGTGATTGGCATTAGCGCAGTTAATCAGTAACGACTAGAAAGAAGGCCTACATATGTTTGTTTGGTGCAGTCTATATTCAGACAGTTGTGCTGTTAGGTTGAAGGTTGTCTAAGGCTCTCTTATTATCATGATTTTCTGAAGTCTAATTATAAAATTAGGCATTTTAGCCTTCCTTGCAGAAGACATTGATCTAAGTGACATCTCTAAATTTCTTCAACGACATCTGTGCATATCAGCAGATTTTTTATGAGTATATGTGCACATCGTGTTAACCTAAGTGCGTTGGATTTTACTTGATCCATACTTGTGAAGCTGTGAGTATCTCATTCACATAGAAATAAGTAAAATGGGTGACACGAGTGAATCAAGTTCAACAGATAAAGGAGAAGGATTCCAAATTATAAATCTCAAGTTGGATGGAAAAAATTATCTTCAGTGGGCCAGATTTATTAAGTTGACTATCATGGCAAGGGGGCGCTGGGATTACTTGACAGGCGACATACCACAATCACTTACCACAGACCCTCTTTACTCAAGATGGCGTAGGAAAAACGCCCTAGTAAGTGTGTGGCTTCTCCAATCAATGTCACCATCAATTGCTGGTACTTTTATGTTCCTAGAGACTACTAAGGATATCTGGTCATCTGTATATGATGCTTATGCTCAAAGGAAGAATATAGCCAAGAAATATGATCTTATTGAAAAAATAAGAAAGTGCAGACAGGGGAATAGATCTGTGAGCGAATATTATGCAGAGCTCCAAGGCTGATGGGAAGAGTTGCAACTCTATTCCAAAACAAAATGTCAAAGTTGTACTCAAGAGCGCAATGAGGAGTTTAAAGAGAAAAAAGTATTTGATCTCTTATGGGTATCTCTCCAGAGTATGAGGCAGTGAAGAATAATATTCTCAGCCGAGAAGAGCTTCCCTCCTTAAGTACTGTATATTCCCTCTTTGTTCGAGAAGAAGACAGAAAACACTTAGAGAAGGAAAGAAAAGACAATTCAGAAACCTCAGCATTTGTAAGTAAAAATATATATACTCCTCCCTTCGCCTGAAGAAGGGGCAATTATGGCAGAGGCAAAGGAAGACGTGGACTTATATCTGAAGAAAAGGACAAGTTGACCTGTTCTCACTGCGAAAAACCACGACATACTAAGGAAACTTGTTGGGAGTTAGTTGGAAAGCCTACTCATTACCAGAACAGATCAAGCAAAGCTTACTTCAGCTGTGACCAGAATGAGAAACAAAAGACAAAGGACAATGCTACTTCATTGGCTGATATGAAGAAGGAAATAGAATTGCTGAAGGCTCGGTTGGTTGACTCACAATCACCGTCTACATCCTCCCACATGGACTCACAAGCTACCATAGCCTATGCATTCTCATTTTTGACCCAGGGTAATTTAAGTATTTCTAATTCAAGAATATGGATTATTGACTCTGGGGCTACAGATCATATGGTTAGTAGAAAAGATTTCTTTGATAACTATGAGCTGACTAAAGATGAAATTCATATTAAACTAGTAGATGGTTCTCAGACACCAATAGTGGGAAAAGGGAGTATCATTACATCTTTTGGCATTTTAAAGAATGTTTTACATGTTCCGAGCATATCAGTAAACTTATTGTCTGTCTTTGCTATGACCCGAGATCTAAAATGTCGTGTAATTTTCTACTCTACTGGATGTCTCTTTCAGGAACTGCAGACGGGGAGGATCTTTGGTCAGGGTAATGTGAGAAGAGGTCTCTATTTTTGCGAGGATAATAAAGGCGTTGCATTACAATCGACTGTCATTACAGAGAAACAAAAGGATGATATACTCCTGTGGCACCAGAGATTAGGACATCTACCTCTATCTAAAATTAGAATACTTTTGCCTGAATTTAGCAGATGTAATAATGTGAATTTGAACTGTGAAACATGCCAAAAGGCTGAACACCATCGTACTTTCTTTCCATTGAGTGAATCAAAATCTTCTATTCCTTTTGAAATTGTGCACTCTGATATTTGGGGCCCTTGCTCTATTACTTCATTGCATGGATATAAATACTTTATATCTTTTATAGATGACTGTATTAGATTTACTATGATTTATCTTATGAAGACTAAGGATGAAGTGAAGCATATCTTACCCATGTACTGTCAATTTGTGAGAACACAGTTTCAGGGCACAATTAAGGTGTTTCGCAGTGATAACGGTGGTGAGTTTATGTCCAACTTACTTCACTCATATTTTTCAGATCATGGAATATTACACCAGACCTCATGCTCATATTCTCCTCAACAGGATGGTGTTTCAGAGAGAAAAAATAAACATATCTTGGAAGTGGCTAGAACACTCTTAATCGGATGTAATGCTCCTAAATATTATTGGGGTGAAGCAGTTCTCACAGCAGTTTTTCTCATAAATCAAATGCCTAGCAGAGTCCTCAATGGCGATACCCCATTCCATTCCTTATGCCCTAATCAGAAACAATTTCATGTACTTCCTAGAATATTTGGGTGTACATTTGTACATATTCATCAATGTACGAGAGATAAACTTGATGCCAGAGCTATTAAATGTATTTTCTTGGGATACTCATGAACTCAGAAAGGTTATAAATGTTATGATCCTTTCAGAAGGAAATTATATGTTACGTTGGATGTTACTTTTCACGAAGATACTCCATTCTATCACATGCAAGAAATTCAACCAACATAAACATCATCAATAAATGTTATACCTCTTCCACCAAATGAGAATCTATCAGAACATGAAAGGGAAGAAGAGGACATGATACCTCTTCAAGAAAAGGAAGGGCAGGTATATACCAGAGGAGTAAGACATACATTTCTCCCTCATCATTCTTCCACTCAAAATCAAGCTTCTCCTCAGGTCATATCACAAAATTCAGATAATGATGTAAGTGAATTGCCGATTGCAATCCGAAAAGGGAAGCGTGCAGTAGCCAAATATTCATTGCATAACTTGATGTCATATTCTAACTATCCCAGAGAATATCAGTTATTTGTGATGAATGCAGAAAGCATAAATATTCCCAAGACATTTGAAGAAGGAGAACAAATACCAGAATGGAAGAAAGCAATGAAAGAGAAAATTGCGGCACTAGTACGTAATAAGACTTGAGTATTGGTTGACTTACCTTCTGATAGGAAGAAGGTTGGATGTAAATGTGTATTCTCTGTGAAGTTTAAAGCAGATGGCAATATTGAGAGATACAAAGCTAGATTGGTTGCTAAAGGTTATAATCAAGAAGAAGGAATAGACTATGAAGAAACCTATGCACCAAAGGCTAGATTATAAGCTATTAGAATGTTACTTGCATATGCTTGCATCATGGATTTCAAATTATATCAAATGGATGTTAAAAATGCTTTTCTGAAGACTCCATTATTTTCTGAGGATAGAAATCATTCATAACGACAAGTGTTTATTTCTAAGTCAAAGAAAATATATTCTGAATTTATTAAAGGAAACTAAAATGGAAGAGTACAGGGTATGCTCCATTCCCATGGAAGTTCTGAAGGAAGACCCATGGAAGTTCCGAAGGAATAGATGAACACATCAGCTGAACCATACGAGGATGTTGGTAAATATCAAAGATTAGTTGGGAAGTTAATATATATTACCATTACTCGACTTGACATCAGTTTTGCTGTTGGTTATGTTAGTAGGTGAATGCATTGCCCCTCTAAACAATATATGAGTATGGTGTTTCATATTATGAGATATTTGAAATCCTCAATAACCTACGGGTTATTATATGCTCCTCATTCATCATTTGATATAAAGATTTATTCTGATGTTGATTGGGCAGGTTCTAAAACTGATAGAAAGTCAACCTCAGGCTATCTGGTATGTCTTGGAGGCAATGTAGTCTCATGGAAAAGTAAAAAACAATCTGTAGTAGCCAGGTCAAGTGCAAAAGTTGAGTATAGGGTCATTGCTTTGGGAATGTGTGAAGGCCTATGGATCATATCACTCCCAGGAGAAATTGGTATCAAAGGGAATACTCCAATTGATTTCTTTACTGACAGCAAATCTGTCCTCCAAATTGCCTTAAATCCAATATTCCATGAAAGAACTAAACACATAGAAATAGATTATCATTTCATTAGAGAGAAGATCTCTCAATGTATCTTTAATCTTGTTCATGTACGATCTGAAGATCAGCTAGCAGATATCTTGACTAAAGCAGTTTCAATCACAGGGTTTAAAAAGGCTCTTGCGAAGATCAGTGTTACAAGTCTTCAACTTGAGGGGGCGTGTTGAAGATCAAGTTAAAGATTCAATTGTTCAATGTGTGCAGCTGTAATTTGTTTTTATATATATGTTTCGAGTAGTTTGGATCCCAATGGATCAGTTTTGGATCCATTGGGAATCGGGTTGTATTAGAGTCTCATTAAGGGTATTTAGGACATTCAAGTTAGATTAGGTGTTTAAATAGTGTGCTGTCATTAGGTTTAGTTGAATTAGAAGGGTGAGGCAAGAAGTCGGCAGCCATCAGAGGATGCCGACCCACCACAGCAAGTCAGTCAAACTGTAATCTGGTATGTTTTTTGATTAATAAATATTATTTCCTATATTTTCTTCATCGTAGTCCTTAGATGTTTTCCCTTTACAGAGTTACAAGTTAGGAGGGAGTGGAAAGAAAAGATGTCACTAGATCAGGAGTGTTTAGCCTAGCTCGTTCCAGTGTTTCCATTCTCAGGGTCTGCAGCTGGTGGTGGACCTGGTGGTGTTCCAGGCTATAACCTTGTCCAGGAAAATATATTATGTTTGCTGAAAGATAGTGTTTCATTTAATGGGCTTTGTCGAATGGAGAATATACTCAACCTCTTTCTCAAAAACAGAAGCATTATGAAAGGAGTATTTACAGGTTCTCACTCTGGTCTTGACACAGAAGGGAATAATTTATAACCCTCAAATCTTTGAAACTTCTGTTAGTTGTATTTGCCGTACTATAGGAATTGCTGTGTCATTGATTGCCAGTCGAATGTTTGATCCAAAAGCTTAGTGTTCTCTTCTTTTAGCTGTTGCAGCAATTTCTACCTTGTAGTTCTGGTTCACACATCTTCGAATACGTCACGGGCTTTTGATTCTTACATGGTTATTTCACAGCCTCTGAAATGGGAATTGAAGCAAAAACCTGGAGGTATGAGTCCTGCTCGCGGTGGATTTAGACCAGATGATCCTAATCAGCAGATTGTTGCAGAAGATATATTTGATGAATATGGAGGTAAATCAATGAACCAGTAAGATAAGTTCACAGATTTTCTACAGGATGGCTTACTTTTTCCCTTATGAATTGCAGGGTTCCTTGATGGAGGTAATGTCCTGGATCTACTCACCAACGTTTTTAAGGAAGATGAGAAGCATTCCAAAAAGAGGAGTAAGAAGTCTACGGTAAGTGCTGAGAATTCCAACGATTGCCGGCGAAGTGACAAAACTGAAATAAGAAGTGAAAGGAAGAAGAAAAAGAAAAGGCAACAAGAGCATTTTGATTCAATAGAATATTCAAGTTCAGATTCAGATCGACAGCAAAGGAAGAGGAAGCACCACCATTCATATCCAACTGCATATTCGGATCAATATAAAGACCACCATCGAAGTGGCGATGTAAAACGGAGAAGTGAAAGGAAGAGGCATAATAAAAAACGGCACCAGCATTATGATTCAAGTTCATATTCTGATTCTGATCAACATTGTCAGAAAAGGAGACATCGGCATTCCCATTTGAGTTCACGATATAACTTGGATTCAGATCAATATCACCGAAAACGAAAGCATAATGTTGATTCAAGTGCATCTTCGAGCTCTGACTCGGATAATGGCCGGAGAAGAAAAAGAAAACAAAGTAGGTGACAGAATCCTCTTGGGACTGTTATGTATAGTTAATCGTCTAAAAAGTGCCAGTTTGCACCCATTGCTGGGGTGTTAGGTGCATGCATGGGGGGTGAGGGGGAGTTCCGGTATGTACTTAGGTTCAATTTTGCTACCAAGGAACCTCTGTTGGTGATCAATTAAATAGTGCATCTGTCTTGCAAGACTCCAATTTTTGGTTCTTGTAGGGATTTTCCCACGTTCACGAAGAAAGATTAAAGGAAGCAACCAACGAGGGATTTAACATCATTTTTGTTTTGACTAACACAAATGTTAACTGCAGATTCTAGGATTAAGATTTGTTTTCTTAAGAGCAGAGGTTCAAATCGCTGCATAAGGCGTGATCCATTGCCTCAAGCAGCACAGGACACCGGGCTTTCGGGGTTGGCTGGGTAAATCTCTTAGGTCATGAATTCGACATTCTCCAAATGTTTCGTTTCATCTAATCCCAGCTTGCCAAGTAAACTGAAATCATGCTTTAAAGGATGTCAGAGGTACGGGTTTAGCCGCCTTGGAGTTTCAGATCGCTGGAAAGACTGATTAATTGACGTGAAACAGGGAAAGTTTGTTTTAATGGGCTAACTCTTGCAAACAGAAATTCATTAGTAGCTTTCAATTTGATGAATTCCTTGCGTTCACCAAGCTCTTGCCAGTAGAAAAGCGATTTGTTTCAGAAGCCAAGCCAATGAATAAAACGCTAGCTTCACTTTGAGTTCTTTATAGCAACTATAGAAACTGCGAGTTAGTCATCCCAAACAACGACCTCCACAAGCTGAAAAGCATCACGTGGCGTCCTAGTGCTCTGCTAGGAAAACGTCAAAGTGAAGGTGAATAATACGCAGAGTGTGGAAGGTAACTACTGAACAGAGCGAAGCAATTCAGAGGAATCCGATGAGTTAATCCTCTTCAATGAAGAAATGAAAAAGACATCAAAGCAAGGATAGAACACTGCTTAAGGAGCCTGGTGGGAGCCTACTCGTGGCCAGGATGTTCATCATCGGAACAATCAAGAATGCATTAAGGGCAATTTGGGGGCAATCACAGGCGTTCTACACCCAATCAAGAGGAAGCTATGTATTTCCATTTTTCTTTGAAGAAGTAATTGACGGCGAGAATACTAATAGGAACCATCCAATGGCGGATCTACATACAATTTGAAATATTAGTGAAAAAATTCTAGTTTACATTTGAATCCATGGTTGTAATTAAAAATACATGAGCTACTGGACCACACCCACGTCAATTTCTTGATCCGTTATTTCACATGCATACTTTTTGTCTTTTGCTTTTAAATTTTAATCATCCAATCCTTTTGATTAAATCGTTTAGATTTGGATGGATATATTTTCTTTTTTTCAAGGAAAGGACAAGATTCCTCTGGTTAGAGGGGAAAATATTTGGAGTGGCAGTCCAAATAACAAAATCTGGGGGTATATCTACACCTAGTGTTGCTAAGAAGATGGCTTCACTTATAAGTAATATTTGGATGCCATGATCGTATTTCGCTAAAACAGGTGTCATGGTGGAAGACATAGCAAGCTCCCCTGTTGCAAGTTTGACGGCCTGGATTGAGTCAGATACACCAAACATTCGTAAATCCTTGTTCTCAAACCAAACGTAGACCTTTGAGCGATCAATCGGGCTTATAGAGCATCCGATGAGTGCAACCGACTTGAAAATCGTGCAATCATTTTCCGTGTCACGTTCTCAACAAGCCTCCCATACCTATTTCTCTGCTCACGCAAAAAAGGTAGCTTGTAACACTAAGTTTAACTAGTTCTGTGCTTACATGTCTTGCGGGGATTAAGAGAAGGTTGTCGCTTTCCGTGAAGTAGTTGCCATTGAAAGTGAGATTGTTTCACCAACGACAATTCCACCAGACTCCTGCAACAATCAGGTAATACTTGTTTCCCTTGAGTGAAACTTTTCACCAAAGATAGAATATCAGAGGAGGATCAGATGATGGGCACTTCTAGCCGAGACCACAACTGTCGTGCCAAGGAGCAATCTTTCAAGCATTAGGTAATTGTTTCTTTAGCACTGGATCGTGTAATTAGACTGTCTTTTGAAATTTCATGAGTTGCTTTTATAAAAGATAAAAAGTGAAAACTATTTTACTTTTTATAAAAAGTATGAAAATCTCTTATGGATAGAAAAAAAATAGCTTCAACGGAAGCATAAGGTAGAAAACACGTGAAGAGGGAAAAACTAAGTATAAATACAATATATATGTACAAAAAAAATAATGAACAACAACTATCTTGCTTGTGAAAACCCTTTGTAGGTAACTGTATCCCTATCTTCTTCTTCCTTTTATATGCTGCTTTTACTAAAGGCTGCAACCAGCTTCTTTAGGCTCACTTCAACATTGCTGCAAATCTAACAATCGTATTAGAGTCCCTCAGTTCTCAACTACATCTATTTGAGTATGCAATTTCTATTTAAAAGGAAAGACTCTTATTAAGAGTAGAGCTGATAACTTCAAAAGCAAGCATATAATAGTTAAATATTACTATATTCAAGAAATGAGATATTTATATCTTATATGCCAACTAATGATATGTTGGTTGATCCCTTGATTAAAAACATCTCAGAAGATCTTTTTTCAAAACATGTTACACACATATGCCTAAAGTTTTAGTTTAGAAATACACTATAATTGTCATGCATGAAAACCATATTTATTACAAAAAACGGTATAAAAGGTATAAGTTACAATTCATTTGTAATAAAAATGATACAACTTGAAAAAATCCCAAAATAGTGAGAGGCAAAACCAATGTATCATAAATTGGCTCAAGTGGCAAAGTGGGAGATGCAAGTTGTTGGTGACTACTTTCGGATTCAATAATAACAGCCATGAAATCCAGGAAGAAAGGTCATATTTTCGGATTTCATGAGTTGCCTTTACAAAAGATAAACTTCAAAAACAAAAACCATTTTTTTATAAAGATATGAAAATTTCTCAAATAAACATTAAATGACTTTAACGAAAAACCCACGATGAAAAGCAGTGGAAGAGGAAAAGCCAAGTATATATATATATATATATATATATACACAATGATACATATAATGAAAAAAGATACCGGAACAAGGAAAAACTACTTCATGTGAAAACCCTATAAAGGTAACCGTTCATCCTCTTCCATTCTTCTTCTACTTCTTTAATCTCCCGCTGCTACTAGAGTATTTACAAACACTTAAGCGGACCAAATCAAGCTAATGAGAGTATTTGTGTTCACTTTATATAGTGGAAACAAGCTAATTGATGCACATTTTATGAACAAGCCCAACAAAAAGGACTTGAAAATAGCATATTGATATAGATACAAACTCGCAACAAAAGTAGCTTGGAAGGTGTGGTATGTTTTTTTTTCTTGTGTTACAACAGGCCAAAGCCAGGCCCTGAATATCAATCAACTCACGACTCTCATGTCATCATACAAGTCCCCCTACCAGCCAATGTTCCAAGTCTATGCTGTATATGATGTACCTATATATAAATATGTATAAAATGAAAAAAGAAACATAATATTAAAAGGTCCTTAGGATTTGAATTGAAGACCTTAGTTGTACCTAAAAGATACTCTTAGTCAATTAGGCTATATTAAAACATATAATAAAAGGTGACATTTTAAGTATAATATTCTTAATTCACTCAAACTATGTGTAAAATGTTTCAAGTAAATTTCGTACCGTGTCTCTTCTTTTTTGGTTACAAGAGGAGGTCGAAGCTTAACACACACATTCGCACATGCACCCACCGGGAGTCGAACTCCCCATCAGCAACAATTGTGCTAGAGGGTACGTTCAGTTAACGCTCCTGGTGCGATATATTAATTACTATATTATCCCGTTTCAATAAACAAAGGATCAGGGGGCAAAAGAAAAGACAACCCTTGGGTGCCTGAACTGAAGCCCAGATTGAACAAACCAAACCAAACCAAGAGCAAAGGCCTAAAGACGTGGCTGAAGAAAGACCACTAGCTTATTTTCAGCATTACTACATAGTTATCCGTTATGTATTGCGAGGAACAGAAAGGTTCACACCTGCCAGAAACTCGGAACTAACCTTCCTAGTAAACAGCGCGCCGCCGGTTACCTCCACTCCGAGCACCGACGCGATGGCCGCGACCCTTTTGGTGCGTTCGGTTGCGCTTCGGATGCCCTTGCTTGCTTCCGTCTCCTTGTGCGGCTCGCGTCTCCCGTCGTCATTTTTCGTCACCCTTCCCTCCATCAATCGTATATCGAGCCTCTCCCACCGCGCCGTAGTCGACGGCTGCAGCATCCAGCGGCGTTTCTCCATCAAGGCCACACATGTATCGGGCCCCGGATCCATCGACTCACCCATGATGAAGGCCATGGAGGACAAGGTCCATTCGCATCTCTCTCTCGCTCTCTCTCTCACACACACACAAAATTGGCTGACGATGATGGTGATTCCCCTATCTCTACTTGTTTTCTGTAATCTAACCCATGGGTTAACGATGATGGTGGTTCTCCTATATCTACTTGTTTTCCGTTATTAAACCTTTATTACCGGCTAACCACGATACCAATTTGGGGAATGGTCTACCAATAGAGAGGAGGCAGCCCATACTCAATACTAAATCGTACTACCGTTTCAACTACCTGTTGCCGCCTTCCACCACCAAAACCAGTTTGGCTTTGGTGGTGGGGGCAACAGTTTTTACCATGATGGTTTTGGGAGTGAAGGAGTAGTAGGCGGTGATGGAAAGCGTCGACGAGTGAGTTGCAAAGCGAGTACGATTGAGTATGGATTACATCCTCTCTCTCTCTCTCTCTCTCTCTCTCTCTCTATATATATATATATATATATATATATATATATATATATATATATATATATATATATATATATATATATATATATATATATATATATATATATATATCGTGACTTTGATATAACGGTGGAGATGATAAAGTGGACAAAAGTGCAACGGTACCTATCATACCAAAAATCATGGAGATGTTTGAATTAGTAGGAAGTACCTTTTCACTTTGAATAGTTTATTTAACAGGATAAAAGGTGAATAGCTTGTTTGTTATTTTTTGTATCTGATCATGAATTAGTTGCCTGATGTTATTCTTTGATGATAGCTTTGGAATTACATGGAATTGCCCAGATACTTGCAAAGAGATTCATGAATTTTGTTTCTAATGATGTTCAAGGAGGTCACAAACATGTATATGTAAGCGTTATGCATCGGATTGTAGTAGCTTCATTGTAAGATGATTCAGTTTTAGTCATCCCCTATCAGTCAAACGTTTCAACGTGATTATTCTTTCTTCTCATTCAGGGGTGAAGCTTACATGACACGACAGAAAAATGATGCAACATCAGGAAGATGTTTGAAGCACAATGCGAACATAATCTTATGGAATTTCAAATATCGACAATCTTTTAAATTCAAATGCTAGCCATATGATAAGTTAGCCTAAGCTGAAATGAAATTATGGGTTTTATGCATCGTCTTATCAGCATTGGTTGGAAGTGGGTTGGTTCGTCAAATTTGTGGAACTTATATTAAACTAGAGAATCCATTCTTTGCTGCAAAATTTCTTAATATATTCTCATTCATGAATTAGCCGAACATATCCTAGAGGGCAAGCTTCTGATTATTGGTGGGTAGTCAAAAGAGACTTATTGGTGTGATTACTAGCAGAAGTGAGTGTTTGACTCATCATATGAAGATCAGGCACAGATTGTATGTGGAGATTCAAATCTAGTTCTTCAACTTAGACTCATTGTCTCTTTGAGTTTTGCCCTTAGCTAGACATGAAAGGCCAAGATTGAGTCTGCATTCTAACTTTTAAGTTCAACTCATATTTTTAATATATTTGTGCGCGTGGAATTAGAGTTGCATTCAAAGTTAATTCTCAAAATGTACAATGCATGAAATTATCTTCAAAAGAAAATATTCGTAAGTTCATACAAGGGCAATATTTCAAATATCTTAATCTTAACCTCAATGAAGCCTTTTCCCTCACTAGGTGGGGTCTGCTGGAGGTGCAAAATGAGCACTTCCTAAGAGGTGATCTTCCCTGATACCGCTCTCACCCGAGTACCCTTCCACTTCACAGTTCTAATGGCATTCGGAACATTAGTGTTGGAAATATTGCATCCCTTGTAAAAGAACTGGCAAAGTGTATGGTGTGTGTTAATGTAATAGGGCACAGGCCATTAGAGCCTGTGCACAGTCTGTCCAAGGTGCAGGGCCAGGGCCAAAGTGGCCCTGGCCACAACCGTTGGTGGCTCCAACGAGCTCCAACGGCTAGTGGCTGGCCTGGAGGCCAGCCAACAGCCCCCTCTTTGGTTGCCTTTTCTCACTCCTTTTTGCCTCTAATGTAACCTATGTACACTCTATAAATATCTCATTAATCCATGAATAAAGTATGTTGTCATCTTGATACTTGTCTTAACCTACGTTCGATAATTCTTTTCCATAATTTCATAGTATGACTCATTAACTTGATACCTCAATAATTCACACAATTTTGAATGTCTCCCTTGTTCTTATATATGGGTATAAGTGAACTTGCTCTCCATTCCTCGGGCATCTTTTGGTTTTTTCATATTTCATTAAATAGTCTTGTGAGCCAAGTGATTCTTATTTCTCCTAGTATTTTCCAAACTTCTATAGGAATATTATTTGGTCCTACCGATTTACCACCCTTCATAAGTTTAAGAGCCTCTTTGACTTCATTCTTTTGAATACGTCGGTAGAAATTGTGGTTTATATACTTTTCTGATTTGGCTAAATCTCCTAAGCTAATACTAACATCTTTATTTTCATTAAAAAGATTATAAAAATAGTTTTTCCATCTATTTCTTATATCATCATTTGCCATTAGAATTTTTTCATCCTCGTCTTTTATGCATCTAACATAATTAAGATATTTAGTTTTCTTATCTCTAGCCCTAGCTATTCTAAAAATATCTCTTTCACCCTCTTTTGAGTTGAGTTTTTTATATAAGTCCTCCCAAATTTTAGCTTTTGCTTCACTCATGGCCTTTTTCGCTTCCTTCTTTGCTTTCTTATAAGCCTCTAAAGTTTCATTAGTTTTCTTAGCATAATGTAATCTTTTGCAACATGATAAAAAATCAATTTGGAGCAACCATTAAGATTTTTAGATCAGATTCTGGAGGGGAATACATGTCAAATGAATTCCAAAAATTTATTGAATCAAATGGAGTTTTTCATCAAAAGTCATGCACTAAAACGCCTCAATAAAATGGTTTGGCTGAAAGAAAACATAGACATATTATAGAAACATGTCGAACTATGTCAATTGGCAGTAATGTTCTTAAATTTTTATGGGCAAAAGCTACTCTTAGTGTAGTTTATCTTATAAATAGAATGCCTTCATCCAATCTTGAAAATATTTCACCTTTTGAAAAATTATATAATATTTCTCCCTATTACGAAAGACTTAGAGTTTTTGGATGTAGATGTTTTGTGTATACAAATAACAATGACAAACTGTCTCCTAAGGCTATTGAATGTGTATTTCTTGGTTATGACATAGACAAGAAGGGTTATTGGTGTTTTGATCCTATTGATGATAAATTATATGTTTCTAAGGATGTAAATTTTTTTGAGAATGATGCCTACTATAAGTTTAAATCCTTAGAAAATTTTGAATCTTTCATATCTCTAGATTTCTTTGATCTATAAGAAGATGATTGTGACTCTAT
This sequence comes from Brasenia schreberi, assembly GCA_036023115.1. Classification (NCBI taxonomy): domain Eukaryota; kingdom Viridiplantae; phylum Streptophyta; class Magnoliopsida; order Nymphaeales; family Cabombaceae; genus Brasenia; species Brasenia schreberi. The sequence continues at coordinate 4,267,486 of JAYKKT010000086.1, read as the reverse complement.
AGATAATCAGGATAATTCTCTTGAGAGTAGCGATGTTCCGAATACAACTGTTGATTTCCAATCCATTGTTGAATCCTTTCCATTATATTATACACGATGTCATAGAGAACTTGATGACATATGTCTAGAACCTAGGGTCTCAAACCCTCCTAACGTTTTGTTTCCCATGAATCTTTTGGACCCCAACACAAAACTTGATTGTAACTCTTCATTAAGTTAAAGAACTCAAGTTTTATCATCAAGCTAAAGGTATTCCAGAATGGGAAGATGCTATGAGGGATGAACAACGCCCTAGATAAAGCTTAAACATGGACAGTTGCACTCATACCAAAGAATAAGAAGGTTATTAGATGTCGATGGCTCTACAAAATCAAAACCCATAGCAATAGTCATATTGAGAGATATAAAGCCAGACTGGTTGCAAAGGGTTATGCCCAAGAATATGGAATTGATTATGATGAAACATTTGCCCTGGTTGCTAGGATAACCACAATTAGAATTCTCATAACCCTTAGTGCCATTAGGAAATGAGATGTATATCAACTTGTTAAAAATGCTTTTCTGAATGATTATTTGACTAAAGAAGTTTATAATTATATTACTCCTCCTCTTGGTTTTAATGTTCCTCATGGTCATGCTCTTAAATTGTAAAAAGCCTTGTATGGTTTGAAACAAGCTTCTAAGGCGTTTGATCGATTCGAAAAATTCATGCATTTGCATAATTTTACAACTTGTTATACTTATAATGCTTTGTTTGTACGAAAAACAGAATCAGATATTGTTATTTTGCTATTGTATGTGGCAGTGTTGTCTGACGCGTATCGTATTGCGGAGCTCCATGATACGGGCGTATCGTATCGCGGGGCTCCACGATACGGGCGTATCGTATCATATCGTACTTTAATATTAAAATAATACAAAAATTATTTAAAAAATCAAGAAAAATTAGTAAAAATCCAAAAAAAATCTGAAAAAATCTGGTAATTGCTTTAAATTCATATAATGCAAAGTTTAGCACAGATTGAACATTCAACATTGAATAATTGCATCCAAAATTACATATTTTGAAGCAAAAAATGAAATACATTTACATTTTATAAATTTGTATCAGTATCATTAACTAAATAATCTTCATCTTCTCCTTGATAAAGTTTAAAAGTTTCTCATCACCTTCTGCTTTAAAATGAAAATCTTCATCTCCTTCATGATGTTGTTGCACTTCAAATTAATTCATGCAATGTCTTTTTCGGTTAGGAGTGCATTTTCTTCGTTATCTTCCATAATCCACTCATCTAATATATCAAAATTAACAAACTACTATCTTTGTACATGTAGTTGTCATATTTGCTAATTTTCATATGTGAGCAAAACAATGAGCTCAATTTCTTTGATTATTGACTCTATGACACCTCAGTGATGTGATATTATTACTTGATGATATCCCCTTTTTCTCTTACTAGAGACTAGCTTTTTAACTAATGCTTTAGCTTCATTTCTCACTTCACAGATTGAGTTAAGCCTCACACACGTTGATCGTTCAACTCAATGGAAGTCACGTAAGGTGAACCCTAAAATAGTGAAGTTGTGAAATGCCCACTCAATGAACCAAGACAACCAAATGTTTTTAATTGTTTGCGATCTTATGAAATTAGAAACTGCTAGCAAAAATATACCTAAAAGTTGGCAAGAGAAAGAGATGATTTTGTCACAAATTTTATTTGTTCATAAATTATTCTTATTGAATAAATAAAATTATAAACCCAAATTACAAGCATATCGGAGGATGCTTTGGAGGGAAGTGAAGAGAGGCGAAGAGAGGCCAGAAACCTTAAAAAAACTTTTGAATTTTTTGTTGTTGAAATAAGAATAAGGAGTTATAGGTAACAAAATCATTTGTAAGGAGTTATAGGTAACAAAAAAATTACAAGTATATCATACGATACAGTGTGATACGGATAACACTAGTAATAGGACGATATGATATCACTGGGAGTAATAAAGCAGGGATTATAGAGGTTAAACGTAATCTTCACCAAGAATTTGACATGAAAGACTTATGCCTCCTTAACTATTTTTTAGGCATTGAAATTACTAAAAACAGGTTTGGGTATTTTATGTCTTAGACTAAATTTGTAAATGATATCATTGAAATGTCTGGTCTTACAAATAACAAAATTGTAGACACACTAGAAGTTATAGGTACCAAGTTAAGATCCATTGATGGTGAAAAATTAGCTGATCCCACCTCGTATAGACAACTCATAGATGCTCTTATATCTCACTATTACCAGACCAAATATTTCTCATGCAATTCATACAATGAGTCAATTTGAGCAGGCACCAACTTCTATTCATATGAGTGTTGTTTTAAGCATCATTCAATATGTTATAAATACTTCTAACAAGGGGGTTCTCTTAACATCCTCATCGTCTTTTGATTTATGTGTATATACAAATGCTGATTGGGGTGGAGATGTCAATGACAGACACTCTACGGCTGATTTTTGTGTTTTTCTAGGTGAATCACTTATCTCCTAGAAGTGTAAAAAGCAACAGAAAGTGTCGCTCTCATCCACTGAAGCTGAATATCGAGCTATAACTACTGTTACTACGGAAATTTCTTGGATTACAACTATTATAGGTGATATGGGAGTTACTTTGCAACATCCTGTCATCATGTATTGTGACAACAAAAGCGTCATGTACATTGCCTCCAACAATACCATCCATGAAAGGACGAAATATATCGAGATGGATTACCATTTTGTTCGTGAAGAATGTTTGAACAAGAAGATCACATTGTGTTATGTCATATCTAAGATGCAACTAACAGATTTTTTCACTAAATCTCTCTCGGCCACTCGTTTTTAATTTTTGTTGGACAAACTTTCGGTATATACCCTGTAAGTTTAAAGAAGGGTGTTAATGTAATAGGACACGGGTCATTAGGGCCTGCGCAGGGGCAAAGTGGCCCTAGCCACAACCATTGGTGGTTCCAATGCCTAGTAGCCGTTGGAGCCCCAACGGCTAGTGGCTGGCCAGGGGGGCAGCCAGCAGCCCCCTCTTTGGTTGCCTTTTCTCACTCCTTCTTGTCTCTAATGTAACCTATGCACACTCTATAAATACCTCGTTAATCCATGAATAAAGTATGCTGTCATCGTACAACTTTTGCTTTGTGTTTGACTTGCTTCCGCTCTCTTGATTGCTATATTTGAGTTTGACATCCATACTCGGGTGACTTGAAATCTTGGCGATTTGTCGAAGTTGCATCGTGAACATCAACCTTCGATTATCAACATCAATTTACAGTGTGGGCATAGTTTCAAATGAAGAAGTAAAATTGTTTGAGGTATACAATGGGACCTTAACATAGCATTGATTCTATCTCAGACCTAATAATCTATCCTGGCAGTCCTGCTCAAGATTTGTTGAAGGCCTGGATATGACTTTTCAATACATCTAAGTACGGGTGATAGTTACCCTTTAATTGTGGACCTATTCATGTTTGCCTGTGGCTCCAACTTTACCTGAATACTGAGCTTAAATCTAGGCCAGATTCATAATGACAAGCAAGTGATGTCTATTTTGCATTGTAGTGACAATTGCTAAAGCAAAAGATGGAAAATAACACTTTTTTTACAGTAGTAAGGATGAGAATCTGTATATTTTGTTAGGATATGAATTGAGCATCCACAAAAGGTTTCTGTAGGTAGAAACTGTAGATTTAGCTCTGATTGCACTTTTTCTGGAGCTATTCTGCTTAACTTTGTTAAAGTATATCGTTTATGATAGTCTTAAAACACTACCCCATAATTCATAAGCTATAATTTGGCCATTCTAGTTTCTACATGGTCTTTTCTGCTTTTTCAATGGGTGTCTTGTTGCATAATTCAATATGTAACATGCTTTCTTTGCCCTAATTTTATCTTGTATGACTTCACTGCACCACTAAGCCTCATTTTGTATTGGTACACCTTCCTTAGATTTATATAATACATCTTTTGTCACTTTGTTGATATGCATTGTCACATCATTGGTTGTACCTACGTAATTTCAGGAATCTCATCAAAGAACTTTCTTTTTAAATATATTTTTTCTCTCATTTTTTAGGTGACATCATTTAACCCGAGTAACTCTATTTTCCTATAATATGGTAAAATAAAAATTTGTACAAATATTGAAATATAGATAACATTTGATAAGATTAGAGAATACATTAAGCACACATAGACCAAGAGCAAGCCTTTTCCCACACTAAATCGAGTCAGCTACATGAAATCTTAGTCTCCATTGATCTAGATCGAGTGTCACATTAGCGTTTAACTCCATAAAGCAAGATCATGTCTTATTTTCCATTCCAACACTTGCTTCTCCCTCTTTATAAGTGTCCACTATCCACATTCTCACACATTCTCGGTGGAGCCTTATACATTAGGTATGTCTCCCTCATTCTTCAATTGGTGTCACACAAACTCTTTTTCTAATATCCTCATTATATGTCTTTTCTTTTTTTATTGTGGCCACACATGCACGTCAATATCTCCATTTGTGCTGGACATCGTATGTACATGTTGACAGCGGATTGCCCAATGCTTGCACCATAGAGCATTGCTGGTCTTACCTTCCTTCTTATATTTACTTTTTAAAACTTTTGTAGTATCTTCTTTTCATATGAAATACTTGATGCGATCATGGATTAGTAAATAGGCTGAGAAGACTCTTTTCTTACATGTTGGTAATACATAGGGTAATCAAGTCCGATCCATATTATTGCATCAAGTTGGTTTGAAAGAGATCTGACGTATCCTGGATTGGTGTTTTAAAATTGGGTTCTACTTAATTAAGAGTTGCTTTACTAGCTTTTAACTCCTCGCTACTGGTTACAACCTTCTTCTGTGCCACGAATATGTCTGTTACTTTCTATCTGCCTGTCTCCTGTCGTAGTTCTCCAAAAGGAGGTAAAGTGTCAGCATGTTCAAAACGTATACTGGTGTAATAGAAGAAGGGACATATAAGAACATTCACTGATGCAGATACATACTTTTCTCATCCTCTATCCTCTTGGTTACAAATGCAGAAGTAGATCAATATCTAAATTATGACACATGAATCTGAAGCCATGTCCGTCTGGCGTAAGTTTAAATGTAACAAAAGACTTCTTATTACACTGCACTACACGAACGAAAGATTGTCCTAAGTACTAAATGATAAGAAAAGACAAAGAATGTTCTTTTAGGAGAAAAAGCTCTAGCAGCAAATACATTCTAACAAATTGAGTTTCTTCTCATAAATCATCACATTCAGTAGGACGACTTGCATGATGGCATGAAAAGTTGTGCATTAGTTACATTTGCGTGTAGATTTTAGTAGTAAGTAGGGGTGCAATATCAAAGTAAATGTCAGTGGGCCATCAGTATAGAGTTCTTATCACTTGAATATTTTGATTCTGGTTATCCAAGGTGCTCAAAATAGTTGTGGACTCCATTCTGTATATGCAAGTTTTCGTCGTCGTCCAACTGACGCATAAATAGGTGGTTGGTCAATTTTTAATATTTTAGGCCTCAAGGTGCACAACCAATAATTTGATAAGCTTGCACCTGGTTCCTTTACTCTCATACTGAAGACCGCCGATCTGGTTGTAGCTTTGTAGCTTACAGTCTACTGCAACGTATTTCAACAGATCAAGGAGCAGCTGAATGCAGATCAGGTAATCGTGCGGGATGCATATGGTGATGGTCGACATGTTAGGTACATTCTCTGCTGTTTCCTTACATTGTGAAATGATGCAGGTGCACTGAATAGTTAGTAACTAATATTTTCTCGTTATTGATTACCTAAAAATGAAAAGAACAAACCATTTTCTTGTTATTGTACCTGGAATGTTTTTCTTTCAAGTAAAAGTACGATATTACTTTCTAGTATAATTAACTATAATTCAATTTTATGTGTGGAGCACCGGCTGGTGAATATTTCATGTTAATGTAAATTCCTGGTCATGTCATGCAAATGCATGGTCTGCCCCCATGTTTGCTTAGAAAACTGTTTACCAGTTGTACAACCGGTATTTCCTTGGCCAAGTTAAGGTTATGAAGGTACGGATTCTGTTTAAAGATTCAATTATTACCGAGGGACACCTTGTTACTACTTGGATGACACTTTCTATGCAAGTACCATTTGCTGAGCAACTTCAGCAGAGCCATACTCTTAGGTTGAAGTTGATATTCTGAGTCCTATTTACCAGTTTGGTCATGATGTTCGGACAATGTGCAGCACAGAACTTTCGTTGTCTTGTTGGTCAGCTTCTCATCGACTTGAACCTTGTGCTTCTTCTCTACTGTATTATGTTTTCTTTTCCTTTTTCTGCACTTGATAAATTCTCTCTCTCACACACGCACACACACAAAGGTTGGGCTTATTAAGATATCAGTAGCTTATATATGTGCCTTTTCTTGTTTCTTATCTTCTCCTTTTGAGGATGATGTTCACAATATGAAGACGTATATGTGATAAGAGATGAGAACTTGGTTGTTCCATCAAGGAGACCAACTTTTGTGAATTCTGTGCCCCAAGTTTACTTTGATGACAAACTTGTACTTCTAATGGTTTGTGGTGATTGGGATGGCAGAATTATAAATATTTGTTGATATATAAATGTTGAAGCAGCCCAATCATGTATCTAAGTGTCAAACCAACAAGTCAAATACAAACACACCCGGTGTTCCGAGTCAAGAACAAGCCAAAATCACAAGTTAAAGTGTTGTCCAAGAACAACCATATTATCAGGAGAGCTCTATTTATAGAGCAAGGAGGGCCAACAACTGGCTATAAGTGGTTGTTGGGGGTTCAAATGGCTAGATCAACTAGTCATTGGGGATACCTAATGGCTAGCTGGGATAGCCAGGACCTTTATGGTCCTGGCTGTCCCTTACCGAACACGAGTCCTAGAGACTCATCATATTACAACAAGGAAACAACAAAAAACAAATGTGAGTCTTAGTGACCCATCCTATTACATATATTTGAACACCTTCTTTCAATCTTACGGTGAATATATCAAAAGTTTGTCTAACAAAATCATGAATCTAAGATGACACAACTTTTTTCGAAATATCTTTCCACAACCAAAATATCAATTTGTTTTTCATCCTATGTGAAGACCAATGAAGTATCAATATATACATTTGCTCAATTTATAAAACCAACAAGACAATTTATGATATCTAACCCACAAGACAATTTATGATATCTAACCCACAAGACAAACAAAAAATGAGTCAAATAAGTTCATGAAGTTGATTTGCTTTAATTTAATAAAGTCATTTGATAGAAAACATTAATATCATTCAAATAGGATTTGTCTATTAGGTTCATAAATCACTACAAACTTGTGATATTATAAGAGGACCTTAGTATATCAAATAAGCTTTTTAAGGCAAAGCTCAAGTTATCAAGTCAAAGAAGTTTTTTAAGGTTAACTTTAAAACCCGAGTTTTAAGGACAAAACTCGAATTCAAATAAGCTTTTTAAGGCAAAACTCAGAACCTTCATACATACAATTCCCAAGGCCCTTAAATGTCCTTTAAACTCAAAAGTGATTCTACAATTCGAAAAATAAGACAATACATTATAAACAAGTCCAAGGAATCAACTTCATGTTTTTCAAAAAGTCTCGTAAGGTTTGTATCACAATTCTCTTAAAACAATTTTATTAAATACAAACTAATCAAGATAAATATAGGTATTTTTTTAATATTGATTACTTTCGAACCAAACGGCCAACAACATGGAGCATCTTAATCACAAAGATCTTCAACCAAAAGGCCAACAACATGGAGCATCTCAATCACAAAGATCTCCATCAAAAGGCCAACAAATGGAGATCATAATCTCATGAAAAAGCAACCTTAAAGTTATCAAGATCACAAATTCTGAAATAACAATAAGTGTATCTTCAAATATCAATTAATTTCTAACAAAAGACCACCAACATTAAGCACCTTAATCACAAAGGTATTCAATAAAAGGCGAACAACATTGATCTTAGTCATACAAGTTGATGCAACTTATTGTCAATAAACATTTTTCCAATTCATTCAACAACCAAGTTGAAAATCATCCAAAAGTTTTAACATATTTTTCTTTTGATCATGACAAAAACAATTGATACTATTAATGTTGGCATATAAACAAGTCGGAAAGAACATACCTCGATGAACTCAAATTTGAATACCAAGTGAAGTCAACTCGGATCAAATGGCCATATCTATTCATTAACTTGAGCAATGCAAGTACTATGCAAACACACAATAATATCCAAACCAATTCCAAGAAGTGTAGAGTAATAACAAAATCAGCAATTATTATACCAATGAATAACCAACTCATAGCATGAAAAATAATTTTTCATAATTTATTTTTCACTAGTAAAATAGTATCAAGCCATTACCAAGTGCAAAACATAACATGATTATATAAATACAAACTTGCACCAGTGATTTCCATAATTTCAAATACAAATGTTCTCACGAAATCTTCAACAAGCCATGAAGTCAAGTGATTAAATTAAAGGAAACATGATATGGCTAAGGTTCTTCAAAATCATATTCGTAAAGTTTTCAAAATACAATCAATTTGAGGAATCTCGAAGCAAGAAATAGGTAATGTTGAACTATGTATTACTATAAAATATTATAATCAATATTAAGATTCATATGTTCTTTAATACTATGAAACTTCACATTCATTTCTATAAACTACAAAAAAAGGCAATCATGAAAACTTTAAAAGAAATCTATCTTCATATTCATCTAAAAATCAAGCACGTCAAGTGAGAAGTCCCTTTTAAAAGCCAACCTTGATTTTTTTTTCATTCTTATAAGGCCAACCCGACTAACTACCACTAAATTGTAGATATAAAAGAAGAATACACTCTTAGTCTATTATTTAAAAACATTTCATATGGAATAAAAAACTACTGCACCCAACTGAATTCACAGACAAAACCCAACACTCGAGACTTGGACAACATATGAACGCTAAAAGAACTTTGATTTGCTTGAATAATGCATCGAAAAACTTCACTCTTTTCTTCTATTTTAAAAACAAACGAGTTTCTCGGAGTTACCTCAAGTTTGGAATGTCAAGCCTGCAATATTATAAACTTCCAATTTTGGCGCACTTTCCGATGTCCTCGATTTCTTCAAAATGAAGCTCTGATACCATGTAAATATTTGTCGATATACAAATATTGAAGCAACCCTATCATGTATCATCAAGTGTCAAACCAATAAGTTAAATACAAATGCACCCAAGAATGGGTGTCCCGAGTCAAGAACGAGCCAAAATCATAAGTCAAGGTGTTGTCCAAGAACAACTATATTATTGATGTATATGAGAGCTCTATTTATAGAGCAAGGTGGAAGGATTTACATCATTTGAGAGAGAGAAGAAGAAAGTAAGAAGAGGGCCAGCAGCTGGCTATAAGTGGCCGTTGGAGACCCCAACGGCTAGCTGGAATAGCCCGGACCCGCATGGCCCTGTCTGTCCCTTACCAAACACAAGCCCTAGAGACCCGTCCTATTAAAACAAGCAAACAACAAAAAACAAATGTGAGCCCTAGTGACCCATCCTATTACATATATTTTAACAAGAATATCTCCATGCTAGCAAATCTCATTTGCCTTTACAACATATATCACTGGTTGCTGGAAATCAGTTGAAGCATAGGTACTCTCGTTAAAAATATGTAGTTTCAGTTCTGGTTGATTAGGAAAGCCACCCAATTTATCAACACTGTTTTGGCATCAATATATGGACACTAGTTAAGGCCCTCATCACCAAGGTCTGGCCAATCCAATTTTTTGAGGACAAATAGAATAGATATAGAAATAACAGTTATATTCGTTATTTCCTCCCAACATATAGCCAATATAAAATTAAAGGGCTATAGTGCAATACCATCCTTTGGTTTTCGGAAGGAGTGAAGAGCCATTCTAGCTGCTTTCATGGCTCGAACCTGTGATCTCCCACTGGCAGCTCAGACACTCGGCCCCTCCACTAAAAAGTGGTCTCTCATAAAGCTAGTGTAAATGTCAGCAATAGAATTCTTTTGATGTAGCCTGTTTAAATGGGGCACGGTGATACTAGTTGGGAATTTAAAAATAGATTGTTGACAGCATTATGGTCTGCTTACCACGAAGCATCCTCTGAAACTATGAATATAGATGTTAAGGGCGTAATCGAAGTGAGTTGAAAAGTTATGGATGGTTTAGATTGTATAGAACACATTAAAATGATAACTTCGTGAAAGTTATGTGCTAAAAAAATCATAGAGCACACTTGAAATGGTAAGTTTGTGAAAGTTCTGTGCTTTACATTGTTTTTATTTGCTTCAAAAGTGGACAATCATTACTTGCTTATGTCAGATGCCTCTTTTGAATGTTAATACATTCACCATGTACTTATACTCCTAATGGACTAAAAACTAGTCAAAGATCTCTGTCTGCTTGCGTGCTAACATGCTTGTTTTCTTAAATGAACAGCATTGATGTTGTATCGTCGGCTTTTGAAGGGCAGTCTGCAGTTAACAGGCAGAGGATGGTTTACAAAGCCATATGGGAAGAACTCCAGACTACTGTCCATGCCGTCGACCAGATGACTACGAGAACTCCTGAGGAAGCTGCATCCAGTGGCTAAGTGTCACGATGAGGAAGAGGATTGCTTTCAAAAGATTCCTTCAGCCATAATCCGAAAATTCCTGGAATGTTTGTTGTATCCCTGTTGCTAAGCACAATTTTGTTCCTCTGAAGCTTTTTGAGAGCTTTCGTTGGCACATAAACGATTGATTCTTCTTCACAAACATTTCTTTTTCTCATTGAATGATGTTCCAAACAGATCAAATCTTTCATGGCATACTGTCAAATGTTATGAACATGTTAGTTCCCAATTGATCATGCTAAGCACTTTGCTCTCAAGAAGTTGCGATTTCCATTGTGTTGCTAACCGTTACTTTCAGTTTACGGCCTCGTCTTAGTCTAAGATGAGAGATTGCCAAATCCACCACTGCATTTTTTTTCGTAAGCGCGATGGTTGATTGCCAGAAAAACCTTCCGGCATGAAATGATGATGGGTCTGTTTCTTTTGAAAGCAAGATGCTCGCTTGTCTGTGTGTGTGTGTGTGTGTGTGTGAGAGAGAGAGAGAGAGAGAGAGAGAGAGAGAGAGAGAGAGAGAGAGAGAGAGAGATGCATATTTAGCGGTATGCTGCCTTCTTCAAGCATGGCCGTCTCATAGTTAATTCTTGGGTTTTTTACTTCTTTTTGGTTTTGCTAAAAAGCTTTCTTTTTTGTTTTTTCAGAACAGAACTGAACCAAGAACAGGCCTATTTGAGTTCTGTTGTGAAACTGTCAGTTTTCGTTCTTATTTAAGTCCTAAAATATTGAACTACCATTTTCAGTTCTAACACTGTTCCATGGAACGTAGAAGCGGAACCAAACTAGGCGGTTCCTACTTTCGTGTTCGGTTTTGATTTCAGCTAGTTTCTAGCCTCATTCGGTTTGAACCTTTGGGCTGGTTTCTAAGAGGCCATGGCTAAGTTAAATGGAAGTGGGCTGCTCGTTTGTCTCATTTTAGTTGGTGTGAACTAACTGAGCCCTATTTTACATGGAAGTGGAAACAGAATGAACAACGAGAAAGGTGACTCGGTATATGGGTACAATCAAGTACAATGCAAAAAGTATATATTTACTTTTTTTTTATATCAACTGCATATAACTCTTGATCAGATGGATTTGAGATTAATTTGGATATTGGTGATTTGCATTTTAGATTCTAATTACATTTGAATACAATGGATTTAAGCTCTGATCTGGTTTTGGGTGAATCAAGACCAATGGAGGGTTGTATCTGGTTTGGAGCTTCTAATGCCGGTTGGGTTAGAATAAAAAAGGTTTAGTTAGAACCTTTTGATCTTTGGGTTTAGAGGGAATTGGATTTGGTATACCAGATCTAGTTGCGCTAGTGAAGGGAAGAGGACACGATGGGGTCCTGAAGGATTGAGAGAAGAGGGAGGAACAACAACATGGCTTTGACAGGCTGAACTAACATAGGCAAACGGAGTTTTTCCCTACCTTCTTTTGACGTTTCAAAACCAAAGAAATATTTCAATATATCTGAAAATGTCAACATTTTTCTTGTTTCTATATCGTGTCAAAATAGAAAATGTCAAGAAAAATAGTGCCGTATCATCCAATGGAATATCGTAGATGTCTTTACAAAGAAATTTGTGGGTGTAGGTTGTCGCCGACCCGAGCAGCGTCAGGTTGTGACCCGAGCGGGGGCATTGGGGTTGTGGGACAACTTGTTTGTCAAACTCGGTGAGGTATGGGCGCGCACAATGCGGGCTGCCCTGTTCCAAGCCAGGAGTTAGCTCCTTGCGACCAGGCGAAGGTCTGGTCGTGCTGGGCTTTAGAGTGGAGGGTAAAGCGTGAGGCTGGTTTCACAGAGCAGCGATCACCTCCCGCTCTTGGCAGTGGAAGGATTACGGACCCGCTGCCACCGTACTTCATGTGCCGAGGTTGACTTCCTATGATTGAACCACCACCTCTTTTTTGTGCAACCCGCTGTCTCAGTCAGTTTTGCAGTCATCAGAAGAGACACCAACCTCGCCCGTGGCCAGCCTTTACTATAATATTATCAGTTTTTTCTTCGGGTTTAAACCATCTTTTTTCACTATTGAAAATTTTCATATTACATTCATTATGAAAACTATATTTTTTACCTCCAATACTCGCGCTCAAGGAGGTGTGCATCTCCTATATAGAGGAGACGCATGGGTATCTCCTATCCAGCTCTGACATTTCATCTTTTTTTACCGAAGCAAAGAAAAATAAGGGTGAGAGAGAGAAAGGAAAGGAAAACAAAAATAGGGAGCATTGGTCATTTCATATAAAAGAGTGAAGAGTGTAGGAGAGATGGGCAATCCTATGATATATATATATATATAGGTTTACCTTAAACCCCCTGACTAGTCTCGTGCAAGTTGGGTCAGCCAGGGGCAATCCTATGTTGATCGCTGACACCAACTGAAGATTTTTAGGAGCAAGTGCCAAACCATTTGCGCCAATTAACCGTTGGTTAAATTTTCACATTATATCATGGATTAAATGGGTTAGAGTTATCCAGTTTCGATCACAATTAACTTTTCTGAGATGAGGCGAGGTTTAGTTTGATGAGATCGAGCCAATTCATACAAATTAAGGTCAGACCATAGCAGTCTTCCTAGCACACATACGCATGCTCCCCCAGCGGCAATGACCCAGAGAACCCTGCCGTTGAGCTAACGCTCTGAGTGCCTATACTTCTTTCCTTTTATCTAGTAAATGTTTAATGTATCTCTGTCTCCATTGCAACAATACCTTGCTATGGTACTATTGCATGGTCAGGCAGTCGATGAACAATATATACACATGCCCATGATATAAAATGTGCATTAAATTTTTCGTTTTCACAACTGAATTCTTCAGTCATTGGGATCAAATTTAGGTCGTCGTGGATCTTCACTAACAATCATCAGTTTGGCATTCAGTTTGGTTCTAAAGAGCTGATGGATAAAACTGCGAGTATTCGGTTGACTCCCTATCAGTTCTTGCTTGCGGTCGACCTCTTAGTGTCCCGTGATCTTCTTGCTCAGGTACGCAGTAGCGGAAACAGGTACGTATTATGGCGTTTTTGAGGTTTCCTCTCAGTAGGGTATGCTTGGGAGGAAGGCTATGTGTTTCTCAATATTTCTGTGTGTTATGGTCTCTTGCACTGCTCTTTATTCATAGAGCAATGTCGGTTCCTTCTTTCTCTCAGACTTCTTACTAGGCTTTCCTATCATGGAGCCCCTTATCCGAACAGTTATAGATATGTTTGGAAACCGTCTAGCAGTTTCGGCTTTCGATGGCCGTTATAGCTACTCTTTCCCGCATCCCATCCACATATAACGGTTGGATGGCCAATCCAGCCATTTCTGTGCTAGGATTGCCGAAAATAGCCATTTCTTTACATCTCCCACTTGGCCATTCGAGCCAAGTGAACTGACATACTGGTTTTCTTTCCACTTTTGTGGGGTTTTTCAAGTAATGTCATTTCATGATTGCTACTGCAATCACTACCTGTTGTGTGGTTATTTACCTACACAACAATCAAACATATTTCAAACCCATGTTCGCAACATATTTTGAGAAAAACTCCTCTATTATGACTTTAGTCAAGGGTTCTACCAATATATCATAAGTTGACATGTATGAGATGGATATTTTCTTTCTCATAACCATGTCATGAACATAGTAGTATTTAACCATTATATGCTTGCTCTTGGAGTTGTCAACTCTACTCTTGATAAAAGTAATTGCTGCGTTGTTATCATAGTAAATGATAACTAGCTCATCGACTATCTCCAACTTCAAATCTTGTATGAGGTGGCGTATTCAGATGATACTCGTTACAACCATACAACAAACCACATACTCAATTTTTTATATATACAATGCTACACAACCATGTTTCTTACATGCCAAGAAACACCATCACCTCCAAACAAGAATATTTGTCCCAAAGTTGATTTGCTGTCATATTTGCTCCCAACAAAGTTAACAATATGTCATCTACATATAACTATAAGATGACAAAGTGTCTCTCACTCCCAAGTTCTATAATAGCATTTTGAAAAGTCAAATACCATTGCGAGGTAACTGTTTCAGGCCATATAGAGATTTTCTTAACCTATATACTTTATCTTCTTAGCCTTCAACTATATATATACTTTGGGTTGTTGTATGTATATGATTTCATCTAAATCTCCATTTAGAAAGACTGTCTTTACATCTAGCTGATGTAAGTCCAAATCATAATATGCAGATATTGCGAGGATTATCCTTATGGATGTAAATTTTGCAATATGAAAATATGTCTCATTATAGTCTATTCTCTCTTTTTGCGAAAAACCTTTGCAACTAACATCGCTTTAAACTTGTCGATTGAACCATCGACATTATATTTCTTTTTCAGAACTCATTTATAGCCTATGACTTTCCTTTCTTTTGGTTAATGAGCTAATTCTTAGACTTGGTTTTTTTTAATGGATTCAATTTCCTCATCCATGACTTTCTCCTAGTTTCTTGCTTTCGATGAGTTCATAGCTTGTTGATAAGTCAAGTTATTAGTCAACTCATCTAAATCCACTGAATTACACTTCTTCTTAAGATAAGTGTAATAATCCTTTAAGTAGGACAGTGTGGCCCATGGCCTTTTATGTCTACTTAAAGTTTTGGCTGTTTTTGGCCTGTTATCTATCCCGTCTAGACTCAAGTATGTTCCTCTACCCTGTCTCGACTCAGGTGAGGTCTCTTTATCCTATCTTAACTCAAGAGATGTTCCTCTACCCTGTCTCGAGAGTTATAGGATTTTTTTCTCTTCTTCCTTCTTCACACACACACACACACACATATATATATATATATATATATATATATATATATATATATATATATATATATATATATATATATATATATATATATATATATATATATATATCACTAATGCATACGTGTTTACAGCATCAAAACCAGACTCTGATACCAGATGTGAGTATTCGGCCGACTCCCTACTGGTTCTTGCTTGCCGTCGACCTCTTGGTATCCCTTGATCTTCTTGTTTAGGTACCTAGAAGCGAAAATGGGTATGAAACAAGTATGTGTTATAGTGTTTTTGAGGTTTTCGCGTAGTAGGGTATGCCTCGAAGGAAGGCTCTATGTTTCTCATTATTTCTTTGTGTTTTGGTCTCTTGCGAGAGAGCAGTGCCTGCTTCTTCTTCCTCTTGGATTTTTCACTAGGCTTTCCTATCATGGAGCCCCTTATCCGGATGATTATAGATAGGTTTGAAAACCGTCTAGTGGTTTCGGCTTTTGATAGTCATTACAACCATTCTTTCCCACATCCCGTCAAGCTGGATGGGCAGTTCAACCATTTTTGTGTTGAGGTTGCCAAGAATGGCCATTTCTTAACAAAAAATGATTCTAGAAACACGACAACTAATACCAACTTTCCTCTTTCTAATTGTTCCCACTATAATGCACACATGGCAGATGCAGAACCAGTTCTGCAGATTGGATCCTACTAAGTTTAATTGTAATTGTGAACTTTCGCAAGTTATAATTGCTAAGTATGCTCAGCAGAAGCAATAGAACACGAGAAAAAAGAATGCCTCACACAAGTACGATCTTCTACGACCCGCTTATTACTGTCATTGACCGGGCTAAACTGAGCTATCGAGAGTTATTGCACCTTGAATTTGATTACTTTGTTCCTTAAGAGCACCACTCATGCTATCGTTACAATCAACTGTCACAACCATCTTCCCTTTCTCCATTGCCTTTAATTGACAGAGAAATAATGTAGATACAACCTTTTTCTGTTGCCTTCTCGATCTCCACCAGTGACTATATAGATCAGTTTGATTTAGATGGATCGTGACATCAACTCAACTGTCAAACACCAACTCTTTAATAGGATCAGATGATTGCAACACCTATACATGCACAATTAGGGTTGGGGACAGATCATCTGTATCAACTGGACTCTGTACACTGACAGATCTAAAGAAGGCGATGTTTGATAAGATGAGAGAGCCAAAATAAGGAATCGATATCCGCTATCTTGCGTTTCCAATAGAGAGCTGACTAAAGATAGGAAGATCTTTAGCCAAGCGGCTGAGAGCCTTAGCCATCTTTTTGGAATTGAAATACATCTCACAGATGACATTTTTTGAGTTCCAACTCTTGATGTTCCAATATGCAGACTAACTTTTAGATCAGTTTATGCTTCAGCCTCGACAACTTATTGGCTTCTCCCCGGACGAGGGGATTATGGTGGGTGGCATCAGTTCTTTCAAGTAAAATCAGCATGAGGAGAAAAAAATGAATGTAATGAACATGAGGATGTTGGAGCAGTCACTGTTTGCCACAGAGGTTTTCAGGTTCCGTTATGGCGGAACATAAGGTGACTGCTCCTTGGTTATGCTTTATGTTTTCATTTGCTTTCTATATTTGTTGTGACATAGGATGAAAACAAGAATAAAGTAGTGTTTGTTGTTTTTAGGTTACTCCAAGAGGGTTTTCTCATGAGACTGTAAGTGTAGATTACTCATTACTTTTTGTACGATTCTTTGTATTATTCACGGCTTTCTCATGTTCTGAGTTTTTCCCTTTAGGCTTTCTTTTTTAACACCCATTTCGATTTATTTGAAAAATGCGTGTGGCCATTTCATGATCGTTGTTAGTAATGGGGTCAATAGTGGCCAATCCACTACTTACAGAGGAAAACAGTTACAATCCATTATGAGAAAGTGAGAACAGTTACATTACATTATGAGAAAGTGAGAACAGTTACATTCCTTTACGAGACAAAAAACAATAACAACAACTAAGCCTTTTCACATACTAGACAGGGTCGGCTACATAGATTCTTTGTTTCCACACATCCCTATCATGTGCCATGTTAGTAGTTAACTCACAATAAGCTAGATCATTCTTTTTTATTTTTTTCCAACACTTTTGTAATCATCCTCTATCTCTTTTAATACTTTTCAAATTTAGTTTTTCATACCTTCTCAAAGGTTATTCTTTTGATCTTCTTTCTATATGTTCAAACCATCTTAAACGATATTCTCTCATTTTATCCTCTATTAGTGCCACTCTTAATTTGTTTCTAATAATCTCATTATGTATCGGTCTTTTCTTGTATGACCACTCATCCATCTCAATATCTTCATTTCTATTACAGACATTTTTTGTACATGTTGATGATTAACTGCCAAATACTTAGAACCATAAAACATGGCAGGCCTAATTATTGCTCAATAATATTTACCTTTTAACTTTAATGGTATCTTCTTATCACAAAGAATACCTGATGCTCCTCTCCATTTTAACCAACTAGCATTAATTCTATAAGTAACATCTCCATCAATTCTTCCATCACTCTGAAAAATTGACCCTAGATATTTAAAACTTTCCTTTTGGGATGCAATGTGTGCCAATTTTAATTTCTATGTCCTTTGAAGTAATCAAATGATCAAACTTACATTCCATATATTCTATCTTTGTTCTACTAAGTCGGAGGCCTTTGTTTTCTAATGTTTCTCTCCATAGTTCTAATTTTCTATTAACTTTTTTCTTGGACTCCTCTACTAACACAGTGTTATCTACAAATAACATACACCAAGGTACTTCATCTTGAATATGTTTTGTTAACTCATCAATCACTATTATAAATAAGTATGGACTTAAAGTTGATCCTTCATTGAACCCAATATTAACTTCAAAGAAGTCGCTCATTCCTTTATGAATCTTCACAGATGTGTTTGCACCATCACACATGTCTCTTATAAGGTTAATGTATGTCAATGTGATACCTTTTTTTTCAAAGTTCTCCAAAGAACCTCCCTCGGTACCCTATTATAAGCTTTTTCTAGACCAATAAATATCATGTGAAGGTCTCTCTTTTTTACTTTAAAATATTCCATAAGATGTCTCAAAAGGTGAATCGCTTCAATAGTAGTGTAAACACCCCAAAAAAAATTAAAATAATTTTTTTCATCTTTTACAAATTTTGCTGTTTTTTGGTAGGTGTGGATTTTTAAATAAAAATACATCAAATGAATTCATTTTGGCATCAAATTTTCTAGCAACCTTAAAATGATGCTATATTGCATTCCTTTCAAAAAAATCAAATTTAGACAAAATTTTATGAAAATGATTATTTTACCCCCAAGACCAAATTGGTAGTTTTTTGCCTTTTTAAATGATTGCCTTTAAAGAAAGGATGATTTCAAACCATTTTTTTTTATATAAACAAATGAAAAGAGAGTATTGAGAATCAAACCCAAAAATGTTTGCAAATTTATAAATTTGTGAAATTCTGAAACCTATGATATTAAAAAATAAATTAAATTCAAATTAGGCCTTAGAAATTTGCCCGATCGAAAATAGTCTCATTCTGAAACCTGATACCCAAGGTTAAAGTGGTTCAATACCCTATATCCATTGAAGTGGTTAATGTGGTTCGATACCCTACTCCCGTTGAAGTGGGTAAAGTGGTTTAATATCCTACACTCATGAAAATGGTTAAATGGTCAAGGTAGTTATAGACTGACTCACGAAGCAAAAGTAGGTCACCTTTGTAAACAAAAATTGGGAATGAAACCCACTACTTTTCCAAAATAATATTTGAAGATTTAATTAAATTTGTTGTTTTCAAATATAAAATGTTTTTTTATATAAAGTGTTTGAGACCTACCGTATATAAAATTTGAACCAGAAGGAGGCAAATTACCCCGAAAGAGGAGATGACATGAACCAAAAAGGCAACGAGCGAGCACCTACCAATTTCGGCATTGTTGGGAAAGATAACATGCCATTTTTAGTTTAAGGTATTAGAAAGGAAATTCAACATTCAAAAAAGGAAAGTCGACGATTAATAAAGGAAAATCGACGATCAAGAAAGGAAAGTCGGCACCCAGGACAAAAGGTCGACGTTTTAAAAGGAAAGTCAGTGCCATCCATGTAAAAGGAAAGTGATGCTCAATTTGGCAAGTAGTGATCTTTAATTTGGTATGTCATTAGAGAAAACTTACCAGTTTCTGAGTTCAACATCAACGAATTAGGCAACTTACCTTATCAAGTTTTATCAAATAAGCATTTGCACTTAGCATATCCAATGGAGTAGGTTTTTAGATAGAAGGGTCAGCACTTCAATTACCTTATTCGAGAGAGGAGCTTTTGGCAAGAATGGCTAGCATTCACTTCCTTCATGCTCTCATAATTATCTCCTTTTTCATTGAACTTTATGGGGTTGTAATTAAGGAGCTAAGGTCTCCATGATAATGTATTAATTAAGGTTCATATGTGTCTCATCTTTCTTTCATTCATATGCTATTTGTAATATATTTTAATTTTGATTCTTTCTAATCCATAACATAATATAAGATTATATACCTCTTAATCTCCTTATGCTAATGTGATAATTAGGATTTAATTTTGTTGTTTTATAAAAATCGGAGCAGATTCTAAAAAATTAGAGGTTCCTATAATAGAGGTTGGGTTATTAACCAATATCTTTATACACCATAAAGCAATTTGATTGAAAACATTCTCATTGGAAAGCTAAAATTATAACTTTTCAACAAGACTAATTTCATAGAAATTAGAGGTCCGAACATAAAAATACAATAGTTTTTTTAAACATCTAACTTTCTCGAACATACCTGTCCTGAATGTGTGAGTAGGGTCTATTTTTTAATTTAATTACATAAATATACAATATATAAATTAAAAATAAAAATATTTTTTGAATCTTTGCATGAAAATCTATTCTTTGTAAAGTTTTCAGAATTTTTGCAAACTCAGAAGTATTTCAAAAAAAAATAGAAACAAGCCTTTCAAAACATAACCAGTTTATGTTTTTCAAGACTTAAAATATTTTTAAGTTAAGAACCAAAATCATGATTTTGCCAAGCTTTTGAAATTGGAATCTTGTTTTTGAAAACTTACCGAATCTCAAATAATTTTCAAAGTATATAGACTAACTCTTGAGCATCAGTTCAAGAAGGCCTACGTCGAAAAGAATTCACTTATCCACAATCGCTACACGAAGTCAGAAAATCAATATTTGCTAGTTTGAGCAAATCAGTTGGCACACTCGCATATACGACATAGTTTGAGAATTTAATTTCAAATTAGTTAGATTTTAATTCACTCACGACCTTTTTCGCTTCCTTCTTTGCTTTCTTATAAGTCTCTAAAGTTTCACAAGTGTTCTTAGCATAATGTAATTTATAACATGGCCTCTTTGCCTTGATTCTATTTTACACTATTTCACAACATCACCAAGCTTCTTTTTGTGTTGGTACACCTCCCTTAGATACACTTAATACATCATTTGTCACTTTCTTAATATATATAGCCATATTGTTTCACATATCACAGGGTGTACCAACATAATTCCAAACATCTCCTCGAAGGACTTTTTGTTTAAATATATAAAAATGTTTTCTTTCTCACTTTTGAGGTTCCACTATTTAGTCTGAATTGCTCGATGTACTCTTTTCTTCTTTGTCCATTTTTTTATTTGTAAATCCGTAACTAAAAGTCGATGTTGGCTGGTTAAGCTTTCTCCTGGAATTACCTTGCAATCTTTACAACATGCTCTATCTTTTTTTGTACAAATAAAGTAATTAATTTGTGTTTGTAATAAGCCACTCTTATAAGTAATTAAATGTTCATCTCGTTTTTTAAAGATTGTATTGACTATAAAGAGATCAAATGACATAGCAAAATTTAAAGTATCCCTACCTTCCTCATTTATATCACCAAAACCAAAGTTTTTATGAATATCTTGATATCCTAGTGCCTCTTTACCGACATGTCCATTTAAGTCTCCTCTTAAACAAATCATCTCCCTTTGTAGAATCTTTTGAATCACCTTATCTAACTCTTCCTAAAAAATTGTCTTTATACTAACTTCTAGTCCTACTTGGGGTGCATAAACACAAACTATATTCAAAACCTCTGCTCATAACACTAATTTCAACGTCATGATTCAATTACTATATTGGTGTATATCTACTAAACTATCCTTTAAATCTTTATTTATGATAATACCAACTCTGTTTCGAGCCATTTCTTTACCTGAGTACCATAATTTAAAACCTGTATCCTCTATCTCCTTTGCTTTTTCTCCAACCCATTTTGTCTCTTGTAAACATAGAATATGAATCTTTCTCCGAATCATAGTATTTACTCATTCTATTATGAAAAGGTACTAATAATTTAAAT
Source organism: Brasenia schreberi (assembly GCA_036023115.1). Lineage (NCBI taxonomy): Eukaryota > Viridiplantae > Streptophyta > Magnoliopsida > Nymphaeales > Cabombaceae > Brasenia > Brasenia schreberi. The sequence continues at coordinate 4,245,610 of JAYKKT010000086.1, read as the reverse complement.
TATATATGCATACGAGAGAGAGTGGGAGATTTGCGTCAATGGGTGCAGTCTAAGGCCATTCTATAGTGCCACATCCTTGGGTTCATATGTTATAGTTTTAGCAAGAGTGCCCACTATAGCATAACCAAGCATGATGCATGCTCCCATCTTGCCTCATACCATCTATCAAGGATCAACATAATCTCTTGACCATGACTGAGCAGAAAAGTTGGAATGAGGAATTCGGCACCATGGGTCATAGTGTTGTGAACAACTTATTCCAAACAGTTGGCCATTTATACAACTCAACACGAGAGGCGGAATCTTTGATGCAGATATCAGGGGATGACTATGGAGTCTCTGCAGCTCGAAGATGACAATCTTCCTCCTAGAGTAGTCACCAGTGTAAAGCAAAGAGATCCCTACTAAGTTAACCATAAACATAACAGCACCAAGAACATGGTTGACTGTGTAGCACCAGATGTTGGAAAGAATCATAAAATACATGCATAAAAACGTAATATGCAACAAATATAAACATTCCTCAATCATAAATAATAGCCACAGATCTAAAAAAAGTCATAATCAAGCCGTACGTAAAATAAAAAACTTATCTGTGTGAGTTACCCTTTTAGACTTGCCTTAGAGAAATCAACGCCCCGCTATGAGTTCATAGAGGTACATGCACCTTTGTTGCATGATAAAATGCACATACAACTCAAAGAGAACATATCTAGCTTCGAGTCGACCTCAACCACACCTAAGTCGCATATGGCTGGAGCACAATGGGGACCTCTCACGGGCATAGTGACGAAACCACGAGCAGAGAGGTAGAACCACGGGAAGAGAGAGACAGAGAGAGGAAAAAGAATGAAATGCGTGTTTAAGGAGGACCCCTAATCACTTATTTATAGCTGCGTGTTTGGATCACAAACTCGATCCAAACGATGCACCACTTTATCTTTAATTGTCCCGTCTAATCCTCAACCACCCCACCTTATACAGAACAACCTCATCTTATCCCTATCCATGATCGGAAAATTTTTGACCATTAGATTAAAAGCGTTTTGTGGGAAAAAATAAACTTAAACCCAAACCATAAGCCGCAAGCTCGGCTCGGCGTGTGTGTGGTATAACATGTCCTTCTCAAACTCTTTGAGCTAAGGTTCATGAGCTACCAACTATATAAAAGGACATGCGGATTTATCATATCCATAAATATGTGACTAAACTTTGTCTCATCTTCATCATTTATCACAAAAGTTCCTCATATTTTACTTTTTATACTTTAGGGCTTTTACTTTTATTAATTAAATATGTAGAGATACTAACATGTATTTAATGAACATTAAATATACATCAAATCTAAAAATCCTCATAAAGTCCTTAAGTGAAAAAAGTAAAAAAAGCCCTTCTAATCCAACCATCATATTATGCTTTGAGTAAAGTTGCCTTCCGATTTAAAGGTGTCTATTGGTAACAACATAACAAAAGGCTATGGTGTGATCTATAGGAGTGATGCATTAATTGTTGTGCATCCATATCATGTATCATGATTGACTTCAAGTAACAACCCAATTCTGCTATTACGGCCACACAATGTCAATCACTTATTTGGACATCTCGAAGGATGTACGATATGCATTCTATCCTAGAACTAGATTCCATTAAGAGAATAATCTTTTTCTAAACTTTCAATAATGATACTTTAGGTTTATAGAGTATAGACACACAAATATTAAAAGTATCACATAATATAAAGTGTTATCCTATTCACCAAACAACTTGTTACTACCACATTTAACCTACTTTGTGTGATTTCAACTTAGTTAGGTTGGGTAGCCATTGCTTGTCAATAAACAACAACAACAACAACTAAGCCTTTTCCCATACTAGATAGGGTCGGCTACATGAATTCTTTGTTTTCAGAGAGCTCTATCATGTTCAATGTGAGTAGTTAACTCACAAAAAGCTAGATCATTCTTTATTGTTTCTTTCCAACACTTTTGTGGTCGTCCTCTACCTCTTTTAATACTTTCCAAATTTAGTTTTTCATAATTTCTTACAGGTTCTTCTTTTGATCTTCTTTCTATATGTCCAAACCATCTTAAACGATATTCTCTCATTTTATCCTCTATTGGTGCCACTCCTAATTTGTTTCTAATAACCTCATTATGTATATGGTCTTTTCTTGTATGACCACTGATCCATCTCAACATCTTCATTTCTATCACAGACATCTTTTGTACATGTTGATGGTTAATTACCCAACATGCAGAACCATAAAACATGGCAAGTCTAATTGTTGCTCTATAATATTTACCTTTTAACTTTAGTGGTATATTCTTATCACAAAGAATACCTGATGCTCCTCTCCATTTTAACTATCCAATATTAATTTTATGCGTAACATCTCTATCAATTCTTCCATCACTCTAAAAAATTGACCCTAGGTATTTAGAACTTTCCTTTTGGGGGATACAATGTGTGCCAATTTTAATTTCTATGTCCTCTGAAGTAACCAAATGATCAAACCTACATTCCGTATATTTTGTCTTTGTTCTACGAAGTCGGAGACCTTTGCTTTCTAATGCTTCTCTCCACAACAACAACAACAACTAAGCCTTTTCCCATACTAGATGGGGTCGGCTACATGGATTCTTTGTTTCCACAGATCCCTATCGTGTGCCATGTTAGCGGTTAACTCCCAATAAGCTAGATCATTCTTTATTGTTTCTTTCCAACACTTTTGTGGTCGTCCTCTACCTCTTTTAATACTTTCCAAATTTAGTTTTCTAACCTTCTTACCGGTTCTTCTTTTGATATTCTTTCTATATGTCCAAACCATCTTAAACGATGTTCTCTCATTTTATCCTCTATTGATGCCACTCCTAATTTGTTTCTAATAACCTCATTATGTATACGGTCTTTTCTTGTATGATCACTCATCCATCTCAACATCTTCATTTCTATCACAGACATCTTTTGTACATGTTGATGATTAACTACCCAACACTCAGAACTATAAAACATGACAGGTCTAATTGCTGCTCTATAATATTTACCTTTTAATTTTAATGGTATCTTCTTATCACAAGGAATACCTGGTGCTTCTCTCCATTTTAACCAACCATCATTAATTTTATGTGTAACATCTCCATCAATTCTTCCATCACTCTAAAAAATTGACCCTAGGTATTTAAAACTTTCCTTTTAGAGAATGCAATGTGTGCCAATTTTAATTTCTATGTCCTTTGAAGTAACCAAATGATCAAACTTACATTCCATATATTTTGTCTTTGTTCTACTAAGTCGGAGGTCTTTGCTTTCTAATGTTTCTCTCCATAGTTCCAATTTTCTATTAACTTTTTCCTTAGACTTCTCCACTAATACAATGTCATCTGCAAATAACATACACCAAGGTACTTCATCTTGAATATGTTTTGTTAACTCATTTATCACCATTATAAATAAGTATGGACTTAAAGTTGATCCTTGATGTAACCCAATATTAACTTCAAAGAAGTCTGTCGCTCCTTTATGAGTCCTCACACATGTTTTTGTACCATCATACATGTTTCTTATAAGGTTAATATATGTCAATGAGATACCTCTTTTTTTCAAAGGTCTCTAAAGAACCTCTCTCGATACCCTATCATAAGCTTTTTCTAGATCAATAAATATCATGTGAAGGTCTTTCTTTTTTGCTCTAAAATGTTCTATAAGACGTCTCAACAGGTAAATCTCTTCAACAGTAGATCTGCCTCACACGAATCCTAATTAGTTCTCTATTGTACTTGATATTTGTCTTAACCTACATTCGATAATTCTTTCTCACAATTTCATAGTATGACTCACTAACTTGATACCTCGATAATTCGCACAATTTTGAATGTCTCTCTTGTTCTTATATATGGTATAAGTGTACTTGCTCTCCATTCCTCGGGCATCTTTTGGTTTCTCCATATTTCATTAAATAGTCTTATGAGCCAAGTGATTCCTATTTCTCCTAGTATTTTCCAAACTTCTATAGGAATATTATCTGGTCCTACCGATTTACCACCCTTTATATGTTTAACAACCTCTTTGACTTCATTCTTTTGAATACGTCGGTAAAAATTATGGTTTATATACTTTCCTGACTTAGCTAAATCTCCTAAACTAATACTAACAACTTTATTTTCATTAAAAAGATTATAAAAATAGTTTTTCCATCTATTTCTTATATCATCATTTGCCACTAGAATTTTTTCATCCTCGTCTTTTATGTATCTAACATAATTAAGATATTTAGTTTTCTTATCTCTAGTCCTAGCTATAATAAAAATATCTCTTTCACCCTCTTTTGAGTTGAGTTTTTTTATATAAGTCCTCCCAAATCTTAACTTTTGCTTCACAAACGGCCTTTTTCGCTTCCTTCTTTGCTTTCTTATAAGCTTCTAAAGTTTCACTAGTTTTCTTAGCATAATGTAATTTATAACATGTCCTCTTTGCCTTGATTTTATTTTGTACTACTTCACTCTATCACCAAGCTTCTTTTTGTGCCGGTACACCTCCCGTAGATACCCCTAACACATCTTTCACCACTTTCCTAATATGTATAGCCATATTGTTCCACATATCATAGGGTGTACCAACATAATTCCAAACTTCTCCTTGAGGGACTTTCTGTTTAAATATATCTTCTCTCGTTTTTGAGGTTCCACCATTTAGTCTGAATAGCTTGATGCACACTTTTCTTCTTTGTTCATTTTTTTATTTGTAAATCCATAACTAAAAGTCGATGTTGGGTGGTTAAGCTTTCTCCTGGAATTACCTTACAATATTTACAACACACTTTATCTTTTTTTCTACAAATAAAGTAATTAATTTGTGTTTGTGATAAGCCACTCTTATAAGTAATTAAATGTTCATCTCGTTTTTTGAAGATTGTATTGACTATAAAGAGATCAAATGACATAGCAAAATTTAAAATCTCCCTACCTTCCTCGTTTATATCTCCAAAACCAAAGTTTCCATGAATCCCTTGATATCCTAATGCCTCTTTACCGACATGTCCATTTAAATCTCCTCATAAACAAATCATCTTCATTTGTGGAATCTTTTGAAACGCCTTATCTAACTCTTCTTAAAAAACCGTCTTTATACTATCTTCTAGTCCTACTTGAGGTATGTAAGCACACACTATATTCAAAACCTCTGCTCCTAACACTAATTTCAACGTCATGATTTGGTCACCATATCGTTGTATGTCTACTACACTCTCCTTTAAATCTTTATTTATGATAATACCAACTCCGTTTCGAGCTTTTTCTTTACCTGAGTACCATAATTTAAAACCTGTATCCTCTATCTTCTTTGCTTTTTCTCCAATCCATTTTGTCTCTTGTAAACATATAATATGAATCTTTCTCTGAATCATAGTATCTACCACCTCCATTAGCTTACCCGATAATGTTTCGATATTCCAAGAACCAATACGAATCTTATTATCTAGGACTAGCTTCCTTACCCTCCGCATCCATTCATAATCAAAATGCAGAGACCCTCTCAGAAAAATTTTCACTACATTCGGGCAGCAATGTAGCGGGACTAACTTCTTTACCCACACCCGTCCATGACGTGAGAACCCTCTCTGCAATTGATTCATTATATTCGGGCAAAAATGTAGTGGCCCTTGCTTATATCTTACTGCATTCGAGCTCTGTAGCACGTCGCTAGGCAGGGACGCCCCAAAGCAATGCTCATAATTTTTATAATCTATGTTATAAAAATCTGACAAAGTTTTACGCTGGTTGTCGGAAGCCTAACACAACCCTCCTCCTTTATCCGAGCTTGGGACCGATAATGCAAGGGTGATCCCTTACATGGGCAGAGTTCATTGCTTGTCAATAATCGTAATTTTTAGTCCCATCCCTAACCTCAATATCTCAACTAGAGCTATTTATAGACCTTTATTTAAAGGATCAACTGTGTTATCTTTTGATCCAACAAAATTTACAATGATGACCCCATCAAATACAAGGGCCCTTACAGACTTCAGACTGACTAGGATGAGTCTCAATTACTTTTGGTTGTACTTTGAACTATTGATCTTAGTAATTATAGTCATACTACGTAGTTTATAGAAATTGTAGTAAGCGGCTTCTTTATCATAGGTGAACTGGACATAAGTCCATTAAGCCATTCAATTTTAAATCCAATCTCATTCAAAGCACAAAGTTCTGTCTCAAAGGTAGAATGAGGTAATATACTCTATTTCTTAGATTTTCAAGTGATAATGCCACCACCCATAATAAATACATATCTAGTAGCCCCATTACTCAGAGAATTCTTCACTATCCAACTAGTATCACTAAATTCTTGAAAGATCGAATGATGTTTACCATAATGCAGTCAAAGAGGCTCTTAAATAAGAAAAGTATTAGCTTAGAAGATACTAGCCAAATCAGAAAAGTATATAAACCATAATTTTTACCGATATATACAAAAGAATGAAGTTAAAGAGGCTCTTAAACATATAAAGAGTGGTAAAGCGGTAGGACAAGACAATATTCCTATAGAAGTTTAGAAAATCCTTGAGAAATAGGAATCACTTGGCTCAGAAGACTATTTAATGAAATATGGAAAAACTAAAAGATGCCCGAGGAATGGAGAGCAAGTACACTTATACCCATATATAAGAACAAGGGAGACACTCAGAATTGTGTGAATTATCAATATATCAAGTTAATGAGTCATACTATGAAATTATGGGAAAGAATTATCAAGGGAGACATTTAGACTGGTCAGCACATACGTGTACATTAGTCTCAGTTTCTACTATCCAATACTAGGACTTATAAATAGAAAGAATATGAGGTTTAAGAGATAAATACCCATCACTAACAGGTGCAATAATCACCACCATATTTACCATAGCTCTTTCAATGGTTGTAGGTTTCTTGGATTTCTTGAGGGACAATCCCTCGCCCAATATCCAACCTTACCACAAAGTCGGCAGAGTTTATTTTTGGGTAAATTTAGATCTTGGCTTTTGGTTTATGCTTTGCTCGTTTTGCCTTATGATCACTAGGTTGTTTCTTTTCGACAATCAGGTTTACCCTATAGGTGTTATCTATAGGCATAATGAATTTATGATTTTTATGATCTTCCTTTATTGCTATGTCTACCATAAGATCATCAATGGTCATTTTACCCTTCTTATCCTTCAAATCTAGGCCGAAACTCTCCCAAGACTTATTTCTTTGTAATAGGCATAACAATGAACTTTTTAGGAAGTTCAATTTTGGGTTCCTTCAGACCATGACATAAAAGCTTAAACTTGTGAGTCTGTTCGGTTACAGATTTCTCCTCTACCATTTGATATTGAAGGAACTTTACTACAAAATACTTTTCAAAACCAAGGTCTTCAGTATTGTATTTCCTATCTAAGGCATCCCCATAGATCTTCCTTTACGATGTACTGCTTTATCTTCAACCGTCCCGTCTTATCATCAATTGCTCCTCCTAATCCGAAACCATCTCACCTTATCCTTATCTGTGTCGAAAAAAATTTTGACCATTAGATCAAAAGTTTTTCATGTAAAAAATAGGCCTAGAAGATATCCTTATCCTAAACCACAAGCCGAGGTTTTGAATATAATTTGTACTTACGCATCCTAAGTAGGCCTAGAAGATATAATAAAGATAACTTTTTAAGAAGAGGTAGATAAGGTAATTTAAAGGATTCTACCAAGGGGTATGATTTATTTTGGAGGACACTTAAATGAATATGTCGGTAAAGAGGCATTAGGATATAAAGGTATTCATGAAAACTTTGGTTTTGGTGATATAAATGAGGAAGGTAGGGATATTTTAAATTTTGCTATGACAAACACAAATTGATTACTTTATTTGTACAAAAAAGATAGAGCGTGTTGTAAAGATTTCAAGGTAATTTCAAGAGAAAATTTAACCACCCAACATCGACTTTTAGTTATTTATTTATAAATAAAAAATTGGACAAAGAAGAAAAGAGTGCATCGAGCTATTCGGACTAAATGGTGGAACCTCAAAAGCGAGAAAGAAAGTATATTTAAAAAGAAAGTCCTTCAAGGAGATGCTTGAAATTATGTTGGCACACCTTGTGATTTGTGGAACAATATGACTATACATACTAGGAAAGAGGCCAAAGATGTGTTAGGTGAATCTAAGGGAGGTGTACCAGCACAAAAGAAAGCTTGGTGGTGGAGTGAAGTAGTGCAAAATAAAATCAAGGCAAAGAGGGCATGTTATAAATTATATTATGCTAAGAACACTTGTGAAACTTTAGAGACTTATAAGAAAGCAAAGAAGGAAGCGAAAAAGGTTGTGAGTGAATTAAAAGCTAAAATTTAGGAGGATTTATATTAAAAAACTCAACTCAAAAGAGGGTGAAAGAGATATTTTTAGGATACATAGGGATAGAGATAAGAAAACTAAAGATCTTAATTCTGTTAGATTCATCAAAGACAAGGATGAAAAAATTCTAGTGGCAAATAATGATATAAGAAATAGATGGAAAAACTATTTTTATAATCTTTTTAATGAAAATAAAGATATTATTATTAGTTTAGTAGAGTTAGCCAAATAAAAAAAGTATATAAACCACAATTTTTACTGACGTATCCAAAAAAATGAAGTCAAAGAGGCTCTTAAACATATGAAAAGTAAAGCGGTAGGACCAGACAATATTCCTATAGAAATTTAGAAAATCTTAGGAGAAATAGAAATCACTTGGCTCAGAAGACTATTTAATGAAATATAAAAAAACCAAAAGATACCCGAGGAATGGAGAGTGAGTACACTTATACTCATATATAAGAACAAGGAAGACATTCAGAATTGTGTGAATTATCGAGGTATCAAGTTAATGAGTCATACTATGAAATTATGGGAAAAAATTATCGAACGTAGGTTAGGACAAGTATCAAGTACAATAGAGAACCAATTTGAATTCATGCAAGGTAGATCTATTGTTGAAGCGATTCACCTTTTGAGACGTCTTATGATACATTTTAGAGCAAAAAAGAAAGACCTTCACATGATATTTATTGATCTACAAAAAGCTTACTATCGGGTATTAAGGGAGGTTCTTTCGACAACCTTGGAAAAAAGAGGTATCCCATTGACATACGTTAACCTTATAAGAGATATGTACGATGGTACAAAAACTTGTGTGAAGACTCATGAAGGAATGATAGACTTCTTCGTAGTTAATATTATGTTACATTAAGGATCAACTTTAAGTCTATATTTAGTTATAATGGTGATTGGTGAGTTAACAAAACATATTTAAGATGAAGTTTCTCAGTGTATGTTATTGGTAGATGACATTGTGTTAGTAGAAGAGTTTAAAGAAAAAGTTAATAGAAATTTGGGACTATGGAGAGAAGCATTAGAAAGCAAAGGCTTCTAACTTAGTAAAACAAAGACAAAATATATGAAATGTAAGTTTAATCATTTGGTTACTTCAGAGGAGATAGAAATTAAAATTGGCATACATTGCATCCCTCAAAAGGAAAGTTTTAAATACCTAGGGTCAATTTTTGAGAGTGATGAAAGAATTGATGGAGATGTTATGCATAGAATTAATGTTGGTTGGTTAAAATGGAAAGGAGCATCAAATATTCTTTGTGATAAAAAGACACCATTAAAGTTAAAAGGTAAATATTATAGAGCAACAATTAGACCTGCCATGTTTTATGGTTCTAAGTGTTGGGCAGTTAATCATCAACATATATAAAATATGTCTGTGACAAAAATGAAAATGTTGAGATGGATGAGTGGTCATAGAAGAAAAGACCATATACATAATGAGGTTATTAGAAACAAATTAGGAGTGACACCAATAGAGGATAAAATGAGAGAACATTTAAGATGGTTTGGACATATAGAAAGAAGATTAGAAAAAGAACCTATAAGAAGGTATGAAAAACTAAGTTTGGAAAGTATTAGAAGAGGTAGAGGACGACCGCAAAAGTGTTAAAAAGAAACAATAAAGAATGATCTAGGTTATTATGAGTTAACTTCTAACATGACACATGATAGAGCTCTGCGGAAACAAAGAATCTATGTAGCCGACCTTGTCTAGTATGGAAAAAGGCTTAGTTATTGTTTGTTATTGTTTTACAGTTTTATTGATAAGATTTAAATTTATCATTCTTTTCATGAAATCAAGGTTTACATGACCCAACTTAGCATGTCATAAATTAGACAATTCAATATTGCATACAGAAGAAGAATATGAAGTAGAGGCTTTATTATCATTAAAATTTATACAATAATCAATTGTTTCTACATGAATTTTAAACAGATCCTCTACATCATATAAATAGCCTTTCGCAAAGAAAGACTCACTACTAAGTTGTATAATGACAACTTTATTATATTTACAATCTACCTTAATTCCTCCCTAACTAAAGTAGGACCACTTAGAATATTTTAGCGAATTGTTGGAATATGTCTAACTCTCTAAAGAGTTAGAACATTTCTCGAAGTAACTTGAAGTCCACATACCCTTCACCCTTAACTTTAGCAGTCGAATGATCCCCTAAGGTCACAGTTCGCCCAAAAATGACCTCATAAGATATAAATAGAGACTTGTCAACACATACATGTATATTAGTCTCAGTTTCTACTATCCAATACTAGGGATTATAAATAGAAATGAGACAAGGTTTAAGAGATAAATATCCATCACTAACAGGTGCAACAATCACCACTATATTTACCATACCTCCTTCAGTGGTCATAGGTTTCTTGGATTTCTTGTAGGTACAATCTTCACCCAATATCCAACCTGACCACAAAGCCAACACATTTTGTTTTTGGATAAATTTAGATCTTGGTTTTTGGTTTATGCTTTGCCTATTTTGCCTTATGATCACTAGGTTGTTTCTTTCCAACAATCAAGTTTATCCTAAAGGTGTTATCTATAGGCATAACGAATTTATGACTTTTATGATCTTCCTTTATTGCTATGTCTACCATAAGATCATCAATGGTCATTTTATCCTTCCTATCCTTCAAATCTAGGCCGAAACTCTCTCAAGATTTATTTCTTTATAATAGACATAACAATAAACTTGTTAGAAAGTTCAATTTTGGGTTCCTTCAGACCATGATATAAAAGCTTAAACTTGTGAGTCTGTTTGGTTAGAGATTTCTTCTCTACCATTTGATACTGAAGGAACTTGACTACAATTTTTTTTTCAAAAACATGGTCTTCAGTATTGTATTTCCTATCCAAGGCAACCCCATAGATCTTCCTTTACTATGTATTATTTTATCTTCAATCGTTCCGTCTTATCATCAATTGCTCCACCTAATCTGAAACTGCCTCACCTTATCCTTATCTGTGTCGGGAAAAATTTTGACCATTAGATCAAAAGTTTTTTATGTAAAAAAATAGATAAAAACCCAAACGCAAACCACAAGCCGAGTGAATGTGCATGCATGTGTAGTATAATGTACTCTCTAATTTCTTTGAACTAAGGTTCATGAGCTACTATATAAAAGGATATGTGGGCTTGTTACATCCATGAATATGACACTAAACTTTGTCTCATCTGAATCATTTATCTTAAAAGCCCCTCATATTTTATTTTTTACAATTTAAAACTTTTACTTATATTAATTCAATATATAAGGATACTAAGAAGCATTTCTAAATAAACATCAAATCCAACACCTAGAGCCAATACAATTTAGTTCTAGTGTCTCGGGAAATCTTATTACGATCTTCTCACTGATCGATGCCATTCTACAAGTTGGCCACTGGGTTCACGGCTCTAGTTTTGGTACCACGTTGTTTCTTGCTGGTTTCTGTTAAGGGATCTTTGATGTGTTGTGGCCATTCTCGGCAATCCAGCACAGGTAACGGCTGGATTAGACATCCAAACCATTACCTATATCTTGGATTGGAAAGGATCATAAGAGCCAAAGGACGTTACCAGGATTTGCGGTAACGCTCTAGATGAGGGAAGTCGCAGGAGGAAAATCGAGGAAAAGGGGGAGCACACTACTCTATTTAAACAAAGCAACGAACACAAGAAAAGATAGAGAATGTAGTGAAAAGAAAAACAACAAACCGATAAGGCCTTCTCTCGGGAAACACCTGTGTGGAAACCTCAAATAGATCCCAAAACCAACATTCCGCAGCAGACTCTCTAGGAACTTAACAAAACCAAAACCAGGTGAAAAGAAGCACGCGAATGGAATCAGACAGAAGCATTTCGGTCGGAATTAGACAGTAGACTGAAAGCAGCCAACATCTGGTATCAGGGCCTCGTTACTGACCCTACAAAAAAAATACTCAGGTACGGGATAATCATAAGAAGAGAGAAGAACAAAAAAGAAAAGGAAAGATAAAGGTAAAAAGGAAAAGTCAGCCACCGCCGGCACAAAAACTGAAAGGCAAGGAAAGAACTAGCCGTGACTGGCACAAATGCTAATAAGGTCGAGAAGCAACCAGCCACTGTCGGCACAAAAAGGCTGAAAGGCCTAAAAAGAATTGGCCGAGGCCAAAACATAAACTGAAAGGCCAGAAGGAGATCAGTCACTATCTACATAGAGGCCGTAAGGCCAGAAGGAGACCAGTTGCGGCCGCCACTAAGGCCAGGAAGTGGACAGTAGGCTAGGAGTGGGCCTCCGCCAACCTCCGCCCTCTCCCTCTCTTTCTCTCTCTCTCTCTCTCTTTCTTTTTCTCTCTTCCCTGTTAAACCAACCCCGAAATTGCTAGGCGATTTTATAAAACTACGGGCTGAAACTGACGGTTTCCTGAAACTGCCATGGTCTTGGAAAACCGTCTCGTGCAGCAGATTAAAAATTCCGTTCTACCTTGGCTGATTTTCAGTATTTACAATTGTGTCACTAGGAAAAATTATGAAAATATCTAGATATTTTTGGGTAAAAAGACTATTTTGTCCTTACTGTGCAAAAAGTCAATTTTACCTAGTGTTATCCGTATCATATGATACGGTGCGATACGTATCGTATCGTGGGCCATCACGACACGATACAAGTAGGTATATCATTTTTTTGAAGTTATCGCACCGTATTGTGCGATACGGGTCGTATCACACGATACGGGCGATATGCCTAGGGATCCTTATAAAGGGTCCCCGGCCAAACGTAAACCATAAGTGCTTTTATTTTTGGGTTTTTGTTTGAATTAAAGTACTCAATTGATATGACAGGAAGGGCCATCACGACACGATACAGGTAGGTGTATCATTTTTTTGAAGTTATCGCACCGTATTGTGCGATACAGGTCGTATCACACGATACGGGCGATATGCCTAGGGATCCTTATAAAGGGTCCCCGACCAAACGTAAACCATAAGTGCTTTTATTTTTGGGTTTTTGTTTAAATTAAAGTACTCAATTGATATGACAGGAAGGGGTGGTAGAGACTCTCATTCAAAGTCTCATAATCCGTCATGGCAGTGGGGTACACCAATTGAGGGTTTTAGGTTAAAGATCAGATACTTATTTTGTGAGAGGGTAGTTAGTGGTGGAATTTCAAGGTTGAAACACCATCTAGCAAAGACTAGGAAAGAAGTTGCTCCTTGCATAGGCAGAGTTATAAGTTTGCTAGAAGGTATTAAATGACAATGCTTTCAAATGATTAAGAATGATGATTTTGAGATGTTTGAAGAAGCTGATGATGCTATTGGATTTGGATTCACTGATAGTTTGCCTTCAGATGCTAGAATAGAGATTGGTAGTAGGAGTTCACAAGCACCTAGCAGGAAAAAGAGGGTTGTTGAAGACTTTGGCGGTGGTAGAAGAAGAAGTTCAGAAAGGAGTAGAGGAAGATCTTCTTCTAGTATACATTCATTTTTTCCTCCTACTACTATACGTAGTGCTCAACCTACAATTCGTGCTACTCTAACTTTAGAACAGTTGCATGATCAGGCAGACCTTGTAGTGGACAGATGGTTTTATGATGCATGCATTCCATTCAATGCAACAAATAGTTTTTATTTTTAAGCAATAACATATGCAATTGCTAACATCAGTCTTGGATATAAGATGCCCTCTTATCAGAAGTTGAGAGTAAAGATATTAGTTCAGACTGTCATTGAAGTGCATGAATATTGTTCGACTTTGAAATAATCGTGGTAGGAAATATGATGCACTATCATGGCAGATGGATGGACAGATAAGTGAGGAAGAACATTATTAAACTTTCTTGTATACTGTCTTACAGGACCTATGTTTCTTAGATCTTTAGATATGTCAGAAGATAGGCACACTACAGATATCTTATGGAAAGAATTTCATAAGGTTATACAAGAGGTTGGGCTAGAGAATATAGTCCAATTGATTACAGATAGTGCAACTAACTACAAAGCAACTGGAAATGAGTTAACTGATATTTATAGGGCTTTCTACTGAACACCATATGTAGATCATTGTTTAGATCTCATCCTTGAGGACATTGGTGAGATATATGAAATAAAGGTAGCAAATGAGTGATGCCAAGATATTACAAAATTTATTTACAACCATGCATTTATTTTGTATATGATGAGGAGATATACAGTAGGTGCTGAGATTCTTCAAAAGTTGCAACTCGGTTTGCAACAAACTTCTTATATATACACAGTATTGTGAGATAGAAGAAAGCTTTGAAGAGAATGTTCTCCTCAGATGAGTGGCAACAATTTATAAAGTTGCCTCAGAACAAAAGAAATAGAAAGTTGAATGAGATTTTAGAGACAGTTTTCAAAAGTATATTTTGGAATCCATGTGTTAGATTGTTGAAAATTACCTATCCTTTAGTGAAAGTTTTGAAATTGGCTGACAGCGAGGAGAAACCATCTATGGGCTACCTTTATGAAGCCTTGGATAGGGCAAAAGAAGCCATCAGAAATAATTTTAATGGAAAAAAGAGAGATTATGTGCCTATGTGGAAAATAATTGATAATAGATGAAATAAACAATTGCATCATCCTATTCATGCAGCAACCTATTATCTAAACCCATCATTCAGGTACTCAACAACCTTCAAAAGGGATAGTCAGGTTAATCGAGGAATCATTGATTGTATTGATAGATTAGTTCCTGATGAAAGTATAGCAGATGCTATACATCGAGAGATGGAGATTTATGATAATACTCTTCACTTGATGGGTTTGCCTATAGCAATTCGCAACCGCACTACAATGCATACAGGTAAATTATTTATTTTCATATTTAAGTTGCATCTTATATTACTGTAGATTATGTCTCTAATGTTTGTCTTTTTCTACAAATATTTGGTGGAATAGGTTTGGAACTGATTGTCCGAACCTTAGAGATTTTGTAGTAAGAGTCTTAAGCCAAACCTGTAGTGCAATAGGTTGTGAAAGAAATTGGAGTGTTTTTTAACACATCTATATAAAGAAACACAACAAGTTGGAACATAAAAGACTAAATGATTTAGTTTATATTCATTGTAACATGCGCCTTCGTGAAAGGTAATGTTGTATTACTTAAATGTTCAATTCAATATTATTTAACTTCAATTGTTAATATTATTTACTAATTGTTTATCTTTTTGTTGTAGGCAATTAAAAAAAGTAAATAGACAAGAAAGCCAATTTGATCCAATAAGTTTGGATAATTTTGATATATTAGAAGATTGGGTTATGAAAGATAATGAAGAAAATGCCCTCCTAACTGAAGAAGACATTGTATGGATTAATTTGGAAGGAGCGCAACAACATCAAGGAGATGAAGAATTTGATTTTCAAGCAGGTGTTGTTGCTGATGATGATGAGGATCTTCAACAAGGAGAAGATGAATATTTAATTGATGATCCTGATTAAAATTTGTAAAATATAAATGTATTTCATTTTTTTATTAAAAATAAATAAATTTGAATGCAATTATTCAATGTTGAATGCTCAATCTATACTAAACTTTGCATTATATGAATTTAAAGCAATTACCAGATTTTTCCAGATTTTTTTTGCAATATCTATTTTTTTTTATGATACAAGCGATACGATACGATATGATATGCCCGTATCGTAGAGCCCAGCGATACGCGATACGATATGCATCAGACAATATTGATTTTACCCTCTAGCGGTTTATAAAAATTATGAAATACAGTTTTAAAAAGTGAAAATATAGTTAAAATTACCGTTTTACCCCTAGTAAGATTTGGAAAATTCAAAAGGCAGAAACTTTTTAGAAAAATTACAAGTTTGTTCCAAGTAGTTTATGAAATATTTTTAGTGTAGTTTTATGATATTGTGCATCGTTCTAACATAATTCTTACTATGTATGTTTGTTGCTTATGTTTATTTCCTTTTTCGACCGTCTAATTGTTATTATTGCCAAACACATAAAAATGCGCTCTAAAATATGTGTGTCTAAGTTGGCAAAAACTTTGAAATTAAACGGTCTGAACTTCTAAATATGCAAGAGAAGAATTCCTCTTACTTTAACACTTGAGGGTGTTGAGTACGTTTTAAAGAAAACGATGCATCTGCCACCACTAGACGCAACTGAGCAACAAATAGAAATGTATAAAACATTTCTATAAGATGACACCATAGCAAGGAAAATTATGTTGACCTATATGGAGGATGATCTAGTTAGGGTCTTCAAAGAATTCGAGACCGCAAAAGAGTTGTTTGACTCAATAGCACATGTTAGTACAACTGTCAAATTACATATACAGTTGCTACTACAACAATACAACTCTTTTAGAATGAAAGAAGGAGATAATGTAGTAGAACATGTATAGCACATGTTAGTAATGGTTAGGGACTTAGCCGTGGCAAAATCAGTCATCTCAAAACCGATACAGATATCAACGATATTAAACAGTCTGCCCCCATCATTGAACATGGTCACCACCGCCCTAAGGTTAGGGCCTGAAATTAACTTTTCTGAATTGCTCCTAAAACTACCAATAGAGCAAGAACATATGATCAAGAATAAGAAAGAAAAGTTGCTAGTGGTAAAAGATGAGATAGAGTCTAGCTCCAAATCCATCTAGAGAAAAAATAAACTAAATAAGAAGTTTGACAAAAATAATAAGAAGGGCGGTCAAAATTTTAAGAAATCGTAAGAAACTGCTTCTCGGGTCAAGTGTTTCAGCTGCAGAAAGATGAAACACTACAAAAGGGACTTACGCAATAAGAAAGGTGGAGTAAACAACTCACAACGCTGATAGTCGGAGAAGTAGGATATAATCTGCGTGATTTCAGAATGTTTGTACATGAACCACCTTTTGATAGGTTGGTGGATAGACTCAGGAGCTACTCGACACATCTCAAAGACTAAGAACAGGGCAATGGATCCAAAGGAATACAAACCCAGGGAACATTGAGTCTATATGAGAAATAATACCTTCTCTGATGTTTTAGGTATTTGGAAAATTATCTAACTTTGACTTATTGCTTCGATTTGAGGAAAATACTTTCAACAAGTGTGAAACTTGTATAGAAGGAAAAATGACAAGGAAAGTTTTTCCCAAGGAATCAACAAGGGTAACAACCCTGTTGGAGATTATTCATACGGATTTATGTAAGCCTTTTAGGGTAAAGTCAAATCATGGAAAGGGTTATTTTATAACCTTTATCGATGATTACTCTAGATATATGTATTTATATCTTTTGGCACATAAATCTGAAGTACTAGATGCTTTTAAAGAATATAAGTAAGAAATGGAAAATCAATTAGGGCATTCAATCAAAGTCTTAAGATCAGACAAAGGTGGTGAATATACCTCGACAAAATTTCTTGAATTTTTTAAAGACTTTGGTATTCTAAAGCAAAATACAATGCCCAATATACTTTAATAAAATTGTATAGCTGAGAGATACAACAAAACCTTGCTGAATATGATAAGGTTTATGTTAATCGATACCTCTCTACCAAGGGTATTTTGGAAAGAAGTAGTAAGTATAACGGTTTACATATTCAATAGAGTACTGTGTAAAGTTCTATTCACTACACCATATGAGATGTAGTTTGAAAGAAAACCCAACCTAGATTATCTCAGGTGGTGGTGATATGTTGCACATGTAAAGATCCTTGATCAGTCTAGAGATAAGCTAGATAATAGGTCCTTACGATGTATATTAATTGGATATCCAAAAGGTTCAAAAGGATATCAATTTTATCATAAGGACCATGGACTCATTGAAAGCAAAGCTATTGAATTCTTAGAAAATACTAAGAATGACATCCTGAAAAACAATGATGAATGTGTTGATGATCTGGTAGATCTATATCAACCATCTTTTGAGCCCATTGAAGATCTTCCTGAAACTACCGAAACCTTAAGTAGACATAAAAGGCCAAGAGTCACTTTGTCATACTTAAAGGATTATCACACTTATCTTTCAGAAGAAGTATGTAATTCGATGAATTTAGATGAGTTGACTGATAACTTGACTTATCAACAAGCTATGAACTCATCAGAAGCAACAGACTGGGGGAAAGCCATGTACGAGGAAATTGAATTCATTGAGGAAAAGCAAGTTGTGAATTGACTAATTTGCCGAAAGGAAGGAAAGCCATAGGCTGTAAATGGGTTCTGAAAAAGAAATATAAGGTCGATGGTACAATCAACAAGTTTAAAGCGAGGTTGGTTAAAAAGGGGTTTTCGCAAAAAGAAGAGACAAATTGTGTTGAGACATATTCTGCAATAGCGAAATTTGCATCCATACGTATAATCCTAACAACATCTGCATACTATGATTTGGATTTACATCAATTAGATATAAAGACAGCTTTTCTAGACAAAAATTTAGAAGAAATCATATACATGCAGCAACCCGAAGGATTTGTGGTTGAAGGCTAAGAAGATAAAGTATATAGGTTGAGAAAATTCTTATATGGCCTGAAACAATCACCTCGTCAATGGTATTTGACTTTTCAAAATGCCATTATAGAACTTGGGTTTATAGCTAATAAACTTGATCACTGTGTATATGTCTGGAACAGTGGGAGCCACTTTGTCATCTTATCATTATATGTAGATGACATATTGTTGACTGAAAATGACAACGAGATGATTGTCAAAACCAAGTCATGGTTGAACTCCAAGTTCGAAATGAAGGATATGAGGGAAGCATCCTATATCCTGGGAATAAAGATCTCTCGAGATAGAGAATCTAGACTCTTATGCCTAAGTCAGGAGAGATATATTGATTATATCCTCAAGAAGTTCAAAATGGGTGAATGTAAGTCTATTGATACACCTATTGCAAAAGGGGTCAAATTAAGTAAGGTTGATTATCCCAGTAAATGAGATGATAATCCTAATGTTCCTTATGCACAAGCTGTGGGTAGCTTGATGTATGCTATGTTGTGTATAATAATTGATATCAGCTTTGTTGTTGGTCTTGTAACTAGATATCAAAGTAATCCTGGTTGGCAACATTGAGTAACTGTGAAAAGGATTTTAAGGTATTTGAAAGGAATAAAAGACTTGAAACTGTGTTTTCAAGTAGATGAACTGAAAGTGGTAGGATACTCAGACGCTAACTTTGTTGGAAGCAAAGATGATAACAAATCAACCTCGTGTCAAATATTCTTATTTAGAGGTGGTGTTGTTTATTGGGCATGTAAGAAACATGGTTATGTAGCATTGCATACACAGGGAGCTGAGTATGTAGCTTATTGTATGGCTGCAACGAGTGTTGTTTGGATAAGCTGCTTCATAAGAGATTTGAAGTTGAAAATAACCGACGAGCCAATTGTTATTTATTGTGATAACAATACAACAATTACTCATATCAAGAGTGGAGTTGATTGCTCAAAAAGCAAGCATATAATGGTGAAATACCACTATGTTCATGATATGGTCATGAGAAAGGAAATATCCATCTCATATATGCCAAAAAATGATATGTTGGCAGACCCCTTGACAAAAGGCATAACAGAGGAACTTTTCTCAAAACATGTTACAAACATGGGTTTGAGGTATGTTTGATTGTTGTGTAGGGAAATAACAACACAACGGACCACACAACAGGTATTAATTGTAATAGCAATCATGAAAAGACAGTACTAGGTAAACCTTGCAAAAGTGAGAGGAAACCAGTATGTCTATATACTTGGCTTGAATGGCTAAGTGGGAGATGATGTGTTGTAACCATTGTCGGTAATCCAACACAGGTAACGGCTGGACTGGCAATCCATACTGTTACATGTATCTTGGATTGAGAATGATCATAATAACCGGAGGGCGTTAATGGGATTTACGGTAACGTTATAGATAATAACGCTCCAGATGAGGAAAGTTGCAGGAGGAAAATCCGAAAAAAGGGGAGCACGCTGCTCTATTTAAACATAACAGTGAACACAAGAAAAGATAGAGAATACAGGAAAAAGAAAACAACAAACTGAGAAAGCCTTCTCCCGGGAAACCTGTGTATGAAAACCTCAAACAGATCCCAAAACCAACGTTACGCTGCAGGCTCTACAAGAACTTACAGAAACCAGAACCAGCATAA
Organism: Brasenia schreberi; assembly: GCA_036023115.1. NCBI lineage: Eukaryota > Viridiplantae > Streptophyta > Magnoliopsida > Nymphaeales > Cabombaceae > Brasenia > Brasenia schreberi. Next base: position 4,225,139 of record JAYKKT010000086.1, on the reverse strand, counting down.
GCATGCAGACGGAATTGTACACAAGCACGCCACCTAAATCATCCAACAATCTCATCCACCTCCATCACGGTACACTGATCGATATCTTCGTTGAAGACGAGTCAGTCATCGTCTTCTTTGAACTCGGTGTCATCACTGTGAATGGTGTCCCGATCTTAGTGCCGGAGGTCTACCACAAGCCAAGATAACCATCATCGCCATTGCGAGGCCGCTACAGGTTCCGCTCCCGGAGATCAACTATCCGGGAAGTTACTGCCAAGTGTGTAGGTGGGATCCACCATTACACCGACATGGACAAGGGAGTTGGTAAGGCCGATGTGGGCCCGCCCAGACTCGTCCCAAGGTTACGAGGGACGATGGAATCGTATGGGACCTACAACCAAGGAAGTCAAGGCACAGGACGACCCAAGAAAGTTCTGGTGGGATTCCGGCTATGCCGCCGACCATGCTGCCTTCTTCAAGCATGGCCGTCTCATAGTTAATTCTTAGGTTTTTTACTTCTTTTTGGTTTTGCTAAAAAGCTTTCTTTTTTGTTTTTTCAGAACAGAACTGAACCAAGAACAGGCCTATTCGAGTTCTGTTGTGAAACTGTCAGTTTTCGTTCTTATTTAAGTCCTAAAATATGGAACTAGCATTTTCAGTTCTAACACGGTTCCATGGAACGTAGAAGCGGAACCAAACTAGGTGGTTCCTACTTTCGTGTTCGGTTTTGATTTCAGCTAGTTTCTAGCCTCATTCGGTTTGAACCTTTGGGCTGGTTTCTAAGAGGCCATGGCTAAGTTAAATGGAAGTGGGCTGCTCTTTTGGCTCATTTTAGTGGGTGTGAACTAACTGAGCCTATTTTACATGGAAGTGGAAACAGAATGAACAACGAGAAAGGTTTAGTTAGAACCTTTTGATCTTTGGGTTTAGAGGGAATTGGATTTGGTATACCAGATCTAGTTGCGATAATGAAAGAGGACACGATCGGGTCCTGAATCAATATACAAATGCATAGTATTCAAATTTAATTAGAATCTAAAATGTAAATAACTAATATCCAAATTAATCTCAAAGCCATCTGATCAAGAGTTATATTTAGTTCATATATAAAAAAAAGTAAATATATACTTTTTGCATGGTACTTGATTGTACCCATATACACAGTCAACCTTCTCTGAGTGAATTCCAACTTGAATTAGTTGCTGCTGAATCTGAGTGATCATGTACATTGCATTTGTATATTGATTGTTGAAATGAATCTGAAAACAGGTTTGATCTAATAATACTTTAAGGATCCAAATGATCGGAGGCAACCAATTATTATAATACTTTTGATCTTTGGGTTTATAGGGAATTGGATTTGGTATACCAGGTCTAGTTGCGCTGATGAAAGGAAGAGGACACGATTGGTCCTGAACGATTGAGAGAAGAGGGAGGAACAACAACATGGCTTTGACAGGCTGAACTAACATAGGCAAACGGAGTTTTTCCCTACCTTCTTTTGACGTTTCAAAACCAAAGGAATATTTCAATATATCTGAAAATGTCAACATTTTTCTTGTTTCTATATCGTGTCAAAATAGAAAATGTCAAGAAAAATAGTGCCGTATCATCCAATGGAATATCATAGATGTCTTTACAAAGAAATTTGTGGGTATAGGTTGTCGCCGACCCGAGCAGCGTCAGGTTGTGACCCGAGCGGGGGCATTGGGGTTGTGGGACAACTTGTTTGTCAAACTCGGTGAGGTATGGGCGCGCACAATGCGGGCTGCCCTGTTCCAAGCCAGGAGTTAGCTCCTTGCGACCAGGTGAAGGTCTGGTCGTGCTGGGCTTTAGAGTGGAGGGTAAAGCGTGAGGCTGGTTTCACAGAGCAGCGATCACCTCCCGCTCTTGGCAGTGGAAGGATTACGGACCCGCTGCCACCGTACCTCAAGTGCCGAGTTTGACGTCTTTGATTGAACCACAATTCTTTTTTACCACCGTACCTCAAGTACCATGCAAAAAGTATATATTTACTGTTTTTATATCAACTGCATATAACTCTTGATGGCTTTGAGATTAATTTGGATATTGGCGATTTGCATTTTAGATTCTAATTACATTTGAATACAGTGGATTTAAGCTCCGATCTGGTTTTGGGTGAGAATCAAGACCAATGGAGGGTTGTATCTGGTTTGGGGCTTCTAATGCCGTTAGAATGAAAAAGGTTTAGTTAGAACCTTTTGATCTTTGGATTCAAACCAAAGAAATATTTCAATATATTTGAAAATGTCAACAATTTTTTTGTTTCCATATCGTGTCAAAACAGAAAATGTCAACAAATTCTCTCTCTTTCTAGAGGAAAATAGTACCGTATCATCCAATGGAATATCATAGATGTCTTCACAAAGAAAATTTTGGGTGCTGGTTGTTTCCGACCTGAGCAGAGTCCGGTTGTGACGCGAGCGGGGGCATCAGTGTTGTGGACTCGGTGACCTATGGGTGCACTGTGCGGCCTGCCCTGTTCCAAGCCAGGAGTTCCCTACGCGCGACGAGGCGAAGGTTGGCCGTTCTGGGCTTTATAGTGGGGAGGGTAAAGCGTGCTCTTGGCAGTGGAAGGATTACGGACCCGCCGCCACCGTGTACCTCACGTGCCGAGGTTCACGTCTTATGATTAAACCACCACACTTTTTTGCAACCCGCTGTCAGTCAGTTTCGCAGCAATTAATTTTTTCCATCTCGGTGTCTAAATTCCTCGGTTCTTCTGCAGCAATTAAGGACGGTTTGAATTTCTTATAAATTCTATCTTGTCATGCCTTCTTGCTCTTCAAATGTGAATTATAAAACTGTATCATCAGAAGACACCGTCAACCTCCCCACTAGGGATGGCAACGGGACGGATTTTCACACGTAAAACTTTCCATCTTTTTCCTATTGAAAATTTCCATATTACATTCGTTATACAAATTATATTTTTTTCCTCCCATACACATGGGTGTCTCCTATGCAGCTCCGACATTTCATCTTTTTTACCAAAGCAAAGAAAGATAGGAGCGGAGAGAGAGACAACGAGTGACTCCGGTGATATAAAAGAGTTAAGAGTAGGGAGCAACGAAGGGAGAGAGAAAGGGAAACAACAACATGCCAATGACAAGAGAGAGGGAGCAAGTGGTGACTGAATTTAGCTAGCTACGGGTGAGAGAGAGAAACATAAGGAAGTTGAGAGGGGCAATCCTATGATATATATGTATATATCAGGGCAGGTTTACCTTAAACCCCCTCACTAGTCTCGTGCAAATTGGGTCAGCGATGGGAAATCCTATGTTGATCGCTGACAAGAACCGAAGACCTTTTCTTCAAAAGGAGCAAGTGTCAAATAACCGTTGGTTAAATTTTCACATTATATCATAGATTAAAACTCCGCCCAAGTAAGGGTTGGCCCTTGCATGGCTGGTCTCAAGCCCGAATAAAGGAGGAGGGTAGTGTTAGGCTTTCGACAACTAGTGTAAAACTTTGTTGAGTTTTTATACCATTGATTAAACAAATTATGAGCATTGCGTTGGGGCGTTCCCTCTTACCAATACGTTGTAGAGTTCGAATGCAGTGAAAAGTAAGCAAGGGACACTACATATTCGCCCAAATGTAGTAAATCAAATGCAGAGAGGACTCCCACATCATGGATGAAAGTGGGTAAAGAAGTTAATCCTACTACATTGTCGCTCGAAAGTAGTGAATAAATTATACAGAGGGTCTTTTCATTTTCAATATGGACGGATACGAGTGTAAGGAAGCTAGTCCTATATAATAAGATTTGGTTATTGAAATATCGGAACATTGTCCGGTAAGCTAATGAAGGTAGTAGATACTATGATTTATAGAAAAATTCATATTATAAGTTTACAAGAGACAAAGTAGGTTGGACAAAAAGTAAATGAGATTGAAGATACATGTTTTAAATTATTATACTTAGGTAAGTAAAAGGCTCGAAACGGAGTTGATATTATCATAAATAAAGATTTAAAGGATAGTGTAGTAGACATACAACGATATGGTGACTGAATCATGACGTTAAAATTATTGTTAGGAGTAGAGGTTTTCAATATAGTTTGTGCTTACGCACCCTAAGTAGGACTAGAAGATAATATAAAGATGAATGCGGGGGGTAAGGAAGCTAGTGCTAGGAAACAAGACTCATATTGGTTCTTGGAATATTGAAACATTGTTCGGTAAGCTAATAGAGGTGATAGATACTATGATTCGGAGAAAGATTCATATTCTATATTTACAAGAGACAAAGTGGGTTGGAGAAAAAGCAAAGGGGATTGAGGATACAAGTTTTAAATTATGGTACTTAGGTAGAGAAAAGGCTCAAAACGGAGTTGGTATTATCATAATTAAATATTTAAGGTATAGTATAGTAGATATACAATGATATAGTGATCGAAACATGATGTTGAAATTAGTGTTAAGAGCAAAAGTTTTGAATATAGTTTGTGCTTACGCACCCCAAGTAGGACTATAAGATAGTATAAAGATGGCTTTTTGGGAATAGTTAGATAAGGTGATTCAAAGAATTCCACAAAGGAAGATGATTTATTTAGGAGCAGACTTAAATGAATATGTCGGTAAAGAGGCATTAGGATATCAAGGGATTCATGGAAACTTTGGTTTTGTGAAGAGTTAGATAAGGTGATTCAAAGAATTCCACAAAGGGAGATGATTTGTTTAGGAGGAGACTTAAATGAATATGTCGGTAAAGAGGCATTAGGATATCAAGGGATTCATGAAAACTTTGGTTTTGGGGATATAAATGAGGAAGGTAAGGAGATTTTAAATTTTGCTATGGCATTTGATCTCTTTATAGTCAATACAATCTTCAAAAAATGAGATGAACATTTAATTACTTATAAGAGTGGCTCATCACAAACACAATTTGATTACTTTATTTATAGAAAAAAGATAGAGCGTGTTATAAAGATTGTAAGATAATTTTAAGAGAAAGCTTAACCACTCAACATTAACTTTTAGTCATGGATATACAAATAAAAAAATAGATAAAGAAGAAAAGAGTGCATCGAGTTATTCAAACTAAATGATAGAATCTCCAAAGCGAGAAAGAAGATATATTTAAACAAAAAGTCCTTCAAGGAGATGCTTGGAATTATGTTGGTACACCTTGTGATATGTGGAACAATATAGTTATACATATTAGAAAAGTGGCAAAATATGTGTTAGGTTAATCTAAGGGAGGTGTACCGACACAAAAAGAAGCTTCGTGGTGGAGTGAAGTAGTGCAAAATATAATCAAGGCAAAAAGGGTATGTTCCAAATTACATTATGCTAAGAAACTAATGAAACTTTAGAAACTTATAAGAAAGCAAAGAAGGAAGTGGAAAAGGCCATTAATAAAGCAAAATCTAAAATTTGCGAGGATTTATATAAAAAACTCAACTCAAAAGGGGGTAAAAGAAATATTTTTAAGATAGTTAGGGATAGAGATAAGAAAAATAAGTTTCTTAATTTTGTTTCATGTATCAAAGACGGGGATGAAAAAATTCTAGTTGGAAATGATGATATAAGAAATAGATGAAAAACTATTTTATAAGCTTTTTAATGAAAATAAAGATGTTAGTATTAGCTTAGGAGAGTTAGCCAAATCAAAAAAGTATACAAACCATAATTTCAACTGATGTATTAAAAAAAATAAAGCCAAAGAGGCTCTTAAACATATAAAAAAGATGCTCTTAAACATATGAAGGAGTGTTCATATAGAAGTTTGGAAAATCTTAGGAGAAATAAGGATCACTTGTCTCACAAGACTATTTAATGAAATATGGAGAAACCAAAAGATGTTCGAGGAATGAAGAGCGAATACACTTATACACGTATATAAGAATAAGGGAGACTTTAGAATTGTTCGAATTATTGGGGTATCAACTTAATGAGTCATACTATAAAATTGTGGGAAAGAATTACCGAACATGGGTTCATACAAGTATCAAGTACAATAGATAACAAATTTGAATTCATGTGAGGCATATCTACTATTGATGCGATTCACTTTTTGAGACATCTTATGAAATATTTTAGTACAAAAAAGAAAGACCTTCACATGATATTTATTGATTTAGAAAAAACTTATGATAGACTATCGAGGGAGGTTCTTTGGAGAACCTTAGAAAAAAGAGGTATTCATTGACTTATATAAGCCTTATAAGAGACATGTATGACGGTGCAAAAACATGTGTGAGGACTAATGAAGGAATGATAGACTTCTAAGAGGCCATGGCTAAGTTAAATGGAAGTGGGCTGCTCGTTTGGCTCATTTTAGTTGGTGTGAACTAACTGAACCCTATTTTACATGGAAGTGGAAACAAAATGAACAACGAGAAAGTTGACTCTGTATATGGGTACAATCAAGTACCATGCAAAAGGTATATATTTACTTCTTCTTTTTTTATATCAACTAAATATAACTCTTGATCAGATGGCTTTGAGATTAATTTGGATATTAGTGATTTACATTTTAGATTCTAATTAAATTTGAATACAATGGATTTAAGCTCTGATCTGGTTTTGGGTGAATCAAGACCAATGGAGGGTTGTATCTGGTTTGGGGCTTCTAATGCCGGTTGGGCTAGAATAAAAAAGGTTTAGTTAAAACCTTTTGATCTTTGGGTTTAGAGGGAATTGGATTTGGTATACCAGATCTAGTTGCGCTAGTGAAAGGAAGAGGACACGACCGGGTCCTGAAGGATTGAGAGAAGAGGGAGGAACAACAACATGGCTTTGACAGGCTGAGCTAACATAGGTAAACGGAGTTTCAAAACAAAGAAATATTTCAATATATTTGAAAATGTCAACATTTTTTTTTTGTTTCTATATCGTGTCAAAATAGAAAATGTCAACATATTCTCTCTCTTCCAAGAGGAAAATAGTACCGTATCATCCAAAGGAATATCATAGATGTCTTTACAAAGAAATTTGTGGGTGTCGATTGTTGCCGACCTGAGCAGCGTCAGGTTGTGACCCGAGCGGGGGCATGAGGGTTGTGGAAAAACATGCTTGTCAAACACGGTGGGGTATCGGTGCACTGTGCGGGCTGTCCTATTCCAAGCCAGGAGTTCTCTTAGCGCGACGAGGCGAAGGTCTGGGCGTGCTGGGCTTTAGAGTGTGGAGGGTAAAGCGTGAGGCTGGTTTCACAGAGCAGCGATCACCTCCCGCTCTTGACAGTGGAAGGATTACGGACCGCTGCTACCGTACCTCACTCATGTGCCGAGGTTGACGTCCTATGATTGAACCACAACTCCTTTTTGCAACCCGCTGTCAGTTGGTTTCGCAGCAATTAATTTTTTGCATCTCGGTGTCTAAATTCCTCAGTTCTTCGGCAGCAATTAAAGAACGGTTCGAATATCTTATAAATTCTATCTTGTCATGCTTTCTATCTCTTCAAATGTGAATTATCTCGCTCACAAATTTATTACTGTATTCATCAGAAGACACCATCAACCTCGCCCGTGGCAAGCCTTTTACTATATATATTATCAGTTTTTTTTCGGGTGAACTGGGGATGGCAGCGGAACGGATTTTCACATGTAAAACATATATGATATCAGGTCTTACTTAAAGGTCAACATCTTTTTTTCACTATTGAAAATTTCCATATTACATTCGTTATACAAAGTATATTTTTTTCCTCCAATACTCGCGCTCAAGGAGGCGTGCATCTCCCATCGGAGGAGACGCATGGGTGTCTCCTATGCAGCTCCGCCATTTCATCTTTTTTTACCAAGGCAAAGAAAGATAGGCTTGAAGAGCGAGACAATGATGGGCTCCGGTGATGTGAAGAGTAGGAAGCAACGAAGGGGAAACAAGAATGTGCCAATAACAAGATGAGAGAGCAAGTGGTGACTGAATTTAGCTAGCTACGGGTGAGAGAGAGAAACATAAGGATGGAGAGAGGGGTAATCCTACGATATATATGTACACACTTTATATATATATATATATCAGGACAGGTTTACCTTAAACCCCCTGACTGGTCTTCGTGCAAGTTGGGTCAGCCAGGGGCAATCCTATGTTGATCACTGACACGAACTGAAGATCTGTTGCTCAAAAGGAGCAAGTGCCAAACCACTTGCGCCAATTGACCGTTGGTTAAATTTTTTTAAATGGGTCAGAGCTATCCAGTTTGATCACAATACAACGGTGGCGGATTCTATTATTTTTTCTGAGATGAGGCGAGGTTTAGTTTGATGAGATTGAGGCGAGCCAATCCATACAAATTAAGGTCAGATCATGGCAGTGTTCCTATAGTTTTTTTTGTCACAACAGGAGGCTGAAGCGAACCTTGCCCTTGAGCTAACGCTCTGGGTGCCTATACTTTTCTTTTATCTAGTAAATGTTTAATGTATCTTACCTGCCTCCATTACAGCAATACCTTGCTATGGTACTATTGCATGGTCAGGCAGTCGATGAACAATATATACACATGCCCATGATACAAAATGTGCATTAAATTTTTCGTTTTTTCTCCAGTCATTGCTGTCAAATTCAGGTCGTCGTGGTTCTTCACTAACAATCAGCAGTTCGGCATTCAGTTTGGTTCTGAAGAGCAGATGGATAAAACTGATTCCGGAAACACGGCAACTAGTACCAACTTTCCCCTTTCTAATTGTTCCAACTGTACCGCACACACGGCAGATGCAGAACCGGTTCTGCAGATTGGATCCTACTAAGTTTAATTGTAACTGTGAACTTTCGCAAGGTGTATTTGGTAAGTATGTTCAGCAGAAGCAACAGAACACGGGAAAAAAAATGCCTCAGACAGGTACGATCTTCTGCGACCCGCCTGTTACAGTTATTGACCCGGCTTAACTGAGCTATCGAGAGTTATTGCACCCTGAATTCGATTACTTTGTTCCTTAAAAGCACCACTCATGCTATCGTTACCATCAACTGTCACAACCATCTTCCCTTCCTCTTCCTGTAGTGCCTTTCATTGCCAGAGAAATAATGCAGATACAACATTTTTCTGCTGCCTTGTCGATCTCCACCAGTGACTATATAGCTCGGTTTGCTTTAGATGGATCGTGACATCAACTCAACAGTCAGACACCAACTCTTGAATAGGATCAGATGATTGCAGCACCCGTACATGCACAACCAGGGCTGGAGACAGATCATCTGTATTAACTGGACTCTGTACACCGACAGATCTGAAGAAGGCGATGGTTGATGAGCTGAAAGAGCCGGAATAAGGAATCGATATCCGCTATCTTGTGTTTCCAGTAGAGAGCTGACTGAAGATAGGAAGATCTTAAGCCAAGCGTCCCAGAGCCTTAGCCATCTTTTCGGAATTGAAATACTTCTCACAGATGACATTTTTTCGGTTCCAACTCTTGATGTTCCAATCTGCAGACTGACTGCCAGATCAGTTTGTGCTTCAGCCTCGACAACTTATTGGCTTCTCCCTGGACGAGGGGATTATGTTGGGTGGCATCAGTTCTTTCAAGAACCCACTTCTCTAAGTAAAATCAGCATGAGCTGAAAAAAATGAATGTAATGAACCTCAGGAGAACAGTTACATTCCATTATGAGAAAGTGCTAATAATTTAAATTATATATACATACATACATACATATATATATATATATATATATATATATATATATATATATATATATATATATATATATATATATATATATATATATATATATATATATATATATAGAGAGAGAGAGAGAGATTTGTGTCAATGGGTGAAGTCTAAGGCAGTCTAATAATTCATATATATATATATATATATATATATATATATATATATATATATATATATATATATATATGAATCGGACTTTATTGAACGAGATAACAATCAACGACCAAGGCTATTTATTTATTGACTTACACGATGAGTATTTATATGATGAATATTTATAGAGAGAAAGAGAGGAGTAAAAGTTGGTTGCTAAAGATAAATGGTTAGTAAAACAACCTTGCTGACCTTGGTGTTAGTGGCCTTGGCCCAAGAGGTCGTGCTCGAGTGGCTTGAGTCAATTGGGACTTATTACAAAATATGGATTCTATTGGCACAACCTTATTAAGTTTTAACAACCTCCTCAAACTTACAGTATATATCAAAAGTTTGTCTCAATCCTTCATATATGAACTCACAGTCATCCTTTCAAAAGGAGAATGTTTAACCACATAGATCTTTTTCGAAGCTTCGTCCTTTTGATCTACCTTAGAACATACCTATAACAAAACTTCCAAAATTAATTTCGAACGAAAGTATTAAGATCCCATAATTTAAAACATGAAAAACTATATTTTCAAAGAAGTTTTTTTTAGTGGAAAACATTGATCGTCTAAGTAGGTATTGTCAAATATAACAACAAAAACTAAGCCTTTTCTCATACTGGATGGGGTTGGCTACATGGATTCCTTCTTTCCATAGCCCTATCATGTACCATGCTAGCAGTTAACTCAATATAAACTAGATCATTCTTTATATTGTCATTTTCCTCTTTAACATTTTCCCAATCTAGTTTTTCATATTTTCTTACGAGAGCATCTTTTGGTCGTCTTTTTATTTGTCCAAACCATCTTAAATGATCTTATCACAAAGAATACCTGATGCTCCTCTTTATTTTATCCAACTAGCATTAATTCTATGTGTAACATCTCCATAAATTCTTACGTCACTATGAAAAATTGATCCTAGGTATTTAAAACTTTTCTTTTGACATGCAATGTGTGCCAATTTTAATTTGTATGTCCTTTGAAGTAACCAAATGATGAAACTTACATTCCATATATTTTGTCTTTGTTCTACTAAGTCGGAGACCTTTGCTTTCTAATGTTTCTCTCCATAGTTCCAATTTTCTATTAACTTTTTCCTTATACTCCTCCACTAACACAATGTCATCTGCAAATAACATACACCAAGGTACTTCATCTTGAATATGTTTTGTTAACTCATCAATCACCATTATAAATAAGTATGGACTTAAAGTTGATTCTTGATGTAACCCAATATTAACTTCAAAGAAGTTTGTCATTCCTTAAGTTCTCACACGTGTTTTTGCACCGTCACACACAAATAAGTGGAGAATGTTCAGAACTTCAATAGAATTATTCATACGTGCAAATGATCATGTTCCCATTCTTTGCTCCTTATAAGTTGGCATGGCGTTGTGGAGCAGCAAAATGAGGGAGGGTTCTTAGGAGTAGCTAGATCATTAGTTGAACTGTTCAGGCCGGCTTTCTTTGTGGCAAGGAACTCGAATAACTTAAGAAATTTGAAGGAACCATTTCCCATCTGGCATCGGCCACTTTCCCACAAGTAATGGGTTTCATTGGCCTTCTTATCCATCCCCTTATACGTGGAACCTTCTTCAGGTGTAGAGAGTCGGATAAGACAGCGTACCCAGTGGTTAGTTCATTCATCATCGTTCATTGACTGATCTAGTGGCACGGTTTTCAATTGTGAAATCATGGCATGTTTATTCAACAAAGCAACTAGGAGAGACACCTAGAGAGTGGAAGGGACGTGCAGCTGCTACATAGGCAGTCAGGAGCTGGAAAAATTCCCTAGATGATACCGCCAATGCCAAGGGTAAATCTTTGGGTCGAGAGTCCTACCCTCGAGTTTTTAACTGGTACCCGAGTCCTACCCTCAAGTTTTTAACTGGTACCCTACCACTCATGGAACACAACTTCAAGTCAGCTACGGAGATCTAGGTGCCAGAGGGTGACTATTGCGTGGACGAACTAACTGTCGCGCTTTATGGAAGTGAGGAAGGATCTCATAAAACAACAACTAAGTCTTTTCCATACAACGATCTCATAAAACAAGAATAAAATTCAGCCTGGATTTTCTTCTCTATTTTTCAACCAAGGAAAAATGAGGGATAACCATGAGAAGAAATTGCACGCAGAAGCAAGTCGGTCACTTTTCTAATATAAAGCCAATCCCATGAAGGATAGATTCTAACACTTAGCAACAGGGGCGGTCAACGATCAGAATCTCTTGATTTTTATTGCATCGAGAAGTTCAACTTCGTCGTCTCCTTTTATAGCAGATGCAATATCTCTCTTCATGCGTGCTAGTTTTGTTACTTCACGAACGGGCATAACTTGTACATGGGGTGTTGGTGGCACAACAGAGAAAACGAAGAGGAAGGCGACACAACCCAATGTGCTGAACAGTCTCAGGAAAGACGGTGAACAAAATGAGGAAATGCCTCCCGGTATCCATTTTTAGCAAGCGTACATCGGTGAGGCTTGAAAACATTCATTTACAGCACAACGGGTACACTTTGATGAAATTCAGACTGGATACTTGTTGAACAAATTGCATCTAAAAACAGAGAAATACTGGATCATATAGAACCTTTACATGTATCGGCAACTTTGGGAAATAACTGCTCAAGGTAAACCTAACAAATATATGGAATGTATGTCGCAGAGGAGCACGCATAGGGAATGCATCAGTTGCTCATCCTGTGACAAACCATGTCAAGCCTTCAGTTCCTGCGTTAATGATATCAAGAATACAGAGCGTATCAGTTGCAAGAAGAACCGTGCAACCCAAGCATTACAAGGCCTCCCGGCATAGACAACAAACGTCTCTTCTAGTTGTACACCTCAAGCTTCATTTGTTGATTTTCAAAACCACCTCATAAGCTTAATACACAGACGGCTTTTTATTACAGATCCTGGTAGGGGACATTCGCCAAAAAATACCATATATGATTTTGACCTTGGTTTAGGTTTAAGCAAACACGAGGATGTCATGTCTGGTCGCTAGTTTCCTCTATGCACAAGAAAATGGAAAACAAAACTAAATGCAAGAAGACTCATACCTGCCCAGCAATAATAAATGATACGCCATTATTTCATTTTCAAATGGTTACAACCCACGGCAAGAACTGAATAAATGGCACACAATAGACAACTCTTACCTGCTCATCCATGAGAACGCCGCCCGCCCTTCGAACGCAAACTTACTGCAGGGAACTTCAGAGGAACAGATAAAGTAGCACATGAGTTTTTATTAAATCTGCAACCCAATTCTAGATAATATGGTTTCAAAGATGAAGGAGTCATCTTCAAATCCTTTGCAATATCAGATGGATTAGTCTCGAAATCATCTGCAAATAGAGTGAGGACCAGGATGTAGCTAACAAGCAGCTGAGGCTTCTCACGGGGCCGCAAGTTTTGTTTCGACTCGCCAAACATTTTCATGAATTTTATAAGAAGGCCACCTGGTATCTTGGGCATCTCCTTGTGACTAGTGTTCGCTTCTAGTAACTTCTGCATAGAACGACCAGGAAGTTCCATAAACTTTATAAGGTGAGTTATGTACGAGAGTATGCCTGCTAGTTTTTCCTTTTCTGTGTGGTCCTGTAAAAGAAGGAGACTTTTGGTAAAAATACAAACATGTTTGAAAAACAAATATGTATGCATAGTCATATTTATTTTATGGTGACAAGCCATCAATATCGAACATTTATTCCCCCACCATGATAATAATCCTTGTGACAACAGAGTAGCACAACATTGCTGCTCCCTATCGTGGCAGTTTTGGTTCCAAGAACCACTAAGACCTCTTAACATCAAGTCCCGGATGCTTTATCTAACCAACTGGAACATGCCGTTGAACTAAACAATTACCTTTATTTACCAACTTCACATTCAATGATGAGTCAACCACAGATAGCAAACTGCTACTTGCATGGAAGGATAATTATTTAATCACTGTCTACACAGATGTGGCTAGGAAGAGTGCATGCGCACACACAAACACAACAGTCACAATCCCAGAAAAGAATAAGAAAGAAGGAAAGTAGAAGGTGCAAGATAAGGTAATCATGTCGCTTCGGAAAATGTATTGCAGTTCATACTGTATGTCAACCAATCAGCCTCGTACCGGATTGCAAATGGTAAGGCGAGCAAATAATTTTTCTGAACAAAGACAAATCGAGAGATAGTAACTATAACAAACAGAATTGCAAGCATAGCAGATGTTTGAGACAATAAATGAGATATAGTGGCCCACATTTGTGCAACTCAAACTAGAAGGTAAAGATCAAAAACTGCAGCTCCAGGAAGCTATAAATATGAAGCATGCCATCCAATTCATAGCCGACAAGCAGTGCCTTTAGCTTTACAGTGGACAGTCAGCACTCAACAAGTTGAGCAGATGAACATTTTGAATGTACTAACTCATAAACTTGAAACACGTGCAGAATCCAAATTTACAACAATTGGCAGCAAAATCTTTTCTCTCACACAAAGCACCTTAAGTTCTAAATGATAAAATAAGATGCATATTAATAGTATCAAACCGATTGAGTGAGCAGTACCTGAATTTCTTCCACTTTATGCATCCTGTTACGAACGAAAATTGGATATTCATTTCTATCATGAAGTGAGCCGCCACCTCCAGCTTGTAGCAATTCTAAAATGTCGTATAGGTGAGGCCATTCTGCTTTGAGAATGATCTTATCCAGGGGATAAGCATTTTCTGGGCTTGTAGCCGTGAGATCGAACGGTGGAATATCCCGGACAATGGACGCATTTGTATTCTCCATGATTTGTTGCTGTGTCATCATATTAGGTTGTTTATTGGCATCCTCAATTGCTATCTCAGCTATCTTGTTAGAAGAAATGTTTTCTTCCTTTAGGCGTCTCGACTCAAGCTTGCCAACCTGCAAGGATCATGTCGCGATTAACACGTAAGTTTCAGCTTAAAAGGCAAGTCGACACTGAAAGAGTCTGTTAATGCAGAGATAGTGGCAAGAGAATTACACAAAGCCAACCAGTTTGGAAGCATGCCTATCTAGTATAATGTTCTGGTATTGTTTACCAAATTCAGCAGCAAAATCTTCATGTTGGAGATGAACGGAAATAGATATTAACCCAGGAGATAAACTTCCGCAGAGATACAACGGAAGTACGCAAACACAGAACAAGACTAAGGTGGCAAATAGAAATCAGTGAAAGAAAGTACGCAACCTGAATCTTGGAGCGCCTTGTTCCAAAAGATGCCGTGAGAGCTCTCAACTTATTCAGCTTGCTCTCGTCGGTGAGCTCATCGTCCTTCGACTCCTCAACTTCTGTCTCCAGGTAGTTGAAACCCCTAACCCTTGGTTCCAACCTAAAGATCTAGCGGCAACATATAAACAGAGGTTCCAAACAAATTAGATTGTTGCAATATAACTCAATGACACGTGTATAGAAAATGAAAACATCACCTCACCTTGTTTCCGGCAATGGGGAGGATCTTAAGGGAGGAATTCTCCTTGTCCAAGACGCCGAGGGCATAGGTGCAAGGCTGGGAGAGGGCTCCCTCGCCAGCGTAGTTGGTGCCAACAAAATCGACGCCGGCGGAGTCGTGGTTGACGACGAGCTGGAGGCGACCCGTCTTGTACCTCTCGGAATTCCTGAAGGCCCTCACCCTCAGTAGGGTTTTTCCATCGGATGACGGGTCGAAGCCAGAAGGAAAGTAGCCGACAAACGGCGCCGCTCGGCCCTCGGCCTCCGGCACCACCTCCATCCTCACCTCCAACTTGTCCCGCTTCTTCCGCCTTCTTCCCTCTCCCTCCACTTCCATCTCTCTCTCTCTTTCTCTCTCTCGCACGCGGCGGCGGCAGCAAGAGAGTAGGGTTTATGGGCTTGAATTGGAATTGAACCTGAATCCTCGTCAGCAGTTACGGGAAACATAACAAAAAGCCCGCTAACCGGAAATAAACAAATATCGCGATTTATAAGATCGAAGATTATTGGACAAATCTCCTCAGAAATAGTACATTTAAGTATTGGAAATTGTCAAACTTCAGATTTTATTTTCGGCCAGAGAAATAATGTGGTATCTGCATTCAAAATTATTTGAAGACGTTGCTTTCTGGAGAGCATACAAAATACATGTCACTTCCAGCCATTTGTTGCCGAAGGAATTTATGGACGACCGACCATGGTATTTTACTGGCACGCACCATAACTCCCAACTTCCCAATGAAAAAATTCCCGCTTCAATTGGAATGAAGATACTAATTCGACCAAAATTAAGATGAAGGCAAGACTACGAATATTCTCAAGTCCAACTAACTTGGCTTGCCATTTTAAGCACGTAAGCTTTTAAGCCAATACGTGTGTGAAGCAGCCTAAGAGCAGGATGGATGATGGATTACGATAGAAATGAAAATAAGTTTAGAGTTCCAACTGAAGGTGTATTTTGCTACTGGGGAGGAGATCCATTGTAAAATAATCTCACCAGACAGTGGATGACATTTGTGTCACAAGGGAGAGGAAACTCAAGACCACCTGTTTTAGAATTTGAAGTTTACACTTTTTCTCATCCCTCTAAGAGAACTGTGTTGGCTACAATTGGTGTTCCCTTGACACCATAAATGCATTCCTGGAATGACACTAATGATTCCGTGGCTCTTCAGAAAGGGAATCATGTCACTTGTCCATTTGGAGTCAAAGAGTTTCCTACCTTTAGGGGTATCGACAATTTAGCAAATACGTCATATCTTTCTTTTTTTCCTCCGGTGGTCGTCCCGTTCTATTTACGGTTCCCATCAGCTACGCTGCAATCAGTCCCATTTTTACCTCGTGGTTGTTGGTCTTTTCTTAGGAGCGCTGTCGTTGTGGCTCTAATGAAAATAAGAATGACCTGACATGTGGATCGCTATCAAATACTGGTGGTCTGCCGACAATTATTTGTCCAGCTTTTTTAAACAATGGTCGAGCTTGAAGGTCCTTTCAACCTTGAAAAATGCGTAATAATTCCCTACCCTGAACTGTTGGCAACAATTGTTCCCTTCACCATCCTCACCATTGGAGTCTTGATCAATAATATGCGTCTCATGATAAGAATTTCGCCATCCTCCACATGGGATGCATATCCAAATATGCAGATCATGATATCAAGAATAAAATAAGTAATAAACAAAGGTTTTTCCAGCATAAAGGAAACTTTATGGAGAAGAAAGCCTTTTTTCGCTCCTGCCGGTGGATGTGTCGCTAGCGTATGTACCTCTACTTGAACAAATTTTGATACAAATTTGAGGGAGCCAGGCCTTAATGCAAATCAAGATATCGCAGAGAATTACACAACAGAATGCTCAACGAATATAAGATGGTTGCTGTGATTAGGAATATGATGGCAGAAGATTCTTATCATCATAGGCCCACATTCTTCAACTCTTGCAGACAACAAAGCAAACGCCGCCATAAGAGAAAAATGGTTTCCACAGCGATCAGCTTAAATTGGTATATATCTACCAAAGAAATTGCATCATAGCCAAAGACCAGATGGATGAACCACTAAGCAGCTGCCTCACAAACACAGAAGCCACCTCCACCAGGCCATCAATGTCGCATCAAACTAAAATGTTGGTGACAAGCCAGCGAATTGGATGGAAGCTTTAAGGTAGAAGAGATGTTAACTGCGCACTGAAGAGATCACTCAAAGCTCCTCTAATGTTCATCTGATAAAAACAAAGAGATCAAAAAGACTTACTGTTCCTACAATATTTCCATACCTGCAAGTTCTTAGACATGCATTTGCAGAAGATTTAAGACAAGCAGGACGTCTAGTGTTCCTTTGGTTGGCCATAATATTGAAAGGGCTGAGGTTCAATGATTGTTCAAATAAGCAAAAATTATGCACATCACAGGATACAGGACAGACATAATACAATCTATGCCTCCACAACGAACTCCAAGTAACTGTAAACGTAGAATTCCTAGACAGATGCTTCACAGTATCTCATAATGTGCTAAATGGTTGCAAGCATCCAAACATAAGGTGGAAAGCAGATATCGACGGGACTATCATGGAAGTGGCTCAGTAAATAGTTGAACATTCCTTACAGAAGTGAATTGCCAAATAATGCTGGACCATGGCACGTCCTTGTCAAAATAGAAGGACATCAAGTAGGGCCATCAGAACGCGTATCCTATTCAGTTTTCCTATCTTATGGTATTGAGTATGACTACTAAGTGAAACTACTGGGTCATGGCATTTTGCTTCACATACTCTGGCTTCAGAGGGTAGTTGTAGAAAAATCTCTTTTGATATGGAGATGAAACCATAAAATTAATTGTTCATCACGGGAAAAAGAACAACCAACATCCGTATTGGTTAAAATTGGTTAAACATGAGGGTTTACCTGATCGCAGCAAACTAGCCTGGTGATCAACGGGTAGAACTCTCTGAGGTGCTTTTTGAATATCTGACTGTTTATAACACACATTCCTTTTAATACCTGTAACAAAGGCAACTCTACTTAGCAACTTTGACAACTATAAGAAAACATATTTAAAAAATAAAACAACACTTTAACAGAATAAATTGATTTGACAACTAGAACAAAGCTGATAGCACACCAGATATGTTCCGAACCTATGTCAGGCCAATGAGTCCTCTTATTACTGAAACATAGTAAACGCTCCGACCATAGTTACGCACCTTGACAATAACAGGAGACCGTAACTCCATTACACGGTAGATATCCACATTAGCAGCCTCCCCTGTGCAGGATTGCAAATCTGATGCTTCTTTCAGTATCTGTCCACAGTAAGAAACCAACTTGCCCTCGGCTAAATATCTAAGCTTCTCTTCTGATTCGAATGCAGTGCCATCCAATCCACCTACTTCATGATTAGTAATGGAACCGTTGCAGGTGTCTGGATTTCTGCGTTCAAAATCTTTTAAAGATGTTGCTTTGTGGAGAACATCCAAATAAACGTCACTTCCAGTCATTTCTTGCCGAAGGAGATTTGTGGGCGGCCTGTAGAGAACAACGGATGATAGTATTCACAAATCCAGTGAAATGTTATACAGGAAACTCAACCATTATCCATCACAGTGGACATCGTCTACACACACACACACACACATATGCATTCCAGGCCTAGTCAAAATATAAGGCATTAAAGGAAAAAAAATTGGTCACAACCTGTACTATTATAGTGTAGATACAACATGCTTACCTGTATACCATCAATGGCACCTAACAACAGTAGTTGGGTAATGCATTTCCCTCTGATTGTTACAATAAAGAGGATTCTCGTCATTCTTAACATCAGGGTCAATTGGATCTGGTTCCTGAAATGAGTGACAAAACGACAGAAAAATTGCCATAACCTTTGTATGAAATGAAGACTTTCCTTAAAGCATACTTAACCAATAAATAGAAACGCCAACACATCAAACAAAAATTAGGCAATATATGAAATCACACATGAATATCATTACGAATAGATTGTCTGCACTCTCTACTTCCGTAGCACTATACGGCTATGCAGTAACATTCAAATCTCTATTGATTCCTAATGAACTATTTACATGAGAAAACCATAGGGGGCGATTGAATACCACAAGCAGCAATCTTCGGGTCAGATTTGTGGCTCATGCCAACTGCAGCCTTTACTCAAACATGGGACCTTTGATCAAGAAACTGCAAGTTCCAATTTACATGGTCAATCCAGGATCTATGACCAACCTGGAGGATCAGGTCACATGTTCTCCAATTGAGAACCTTCTCATACCAAGGAGCTAACAAATTATCCTGATCCTGAGAAGCAGAGTATTCATAGTACCCCCAATAAGTTGTTCTTTCGAGGACAAACAGGACTACTTTCATATGTTTGGCTATGGTAGAAAAGCATTTTCAACATCAGCGCTTCCTTATTTTCATGAAGTGTTTAATGATCTGCATAATCCTCTGAGATGAAAGAAAGTGACCTTATGATCATCTTTATATTTTTAGCTGGAAATTTTAAGCAGCCAGTTGGTTTATGTCATAGATCAAATACTTGGCTATTATAGTACCAATTAAAGAGACACAACTAAGGCAGTTTAGACATATAAAGAGATCAGCAATTAGTGTGAAAGAAAACTACAAGTACGAATTTGATAGTTTGGATTTCAACTCCATTACGATCCAAAATAGATTAGAATAGCAACTAGGATTCACGTAATTAAACCCACTTAGATGGGGAAAAGCCATTGTTTTGACGCTGGTATGTTATCGATGTAAAATCATGTCTGTCATGCCTGTTAGAGTCAGCAACACCTTTGTTACGCTGGCCATAAGCTTTTTCTTATTAAAACATCATGTGGAAAAGAAACAGACACACAGAGAAACATGCAGGCAGGTAGGCAGTCACACCCAGAAATGCACAGACACACAAAAACACACAATCACCCCACACCACACATAAGGCATCCACCTGCCAAAAGATACGCACACAATTACATGTGCTAAGAAACACACAGCAACATAGATGAACAAAACAAGAAAAACACTTTCTCATAAATGCCAACCATCAAGAGAAAGAAAATCCCCACACATCTAAGATTATGCAAGCAAGATTTTATGAAAATAAATACAAAAGCAACTTTATCAAAACAGAACTTCATCCCTTCATTATAATAATCATCCGATCATAGTTAAGAGCCCTACCTTAATCAGACAGAAAAAAAGAATCAGAAATAGATTTGTTGTGATTTGGTCATATAATCTCTCTTGCAGCTTTAGGACTATTGCTCACAAAAATGGCAGTGGCTGCTAATGCTAACAATAGGGAGGTGAAATGGAAAAAAGATCAGTGCACATGAGACAGAGAGAGTATATAATACGTGCAAGACACTCATAAACTATGATCTCCCTAAAAAGGGAAAATTAGCAACCGCTACCTTGATTGGAGAAGGAACCAAAGCATCTCCGGCACGAGTTGATGATCTCAACGTCAAATTCTTTAGCAAAAGAGTGTCCATATTCCCCATTATCCACTGACCAAAAGTTTGACTCCTTCGCAAACTTTCGGTATCAGATGCTTTCTCTGTCTTTCCAACAGGTGATTGTAAATCTACAGTATGACCAACCAAAAGATGATTAAAATAACACTGAATTTGTTAGAAGCAACCAAAGATTAGAAGTAACATCATCAGCACCAATATTGCAGAAGGTACGGTCATGCAATAGCAACAAACCTTCGGACTCCTCAAGGTCTGGCATCTGTTTCCCATGATAATTACCCGGTACAACAGTAACCCTTGGATTTACTCCAATGTTGACACTGTCGTCACTTTGGAGTCTATTATTGAAGCCTTTTCCATCTTCCCCATCGTGAAGATGATGAGATTCCCTTCCTCTACCATCAGTAAGTGACCCTCATTTTATCCTCTATTGGAGCTACTACCATTTGGTTTCTAATAACCTCATTACGTATGCTGTCTTTCTTTGTATGATCACTCATCCGTCTCAACGTCTTCATTTATGCTACGAACATCTTTTGCACATGTTGATGATTAACTGCCCAACACTCGGAATCAAAAAACATAAGAAGTTTAATTATTGATCTATAATATTTACCTTTCAACTTGAATGATATCTTCTTATCACACATAATACCTTATGCTCCTCTCCATTTGAATCAACCTAACATTAATTTTATACGTAACATCTCCATGAATTTTTCCATCATTTTGAAAAATTGATCCTCCGTATTTAAAACTTTCCTTGTGAGGTATGCAAACTGTGTTGATCTTAATTTCTATGTCATTTGAGGTACTCAAATGATGAAACTTATACAACAACAACAACTAAGTCTTTTCCCATACTAGACGGGGTCGGCTACATGGATTCTTTGTTTCCACAAAGCCCTATCATGTGTCATGTTAGCAGTTAACTCATAATAAGCTAGATCATTCTTTATTGTTTCTTTACAATACTTTTGTGGTCGTCCTCTACCTCTTTTAATACTTTCCAAATTTAGTTTTTCTTACATTCTTAAAGGTTCTTCTTTTGATCTTCTTTCTATATGTTCAAACCATCTTAAACGATACTCTCATTTTATCCTCTATTGGTATCACTCTTAATTTGTTTCTAATAACCTCATTATGTATACTGTCTTTTCTCGTATGACCACGCATCCATCTCAACATCTTCATTTCTGTCAAAGACATGTATTGTACATGTTGATGATTAACTGCCCAACACTCAGAACCATAAAACATGACAGGCCTAATTGTTGCTCTATAATATTTACCTTTTAACTTTAATGGTATCTTCTTATCATAAAGAATACCTGATGCTCCTATGTATTTTAACCAACCAATATTAATTCTGTGCGTAATATCTCCATGAATTCTCCCATCACTCTAAAAAATTGACCCTAGATATTTAAAACTTTCTTTTTGGGGAATGCAATGTGTGCCAATATTAATTTCTGTCCTCTGAAATAATCAAATGATCAAACTTACATTCCATATATTCTGTCTTTGTTCTACTAAGTCGGAGGCCTTTGCTTTCTAATGTTTATCTCCATAGTTCCAATTTTCTACTAACTTTTTCCTTAGACTCCTCCACTAACACAATATTATTTGCAAATAACATACACCAAGGTACTTCATCTTGAATATGTTTTGTTAACTCATCAATCACCATTATAAATATGTATGGGCTTAAAGTTGATCCTTGATGTAACCCAATATTAACTTCAAAGAAGTCTATCATTCTTTCATGAGTTCTCACACATGTTTTTGTACCATCGTACATGTCTCTTACAAGGTTAATGTATGTCAATGAGAAACCTCTTTTTTCCAAGATTCTCCAAAGAACCTCCCTCGGTACCCTATCATAAGTTTTTTCTATATCAATAAATATCATGTGAAGGTCTTTCTTTTTTGTACTAAAATGTTCTATAAGACGTCTCAAAAGGTGAATCGCTTTAACAGTAAATCTGCCTGGCATGAATCCAAATTGATTCTCTGTTGTACTTGATACTTGTCTTAACCTACGTTCGATAATTCTTTTCCACAATTTCATAGTATGGCTCATTAACTTGATACCTCGATAATTCGCATAATTTTGAATGTCTTCCTTGTTCTTATATATGGGTATAAGTGTACTTGCTCTCCATTCCTCGGGCATCTTTTGGTTTTTTCATATTTCATTAAATAGTCTTGTGAGCCAAGTGATTCCTATTTCTCCTAGTATTTTCCAAACTTCTATAGGAATATTGTCTGCACATACCGATTTACCACCCTTCATACGTTCAGGAGCCTATTTGACTTCATTCTTTTGAATACATCACTAGAAATTGTGGTTTATATACTTTTATGATTTGACTAACTCTCCTAAGCTAATAATAACATCTTTATTTTAATTAAAAAGCTTATAAAATTAGTTTTTCCATCTATTTCTTATATCATCAATTGTCACTAAAAAAATTTCATCCTCGTCCTTGATGCATCTAGCTATCCTAAAAATATCTTTAGTTTTTTGCTAATAATAACATAATTAAGATCTTTAGTTTTCTTATCGCTAGCCCTAGCTATCCTAAAAATATCTCTTTCACCCTCTTTTGAGTTGAGTTTTTTATATAAATCCTCTCAAATTTTAGTTTTTGCTTTACTGACGGCCTTTTCTGCTTCTCACAAAGCTTCTTTTGTACCAGTACACCTCCCTTAGATACACCTAATACACCTTTCGCTACTTTCTTAATACGTATAGCCATATTGTTCCCCATATTACAAGGTGTATCAACATAATTCCAAACATTTCCTTGAAGGACTTTCTAGTTAAATATATTTTATTTCTCCCTTTTTAGGTTCCACCATTTAGTCCGAATAGCTCGATGCACTATTTTCTTCTTTGTCCATTTTTTTATTTGTAATTTCATAAATAAAAGTTGATGTTGGGTGGTTAAGCTTTATCTGAGAATTACCTTGTAATCTTTACAACATACTCTATCTTTTTTTCTATAAATAAAGTAATCAATTTGTGTTTGTGATAAGCCACTCTTATAAGTATTTAAATGTTCATCTCGTTTTTTCAAGATTATATTGACTATAAAGAGATCAAATGACATAGCAAAATTTAAAATCTTCCTACATTCCTCATTTATATCCCCAAAACCAAAGTTTCCATGAATACCTTGATATCCTAATGTCTCTTTACCGACATGTCTGTTTAAGTCTCCTCCTAAACATAGAATATCGTTGTATATCTACTACACTATCCTTTAAATCTTTATTTATGATAATACCAACTCTGTTTCGAGCGTTTTCCTTACTTGAGTACAATAATTTAAAAGCTATATCCTCTATCTTTTTTGCTTTTTCTCGAACCCACTTTGTCTCTTGTAAACATAGAATATGAATCATTCTCTTAATCATAGTATCTACCACCTCTATTAGCTTACCGGATAGGTTCCGATATTCCAAGAATCAATATGAATCTTATTATCTAGGACTAGCTTTCTTACCCCCCACATCCATCCATATTAAAAATGTGAAGACCATCTTTGTAAATTATTCACTATATTCAAGCGGCAATGTAGTGGGAAATACTTTTTTACCCACACTCATGTATAATGTGGGAACCCTCTTTATAATTGATTCACTATATTCAGGCAAAAATGTAGTAGCCCTTACTTATCACTGCATTTGTGCTTTACAGCGCGTCGTTAGGCGGAGACGCCTTAAAGCAATACTCATAATTTGTGTAATCAAACAACAACAATAACTAAGCCTTTTCCCATACTAGACGAGGTCGGCTACATGGATTCTTTGTTTCCATAGATCCCTATCGTGTGCCATATTAGCAGTTAACTCATAATAAGCTATATCATTCTTTATTGTTTCTTTACAACACTTTTGTGGTCGTCCTCTAGCTCTTTTAATACTTTCCAAATTTAGTTTTTCATAAGTTCTTCTTTTGATCTTCTTTCTATATGTCCAAACCATCTTAAATGATATTCTCTCATTTTATCCTGTATCGGTGTCACTCCTAATTTGTTTCTAATAACTTCATTATGTATACGGTCTTTTCTTCTATGACCACTCATCCATCTCAACATCTTCATTGCTGTCACAGACATCTTTTGTACATGTTGATGATTAACTGCCCAACACTCATAACCATAAAACATGACAGGCCTAATTGTTGCTCTATAATATTTACCTTTTAACTTTAATAGTATCTTCTTATCACAAAGAATACCTTATGCTCCACTCCATTTTGACCAACCAACACTAATTATATGCGTAACATCTCTATCAATTCTTTCATCACTCTCAAAAATTGACCCTAGGTATTTAAAACTTTCCTTTTTGAGGATGCAATGTGTACCAATTTTAATTTTTATGTTCTCTAAGGTAACCAAATAATCAAACTTACATTCCATATATTCTGTCTTTGTTCTACTAAGTCGGAGGCCTTTGCTTTCTAATGTTAAGATCTTAATTATGTTAGATGTATAAAAGATGAGGATGAAAAAATTCTAGTATTAGTTTAGATGCAAATGATGATATAAGAAATAGATGGAAAAACTATTTTTATAATATTTTTAATGAAAATAAAGATGTTAGTATTAGTTTAGGAGATTTAGCCAAGTCAGAAAAGTATATAAATCACAATTTCTACCGACGTATTCAAAAGAATGAAGCCAAAGAGGCTCTTAAACATATGAAGAGTGGTAAATCGGTAGGACCAAATAATATTCCAATAGAAGTTTGGAAAATACTAGGAGAAATATGAATCACTTGGCTCACAAGACTATTTAATGAAATATAGAAAAACCAAAAGATGCCCGAAGAATGGAGAGCAAGTACACTTATACCCATATATAAGAACAAGGGAGACATTCAAAATTGTACGAATCATCGAGGTATCAAGTTAATGAGTCATACTATAAAATTATGGGAAAGAATTATCGAACGTAGGTTAAGACAAGTATCAAGTACAACAGAGAACCAATTTGGATTTATGCCACGCAGATCTACTATTGAAGCAATTCACCTTTTGAGACGTCTTATGGAACATTTTAGAGCAAAAAAGAAAGACCTTCACAGGATATTTATTGATCTAGAAAAAGCTTATGATAGGGTACCAAGGGAGGTTCTTTGGAGAACTTTGGAAAAAAGAGGTATCCCATTGACGTATATTAACCTTATAAGAGACATGTATGATGGTGTAAAAACATATGTGAGGACTCATGAAGGAATGACAGACTTATTTGAAGTTAATATTGGGTTACATAAGGATCAACTTTAAGTCCATACTTATTTATAATGGTGATGGATGAGTTAACAAAACATATTCAAGATGAAGTACCTTAGTGTATGTTATTTGCAGATGACATTGTATTAGTGGAGGAGTCTAAGGAAAAAGTTAATAGAAAATTGGAACTATGGAGAGAAACATTAGAAAGCAAAGGCCTCCGACTTAGTAGAATAAAGACAGAATATATGGAATATAAGTTTGATTATTTGGCTACTTCAGAGGACATAGAAATTAAAATTGGCACACATTCCATTCCCCAAAAGAAAAGTTTTAAATACCTAGGGTCAATTTTTCAAAGTGATGGAAGAATTGATGGAGATGTTGAATTAATGCTGGTTGGTTAAAATGGAGAGGAGCATCGGGTATTCTTTGTGATAAGAAGATACCATTAAAATTAAAAGGTAAATATTATAGAGCAGCAATTTACCCTATCATGTTTTATGGTTTTGAGTGTTGGGCAGTTAATCATCATGTACAAAAGATGTCTGTGATAGAAATGAAGATGTTGAGATGTGGTCATACAAGAAAAGACCGTATACATAACGAGGTTATTAAAAACAAATTAGGAGTGGCACCAATAGAGGATAAAATGAGAGAACATCGTTTAAGATGGTTTGGACATATAGAAAGAAGATCAAAAGAAGAACCTGTAAGAAGGTTAAAAAAACTAAATTTGGAAAGTATTAAAAGAGGTAGAGGACGACCACAAAAGTGTTAGAAAGAAACAATTGATCTAGCTTATTGGGAGTTAACTGCTAACATGGCACACGATAGGGATCTGTGGAAACAAAGAATCCATGTAGCCGACCCCGTCTAGTATGGGAAAAGGCTTAGTTATTGTTGTTGTAATCTTTTCAAACATAAAATGTTTTCTCAAAAAAATACGAATTTTTTAATATAGTTTTTATTATTCACACAAAATACTCAAAATATAGCAAATGAATAGTCAATACTCAAGGCGAAACTATTTTTTTATATTATTTTACAATATTTTTATCAAGCATAAGGATATCAAGATAATATTAAGTACATTTTCAACATTGACTCGTAAACAACCAATAGTCAATAACATGAAGCACCTTAATAAAAAAGGCATTAAACAAAAGGCTAACAAACATGACATATAGCTACAACATGGATCTTAATCACATGAAAATGCAACTTCAAAGTTATCAAGATCATAAATTATCAAATAATAATAAGTGAATTTTCAAACATTTAATGTTCTTCGACAAGTAGTCAACAATACGAAACATTTAATCATAACGGTCTTCAACAAAAGGCTAAGAAAAGTGATATATAACCACAATAAGGAGATCTTAATCATACAAAGAGATACAACTTATTGTTTAACAAACAATTTTTTTAAAATAAGATACCAAACAATTGATCTAACAAATGTTTAAAATAAATAAGTTGGAAAGAACACACATTGATTGACTCTAATCTTAATGCCAAACAAGATAAAATTAGATCTAGATATAGGCCAGAGTCTGGATCCAAAATTAACAAAAATCTTGTATCTATCGTAGAACGGGTCTAGATCTATGATCGGATTCATGACCCATCTTTATATAAACAGGTTTCCTTTGCTGAACAAAGAAATCCTCTTTCACTTCCCCTCTCTTTCTTTCTCTCTCCCTCTTTTTCAGCCTATGCTCTTTGTTTGTTGAGCTACGGGCTCGCAGATGATGTTGTCATGCCCTAACGAGAGGTCCACCATCCATCCGTCGTCGACCACCGCCTCCTCCCTTCTTCCTTCTCTTCCTTCTTTTCACCCAAAAATGCCACCTTCTTCACCGTTGGTCGTACTCAAACCACCATGCTCGCCATTGTCCAACCACTTTGGCCACAACATCTAGTGTCCTTTAGCAACACTCATGTCGTCCCCAACTACTCTCCATCGCCATCTACCACTAGCTCTCCGCAGGAACCATCCTTGCCGTGAACTTCGACCAGTATCGCCCTCGTCAACCGCCACACCGTCGTCGTTGCTAACCCTAATCCCCGTTAGCCACTAGTCCCCTTCCCGCTGAAACCCACAAACCCCCATCTTCTTCCTCCTCTTCCCTGCTCTCAGGTCTACCGCCATGTGTCGTTGCTACCAAAATCCCCACCATGTTGCGTGTCCTTCGAAAAATCCTTCAATGCATTCAGTGCCGTTTCGGCATTTTCGAGTGTTTGTTGCATCCTGCACGCTACCGCACCTAGCCCTACAAGGACGATAGGGGTGTCGCCGCAGGGTTTGCTTCTTTGGCGTGTTTGCCCACACGCTGGAGCAACTTCGTGTTCTCCTGCAATCACAAGCGACTCCGACTCAATCATCGCCTCGTTACCTTGGGGTGACACTCTCTCGAAGACTCGTACGATGGCTCACCGCTCTGGCAAGCCATTGCTGCGGTATTTGACTTCGATGCTTATCTCTCTGTGAACCCGGGGGTGACTTCATCTCCAACGTCTACTCTTGTTGGCCATGGTGGCATTTCGCCTCCTACTATGAGAACTAACTTCCCCTTCCAGTTCTCCTCTTCTCTCTCCGGCCGATGTGGCAGCAAATCATAATGCTTATCAGTACGAACTTGATGTCAGACATGCTCGTGTTGCTCTGAAACCTCCAAATCAGCATATCAAAGAGCGATATGTGTTTCTTCGATGATGAGAGAAGCGAAATTGGAGTGAAACCAAACTCGAGACTCCTTACTAGACAAACTCAATATGGATTAGTGACATTAACCTTAAAGGTAGTTGACAAACTCAATATGGAAAGCACGGCTACAAAGGTTCAATTATTTTGTTGAAAAAGTTCAAAGGACGTTGACAACAAGCGAGTGAAACCAAACACGCACAGATCCATAAGAGCAAAACAATAAAGCACCAAAAGTTTGAAATTGAAGAAATCTACTTGAAATAAAAGGAGAAAGAAAGAAAGAAAGAAAGGACCAGTTCAAACCCGAGACTCCTTACTAGACCTTGTTTCCATCTTTCCTTCCCGAATCAATTCGAACTAGAGAATGTCTTTTTGGTAGAAAAGAATTTGGTAGAAAATCAAGGACACATACAACTACCCGGGTGCAACCTTGCTTTCTCCATGTAATTACCAGTTACTTGAATGGAATCCACTATATTATGTACGTAATTCGAGAACATATAGATGACTCATGAAAGAGGCGCGATTTCATGGCGAAAGAAGTGTCTCGAGCCTGGCTCCGATCATTTGGATCCTTAAAGAAATTATATCAAACCTGTTTTCAGATTCATTTCAACAATCAATATACAAATGCAATGTACATGATCACTCAGATTCAGCTGCAACCAATTCAAGTTGGAATTCACTCAGAGAAGGTTGACTCTGTATATGGGTACAATCAAGTACCATGCAAAGAGCATATATTTACTTTTTTTAAATTTTTTATGTCAACTAAATATAACTCTTGATCAGATGGCTTTGAGATTAATTTGGATATTAGTGATTTACATTTTAGATTCTAATTAAATTTGAATACAATGGATTTAAGCTCTGACATGGTTTTGGGTGAATCAAGACCAATTGAGGGTTGTATCTGGTTTGGGTCTTCTAATGCCGGTTGGGTTAGAATAAAAAAGGTTTAGTTAGAACCTTTTGATCTTTGTGTTTAGAGGGAATTGGATTTGGTATACCAGATCTAGTTGCGCTAATGAAAGGAAGAGGACACGATCGGGCCCTGAAGGAATGAGAGAAGAGGGAGGAACAACAACATGGCTTTGACACGCTGAACTTAGGCAAACGGAGTTTTTCCCCAACTTCTTTTGACGTTTCAAAGCCAAAGAAATTTTTCAATACATTTGAAAATGTAAACATTTTTTTTGTTTCCATATCGTGTCAAAACAGAACATGTCAACAAATTCTCTGTCTTCCAAGAGGAAAATAGTACCGTATCATCCAATGGAATATCATAGATGTCTTTACAAGGACATTTGTGGGTGCTGATTGTTGCCGACCTGAGCAGCGTTAGGTTGTGACCCGAGCGGGGGCATGAGGGTTGTGGGACAGCATGTTTGCCAAACTCGGTGAGGTATGGGTGCACTGTGCGGGCTGCCCTATTCCAAGCCAGGAGTTTGCTTAGCGCGAGCAGACGAATGTCTGGGCGTGCTGGGCTTTAGAGTGGAGGGTAAAGCGTGAGGCTGGTTTCACAGAGCAGCGATCACCTCCCGCTCTTGACAGTGGAAGGATTACGGACCCGCTGCTACCGTACCTCATGTGCCGAGGTTGACATCCTATGATTGAACCACAACTCTTTTTTGCAACCCGCTGTCAGTTGGTTTCGCAGCAATTACTTTTTTGCATCTCGGTGTCTAAATTCCTCGGTTCTTCTGCAGCAATTAAAGAACGGTTCGTATTTCTTATAAATTCTTTTTTGCATCTCGGTGTCTAAATTCCTCGGTTCTTCTGCAGCAATTAAAGAACGGTTCGTATTTCTTATAAATTCTTTCTTGTCATGCCTTCTTGCTCTTCAAATGTGAATTATCTCGCTTACACATTTATAACTGTATTCATCAGAAGACACCATCAACCTTGCCCGTGGCAAGCCTTTTACATATTATCAGTTTTTTTTCGGGAGAACTGGGGATGGCAACGGAACGGATTTCCACAGGTAAAACATATATGATATGAGGTCTTTTACTTAAAGGTCAACATCTTTTTTTCACTATTGAAAATTTCCATATTACATTCGTTA
Source organism: Brasenia schreberi (assembly GCA_036023115.1). Lineage (NCBI taxonomy): Eukaryota > Viridiplantae > Streptophyta > Magnoliopsida > Nymphaeales > Cabombaceae > Brasenia > Brasenia schreberi. The sequence goes on along the minus strand of JAYKKT010000086.1, from coordinate 4,194,366 downwards.
TACAAACTATACTTTTTTCCTCCAATACTCGCGCTGAAGGAGGCGTGCATCTCCTATACGGAGGAGACGCATGGGTGTCTCCTATGCAGCTCCGCCATTTCATCTTTTTTTACCAAACCAAAGAAAGATAGGCGTGGAGAGCTTGACAATGATGGGCTCCGGTGATGTGAAGAGTAGTGAGCAACGAAGGGGAAACAACAATATGTCAATAACAAGAGGAGTGGCAGCCAGGGGAAATCCTATGTTGATCAGCCAAGGGCAATCCTATGTTGATCGCTGACACGAACTGAAGATCTTTTGCTCACAAGGAGCAAGTGCCAAATAACCGTTGGTTAAATTTTGACATTATATCATGTGTTAAATGTGTCAGAGCTATCCAGTTTGGCAATCCTATGATATATATATATATATATATATATAAAGACAGGTTTACCTTAAACCCCCTGACTGGTCTCGTGCAAGTTCACGAACTGAGGATCTTTTGCTCAAAAGGAGCAAGTGCCAAATAACCGTTGGTTAAATTTTGACATTATATCATGGGTTAAATGTGTCAGAGCTAACCAGTTTCGATCACAGTACTACGGTGGCGGATTCTATTATTTTTTTCTGAGATGAGGCGAGGTTTAGTTTTGATGAGATTGAGGAGAGCCAATCCATACAAATTAAGGTCAGATCATAGAAGTGTTCCTATACTTTTTTTTTGTTACAACAGGAGGCCGAAGCCTAACACACATACGAATGCTCCCCCCAGGAGTCGAACTCCCCACCAGCAACAATGACCCAGAGAACCCTTCCATTGAGCTTACGCTCTGGGTGCCTATACTTCTTCCCTTTAATCTAGTAAATGTTTAATGTATCTTACGTGCCACCGTTACAGCAATACCTTGCTATGGTACTATTGCATGGTCAGGCAGTCGATGAACAATATATACACATGCCCATGATACAAAATGTGCATTAAATTTCTCATTTTTTCTTCAGTCATTGGGGGTCAAATTCAGGTCGTCGTGGTTCTTCGTTAACAATCATCAGTTCGGCACTCAGTTTGGTTCTGAAGAGCCGATGGATAAAACTGATTCCGGAAACATGGAAACTAGTACTAACCTTCCTCTTTCTAATTGTTTGGACGGTACTGTGTTGGGAAGAATCGTAGACATACATACATAATAACATAATATGCAACAAATGTAAACATACCCAATAAAAAAAACAATTGTAGATCCAAAATAAGTCATAAACAAGCCATACAAAAAATAAAAATAGAAGCAAAATCAGAAACTTATCTGTGTGAGGTGCCCTTGTGAACTTGTCTTACACAATTCAGTAGCCCACTATGAGTACATATGGGTAACCCCGCCTTCTTCTATGGATAAAACACACACAACTCGAAAAGTACTTACTTGGTTTTGAATCGACCTCAAACACACCCGAGTCGCCTATTGTTGGAGTATAAAGAGGGATCAACCATGAGCAAAGGAACAGAACCATGGGCAGAGAGGCATGACTACAAGAAAAGAGAGGAAAAAGAATGAACAACATGATGAGGGAGGGCCCCTAATCACCTATTTATAGGTGTGTGTTTGGATCATGAATCAAATCCAAATGACATATCGCTTTATCCTTAATCTCCTCAGTTTATCGTCAACCATCCCATCTTATTTGGAATCGTCTCATCTAATTCCTATCCATAAACGTGAAAATTTTAACTATAATATCAAAAGTTTTTCATGCAAAAAAATAGATCAAGACCCAAACCACAAGCCCAAGCCCTTCTCGGCCTAGCGTACATGCACGCACATGTGTGGTATAGTATGTCCTCCCGATGCTCTTTGAACTAAGGTTTATGAGATACCAACTATATAAAATGATATGTGGGTTTGTCATATCCATCAATATGGGACTAAACTTTGTCTCTTCTTTATCATCTTTTGCAAAAGTCCCTAAGACTTTTACTTATATTGATTAAATATATGATACTAACATGCATTTAATGCATATTAAATGTACATCAAATCCAATAATCTCTACAAAGTCCTTAACTGTAAAAGTGTCCTAATCCAACCATCATATTATGCTTTCAGTAAAGGTACCTTTTGATTTGAACTGTTACTTGAGTTATCCAATATTACCCTTAAAGGAACTAGGTGAACATACGTCTTGAACATTAACCTTGGGTGTAAATGTGTTTATTGGTAATAATATAATAAAAGGTTACGGTGTGACCTATAAGGATGATGCATTAATGATCGTGCATCTATATCTTTTATCATGATTCGCTTTAGTGAACAACTCAATTCTCCTATTGCAATCACACAATGTCAATCACTTAGTTAGGCATCTCTAAGGATATACTATTAGCACTCTATTGTAGGACTCGATCCCATTCAAATAATAATCTCTTGCTAAAGTTGTAGTTATGATACTTTAGGTTTAGAGGGGATAGACATACATATACTAAAAGTATCACATAATATAAAGTGTCATCCTATTCACTCAATACCTTGTTACTACTACATTAAACTTACTTTGTGAGATCTCTACTCAGTTAGATTGGGTTGTCCTACTTGTGATGTTTTCAATTTTATCCCCAACCTCTATTTCTCAACTAAGGCTACTGATAAACCTTTAGTCAAATGATCACTTGTGTTACTTTGGATCTAATAAAATTTATAGTTATAACCCCATGAGATACAAGAGCCCTTATAGACTTCAGTCTTATCTTACTTTGATGTGGCTCATTTGCTTTTGGTTGTACTTCAAACTACTAATCTTAACAATTGTACTCATGTATTAGTAATGAAATTACAAGAAACAACTTTTTTAGCATCGGTCATAAGTCCCTTAAGTCATTCAACTTTCAATTACAAGAAACACATGTCCGGTCACCCCACTACTCGAGTGGATCCTACTAAGTTTAATTGTAGGATCGGTAAATTGCACATTACGCACTCCCGAGTGGATCCTACTAAGTTTAATTGTAACTATATTGCATATTGCACACTCCCGAGTGGATCCTACTAAGTTTAATTGCAAATGTGAACTTTCGCAAGGTATAATTGCTAAGTATGTTAAGCAGAAGCAACAGAACACGGGAAAAAAGAATGCCTCTACGATCTTCTGCGACCCGCCTGTTACTGTCATTGACCCTGCTTAACTGAGCTACCGAGAGTTATTGCACCCTGAATTCGATTACTTTGTTCCTTAAGGGCACCACTCATGCTATCGTTACCTTCAACTGTCACAACCATCTTCCCTTTCTCTAGTGCCTTTAATTGCCAGAGGAATAATGCGATACAACCTTTTTCTGCTGCCTTCTCGATCTCCACCAGTGACTATATAGCTCGGTTTGCTTTATATGGATCGTGACATCAACTCAACAGTCAAACACCAACTCTTGAATAGGATCAGATTGCAGCACCCGTACATGCACAATCAGGGTTGGAAACAGATCATCTGTATCAACTGGACTCTGTACACGGACAGATCTGAAGAAGGCGATGTTTGATAAGCTGAAAGAGCCGGAATAAGGAATCGATATCCGCTATCTTGTGTTTCCAGTACAAAGCTGACTGAAGATAGGAAGATCTTCAGTCAAGCGGCCGAGAGCCTTAGCCATCTTTTCGGAATTGAAATGCATCTCACAGTGACATTTTTTCGGTTCCAACTCTTGATGTTCCAATCTGCAGACTGACTGCCAGATCAGTTTGTGCTTCAGCCTCGACAACTTATTGGCTTCTCCCTGGACGAGGGGATTATGTTGGGTGGCATCAGTTCTTTCAAGTAAAATCAGCATGAGCAGAAAAAAATGAATGTAATGAACCTCAGGAGAACAGTTACATTCCATTATGAGAAAGTGCTAATAATTTAAATTATATATATATATATATATATATATATATATATATATATATATATATATATGTATATATATGTGTATTTAGAGAGAGAGAGATTTGTTTCAATGGGTGCAGTCTATGGCCATTCCGTAGTGTCACATCTTTGGGTTCATCTGTTATAGTTTTAGCAAGAGTGCCCAATACAGCATAACCAGGCATGATGCATGCCCCCTTCTTGTCTCATACCATCTATCAAGGATCAGCAGAAGCTCCTGACCACGACCGAGCAAAAAAGCTGGAATGAGGAAGCCGACACTATGAGTGACAGTGTTATGAACAGCTTCTCGCAAACAGTTCGCCGCTCATGCAACTAGACACCAGAGGTGGAATCTATGATGCAGATATCAGGGGATGACTATGGAGTCTTTGCAGCTCGGAGATGACAATCTTCCTCCTGGAGTAGCCACCAGTGTAAAGCAAAGAGATCCCCGCAACGTCAACCATAAACATAGCAGCACCAAGAACATGGTTGGCTGTGTAGCACCAGAAGCCAATACCATTTAGTTCTACTGTCTGGTGGTCTTATTACCGAGCATGATTGCTATATATTGGGAAGTGAAAAACCAACTATAAACAATTACATAAACCAGCATTGTTTAAAAATTAGCAGCATAGCCAAAATTATGTGATAGTGCGTCTAGTTGGTTTCCTTGAGTGAAGGAAGAAAACAAACAAATGCATAAAAAAGGGACAAATGAGAGGTCGTGTGTTAGAAATACATGCATGAATCGGACTTTATTGGATGAGATAACAATCATTGTTATTTATATATATGATGAGTATTTAGAGGGAGAAAGAGTGAAAGTTGGTTGCTAAAGATGGCTGAATGGTTAGTAAAGCACCCTTGTGTTAGTGGCCCTGGTCCTAGGGGACTGGCATGAGTGGCCTGGGTTCGTTGGGACCCGATTACAAAATATGGGTCTTATTGGCCCAACCGTATTTCATTTAAACATCCGTACTCAAACTTACAGTGTATATCAAAAGTTTGTCTCAATTATTCATATATGAACTCACACCCATCCTTTCAAAAGGAGAATGTTCAACCATAAGATCTTTTCCGAAGATTTAACCTTTTGATCTACCTTAAAATATATCTACAACAAAACGTACACAATTAATTTCGAACGAAAGTATTAAGATCCCATAATTTCAAACATGAAAAACTATGTTTTCAAAGAATTTTTTTAATAAAAAGCATTGATCATCTAAGTAGGATTGTCAAATATAATAAATAATTTCATGAATTACCACAAACTCATGATATTACAAAAAGACCTTCGTATATCAACCAATTTTTAATGCTAAGCTTAAACTCAAACAAGCTTTAAAGTTAAGATGAAACTTTCCAAAAGCAATTAAGTGTCAAATCCCTTAAATAACTCACAATCTCAAACATGATTCTGTGATTCTAAGAATAAGACAATCTGATGATAAAAAGAGTTTAAAAAATTTATAATCAACTTAATATTTTTCAAGAATTTTTTTAACATAAAATGTTTGTCTCAAAAAACAAGAATTCTTTCAATACAATTTTTATTATTCACATAAAATACACAAAATATAGCAAATCAATAGTCAATACTAAAGGCAAAACTATTTTTATTATTATTTTCAAATACTTGTATCACGTAGAAGGTTATCAAGATAATAGTAAGTGTATTTTCAACATTTAATCATCTCCAACCAATAGCTAACAACACGAAGCACCTTAATCACAAAGGTCTCCAACAAAAGGCTAACAAACATAACATATAGCCACAATATGAAGATCTTAATCACACGAAAATACAACTCAAAATTATCAAGATCACAAATTATCAAATAACAATAAGTGAATTTTCAAACATTTATTTATCTCCAACAAATAGTCAACAACATGAAACACCTTAATCACAAAGATCTTCAACAAAAGGCTAAGAAAAGTGACATATAGTCACAATAAGGATATCTTAATTATAGAAAGAGATGCAACTTATTGTTCAATAAATAAATTTTCTTTTAAATAATATACTAAACAATTGATCTAACAAATGTTAAATAAATAAGTTGGAAAGAGCATACCTAGATTGTCTATAATCTTAATGCCAAACAAGATCAAATTGGATCCAGATATAAGCATGATTCTGGATTCAAAACCAACAAATATCTCATATATACCATAGAATACTCTAGACCTAACCATGACCTGTCTTTATATAAATAGGTTTTCTTTGCTAAACTAAGAAATCCTCTTTCTCTTTCCCTATGTTTCTTTTTTTCTCCCTCTTTTTTGGCCTTTCCTTTCTATTTATTGAGCGACATGCTCGCTGATAACATTGCCCTAACAAGAGGTCGTCCATACGTTGTCAGCCACCACCTCCTCCCTTCTTTCTTCTCTTCCTTCTTTTCACCCAAAAATGTCACCTGCTTCACTGCTGATCGTTCTCGAACCACCACGCTTGCCACTATCCAACCACTTCAGCCACCACAACTAGTGTCCTTTCACAACACTCATGTCATCCCCAACTACTCGCCATCGCCATCCATCACTAGCTCTCCGTAGGAATCATCCTTACCATGAACGCCTACCAGTCTCCTTCCTACTAAAACCCACCCATCTTCTTCCTCCTCTTCCCTGGACGATGTGTCCTTCGAAAATCCTTCAATGCATTCAGTGACGTTTTGGCATTTTTGAGTGTTGGTTGCATCCTGCTATCACACCTAGCCCTACAAGGACGATAGGGGTGTCGCCATAGGTTTTGCTTCTTTGGCGTGTTTGCCCACACGTCGGAGTAGCTTCGTGTTCTCCCACAATCCCAAGCGACTCTGACTTAATTGTCGCCTCGTCACCTTGGGGCCACACACTCTCTCGGAGACTCCTATGATGGCTCACCAGTCTGGCAAGACATTATTGCGGGATTTGACTTCAGTGCTTATCTCTTCGTGAACCCGAGGATGATTTCTTGTTGGCCATGACGGCATTTCGCCTCCTACTATGTCTCCTCCAACTTCCTCTTCTAGTTCTCCTCTATCTCCGATCGATGTGGCAACAAATCATAATGCTAACCAATATGTTTGTGCATTCTCTCCTCGTTTGAGCACGAACTTGATGTGGGACATGCTTGCATCGCTCCAAAACCTCCAAATCAACAAAGCAAAGAGTGAACTATGTTTTTTTTTTATGATGGGAGGAGCGAAATTAGACGGAGTGATAGCAGATGAAGATTGCAGTTAGAACCTTTGCATGCTCTCCTCCTCCATGTACTCCATCGAATCTCTCGTAACTTCTTTTTCGTCCTCTGTAACTTGAAACCCAAAGGTCTTTGCTACCAACTTCTTCCTCTCGGAAGATATTACACCAAAGTTTGGGTCCTTATGTGTCGTTGCCATATTCTCCAACGAACATACCAATGTCGACATCCTGACAATGATGCCATATTCTCCAACATCATAGCCCAATCAATGTTTCACTCCAACTTCAACCTTCATTCATGGTCTCTAATACTATGTTGGAAATATAGGTACGAATCAAACTTTATTCAATCAAATAATGCGTACAATCAATCATAGAATACTTGTTATTTATTGGCTTACATGAGTATTTATGGATAGAAAGAGAGGAGTCAAAGCGAGCAACATTCAACTGCTAATTCTTGAAGATGGCCCTTGGGGGCCCTCATGAGCCAAGTGGCCTTGGTACCAGTTGGCCCTAGCCCTAGAGGTTTGATTCGGATGGCTTGGGTTCATTGGGACCTGATTACAAACTATGAATTCTATTGGCCCAACCCTATTATATTTTAATAGTCATGATCCTATTAGTCAGCATTGCTAAGCATATCACTGATTCATTGTACCAGAAAATGACCTGTGAAAAAATAGATGATACTATATCTTGGCTCTAATCGAAACATTTATAGTTTGAGCCAACTGCTTTATGATCAGAATTGCAATTCCTGCATGGAAACATATAAATGTATGCATTTGTAACTAATCTATGTTTACATTCCTTTTATGAGTGCTTTTGTAATATAAATTCTTGACGAATTTACTTTGAAATTACTTGTATACATTCCTATATAAGTTTGGAAAATACTAGGAGAAATAGGAATCACTTGGTTCACAAGACTATTTAATGAAATATGAAAAAATCAAAAGATGTCCGAGGAATGGAGAGTAAGTACACTTATACCAATATATAAGAACAAGGGAGACATTTAAAATTGTGTGAATTATCGAGGTATCAAGTTAACGAGCCATACTATGAAATTGTGGAAAAGAATTATCGAATGGAGGTTAAGACAAGTATCAAATACAATAGAAAACCAATTTTGATTCATGCCAGGCAGATCTACTGTTGAAGCGATTCACCTTTTGAGACGTCTTATAGAATTTAGAGCAAAAAAGAAAGACCTTCACATGATATTTATTGATTTAGAAAAAGCTTATGATAGGGTACCGAGCGAGGTTCTTTTGAGAACTTTAGAAAAAGAGGTATCCCTTTGACATACATTAACATTATAAGAGACATGTACGATGGTGCAAAAACATGTGTGAGGACTCATGAAGGAATGATAGACTTCTTTGAAGTTAATATTGGGTTGCATCAAGGATCAACTTTAAGTCCATATTTATTTATAATGGTGATTGATGAGTTAACAAAACATATTCAAGATGAAGTACCTTGGTGTATGTTATTTGGATATGACATTGTATTAGTGGAGGAGTCTAAGGAAAAAGTTAATAGAAAATTGGAACTATGGAGAAAAACATTAGAAAGCAAAGGCCTCCGACTTAGTAGAACAAAAACACATTATATGAAATGTAAGTTTGATCATTTGGTTACCTCAAAAGACATAGAAATTAAAATTGGCACACATTGTATCCCCCAAAAGGAAAGTTTTAAATACCTAGGGTCAATTTTTTAGAGTGATGGAAGAATTGATAGAGATGTTACGCATAGAATTAATATTGGTTGGTTAAAATGGAGAGGAGCATTAGGTATTCTTTGTGATAAGAAGATACCATTAAAGTTAAAAGGTAAATATTATAGAGCAGCAATTTATCCTGTCATGTTTTATGGTTTTGAGTGTTGGGCAGTTAATCATCATGTACAAAAGATGTCTGTGACAGAAATGAAGATGTTGAGATGGATGAGTGGCCATACAAGAAAAGACCATATACATAATGGAGTTATTAGAAACAAATTAGGAGTGACACTAATAGAGGATAAAATGAGAGAATATCGTTTAAGATGGTTTGGACATATAGAAAGAATATCAAAAGAAGAACCTGTAAGAAGGTATGAAAAACTAAATTTGGAAAGTATTAAAAGAATTAGAGGAAGACCACAAAAGTGTTGGAAAGAAACCATAAAGAATGATCTAGCTTATTGTGAGTTAATTGCTAACATGGAACACGATAGGGATCTGTGGAAACAAAGAATCCATGTAGCTGACCCGGGGAAAAGGTTTTGTTGTTGTTGTTGTTTGTATTCCTATTCTTTGCCTTTGTATTCAGTCATGAAATTGCACATTATTTAGCCCCTTCGTTGTGCTATTATATAGTAGGAATCTGTATGCATAAATATTTTATCTTTTAGAAAAATCCAAGTCCTTTTGTTTTTCTTTTTCTCGGTTGTTGTATATGTCGGGTATAATTTTCTCCAAGGGCACAGTTGCTAAATTGGATTCATTCAGTTTTTTTTAAATATGTGGTGGATGTTAACCTTGTACTATTTTAATTAACTAATTCAATCTTCATGGATTAGTGACATTAACCTTAAAGATAGTTGACAAACTCAATATAGAAAGCATTATTTTGTTGAACAAGTTCAAGAGACGTTGACAACGAGCGAGTGAAACCAAACACGCACAGATCCATAAGAACAAAAAAATAAAGCATCAAAAACATGAAATTGAAGAAATCTACTTAAAATAAAAGGAGAAAGAAACAAAGAAAGAAAGGACCAGTTCAAACCCGAGACTCCTTACTAGACCTTGTTTCCATCTTTCCTTCCCGAATCAATTCGAACTAGAGAATGTCTTTTTGATAGAAAAGAATTTGGTAGAAAATCAAGGACACATACAACTGCCTGGGTGCAACCTTGCTTTCTCCAAGTAATTACCAGTTACTTGAATGGAATCCACTATGTTATGTACGTAATTCGAGAACATATAGATGACTGGTGAAGGAGGCGCGATTTCATGGCGAAAGTAAGTGTCTCGAGCCTGGCTCCGATCATTTGGATCCTTAAAGAAATTAGATCAAACCTGTTTTCAGATTCATTTCAACAATCAATATACAAATGCATTGTACATGATCACTCAGATTCAGCAGCAATCAATTCAAGTTGGAATTCAAACTCTTTAACGATCAGGTAGATGGCCTGTTTGGACCTGGCCTGTTCGTTGAACCGGACCGGAGCTGTCTACGCAACCAGGGCAGGAAACCCACGGTATGGTTCCACTTCCATCTATCGAGAACGTGCGTAGGTAAAAGGGTTATTATGGGCGGTACCTAGCTCTTGATCTCATTCGGATCTCCGGTGGTTTGTTCCCGGATTCTGAGGACCGAAGATCAAAAGAGAGGCGGAAGGTTCTCTCCTCTCTCTCTCTCTCTCATTTCCGTTATTTTGTTGTTGTTCTTCTTGGGAGGATCTTTGTAACTTGAAAGAATCCGAGAGAAGCGTGATCTCGTTTTGTTTTTCTTCGTACGACAACTAAGAATTGAAATATTTCGTTGATCTTTCGAGAAATGGAAATTCATCTGTTTCCGTCTTTGGTGGGGACGAGAATTCCTTTCCCTTCTCTTTTCTGGATTTATTCCCCTAACATTCTTCTGAAAATGGTTTCTGGAAGCAGGTTTTGTTTGAAAAGATCGAATATTTTACAAACTTCCCTTGGTGGCGTATGCATGGAGTTCAGTTTCGATTCGCTTTGTGCCTTTTTTCATAGATCAGATCTTGCCATGACGACGAGCGAGCGGTTTCAGGTTTGTTCGTCATTATTCCTTCCTTGTTCTTCAATCAATCCCTCAATAAACCCTTTTTTCCTTTTTCTTTTCTGCGCAAGCTACCTAGATGGCGGTCGCGAGCATATTGTCTTCCCCTTATTTTCTATTAAAGCCCACTAAGACTAATCAAACTATTCAACAAAAGCCGGATAATTTGAGAAGTTGTATTGTGATTTATAGCATCACTTTCCTGACTGAACCAATTTCCTTGGAAAAGTGGTTGTATCCAAATGCATCTTTGCTTATCTTTTAAAATGAGGGCTTTATTCTAGGGAGGTTATGTGATGTCTGGTTTTGTGGGGAGTTTGTGTGACAGTAGAGGGCTCCTCTCAGGTTTCAATGCCACCAGAAGATGAAGGAAAATAATGGGAGGAAGCAAAATACGATTCAGGACTGTTAATCACATTTCGGTAGGAAAATTCATCTGTTTGATTGGTTTTCACAATCAAAACAAAATAGCCATTGATTCTGGATGAAAGTTCAGAGACTCACGTGTCCCACAAATAAAAAATCGTTTAGTTCGGAACTATGGAGGTGGCTTAAGGGCTATGAGATTTCTCTCCTTCACGAGAACAGCTTAACTGTTCGAGGTGTCCTCTTCTCCTTTTTATAACGCAGTGCATATGCAAGGACTGAAGGATAAAACTTTGAAAGATCTAATGGCGCAAGGGAGGGGTTTGCATTTCCCTTTCTTTTCTTTGCATACGTACAAAGAGTGGTGTCAAATTTAATTGGGCTTGCATCGGCGTGCCCGGATGTTTCGATGCATCTGATGGAGATCGAAGTAGCTGGCGCTAATGGATCTTGGAATGGCATTCTACTGATCTGCTGCTTCCATTGAAAATAGGAAGGAAAAGCTGCACTTGACAATCTACATGAGTATAAAACCTTACCGAATGAATGGCCCCTAAAGTCCAGCTTGTGCGTGCATGTCCTGACAGGGTGAAGGTGATCATATGATCCTGGAGTTCCCCATTGATCTCTCTGACTGAGTTCTCGCTAAGAGGAATTGGTGATGAATGAACCACATAACTCATTTGATGAGTGCTGTTCTGAGCAACATCAAACGGCTCAGCTAACAATATTGCCACTGGTGCACCATGGCAGTTTAGAGACAACTGCACTTCAGAAAAGCTGACGTCGGCTCTGCTATACTCATTTTCTGCGGCCAAAACAAGGGTGATTTGGACTCCTAATTGACTGTACTGATCAAAGTCCAACATGTCTATGTGTGCGTATGTGATGTTCATAGTAGGAAGCTTTGGATGGAGGATCACATAGATGAAGAGAACGATGATGCCTGCAACTATTACTGCGACACTGATCATCGTACACACGAATGCGACGAACCAAATGATAGGGCTTGTTCCTCGATCATGATCAAGAATTGGCTTTGCCATTTGTGTCTATGAACCAACTTCAGCATCGGCAACATAGATGGGCAATAGCATTTGAAAGGAACCTTGCTTCTGGTTGTGCATCAAACAGAAAAATGAAAAAATTGAGATGGTACCTTGACACGGAGAGAAGCGAGGATAGGGGTTTAGTTGAGGTTTGGCATCTTCTTTGCCTGATGGAAAAGCAAGGGGTATTCCCTGGTGTTAAACTTTCAGGAATTTCATTGTTTCACTCTATGAGGTTAGGAAGCTATGTTATCAATAACTGAAGGATATAGTGTATTTAGCATTACACTTTCATTTATAATTAAAAAATAATATATATGTATATAGATAGATTCATTCACAATAGGGCCCTCTACTTCTCATGAGACTGGACCAGTTCACCTCATCATTTATCAGCCGTGTGTCAGGCAACCTCATGCCCAATGGAATTAATATCGGAATCTTTGTGCATGAACTCATTCCATTGTGCACATGTAAGTAATAAAAGACTGATCTCACCTATATATATATAATATGAATTCTCTAGTTTCTAACAAATATCAAGAAATACATAAATATGAATCAAACTAAATAAGCAAATTTTAAGAATAAGCAAATTTTAAGAAGATAAATAATAAATTTCATGTGGCATATGCATATAATTTGAAATATATATCATACTTATCTCTTCAAGTATGGTGGCTATGGTCCAATTTAATTTGAGCAATGGAACATATTACACTTACCTACAAAAATAATAGAATAATATTGAGGTAGAGAAATAAATGCTCTTAAAACATAAAAAGATCTTTAAGATGCACAAGAAAATATAACACTCACCAAAAAATCATAAGTTTAAGAATCAAAATAACATCTATCAAATGAAGAGAATATTCTTAATACTTTTGAAGTAACAACTTTAACATGCATCAAATATAACAACTAACAACTTAACAAATAACAAGTCCAAAACATAACATCCATCAAATGCAGTTATAATATAAACTTAATTGTTTAAGATAAAACCAAAAAAATCTATATATTTTATATTCTACATAAAACTAATCAAGTTCATTTTCAGCTCAAAAATAAAAAATAGAAAAATAAATTAAGAAGCTAAAAAATTTAACTTTTAATTGTAATTGACAAGTTGCCTAAAGAGGGTGATAGAAAAGTTTATGATAGCGAGATAGAGAGAGAAAGAGAGCAAACAATAGATAAGAGAGAGAGAGAGAGAGCAAGCATCACTAGCCATTGCTTGTTGTGAGAAAGAGTATGAGACCACAAGGAGAGAGAAGGAGCACGGGAGGGAGAGAGAGAGAGAAGCAACAAGCAACGGAGAGAGAGAAATGGTTACCGGAGGACAATAGAGGTGGTGGCCATCATAGAGGCATTTTTAAAATACATGTATTTATATGAGTATTTTACTATATTTTTCTCATTATAAAAGTATAAATACATGTAATCAAATATCCGAGTCACCATGGCTATCAGGGCCACCAGGGTGGCCCAACAATAACTTTATTAGCCATTGGACTTTGCCCAATGGCTATCTTCAACATTATGTTGTTGGCTGCCCACTATTTACTTCCCTCCTCTCTCCTCTATAAATACTCACGTTGTATTCAATAAATATAAGTCATTAGTACATTTGCTATTATTCTAGTCTTTTCTAAGGCTTTTTATAGTCAACCTTTGGTTACCCATAATTTTTATATATGTGTATTGGATATTCATTGCTCAATTCAACACGTTGAAATATCATCTTCATTAGAAGCATGCATGGGTGGTGGTCATTAGAAAGCAGGCAGAAGATACGGAGAGAGCAAGAGGAAGCATCGTTACACACCATATCGTATAGTGTGATACATATCGTATCGTGGAATGTCACGATACGATACAGACCCCTGTATCGCCCAACTACGTGTATCATGTCGTATCATGCGATACGGCATTGCATCACATGATACGGCTAGGACCCTTTTAAAGGGTCTCTGGCCGAACAGAAACCCGCAGTTTTGTGGGTTTCTAACCTCTATTTACTTCTCCCCAAGGCATCATCCGGTGACTCTCCCCTTCCTTCATATTAAAGGCTTGAAAACAATACTCTATAATATTCGTGCAAGGCTTAGAACTCGAATTATTGTATAACTTTTGCATTTTTTTGAAAAGTTTTTCTTTGTATTTGTTGTTTTTTAGTGTTTTGAAATGCATGAATATGATTTTTATTGCATTCGTGAAGTGTGAGACACTCTATTTGAGTGTTAAGTAAAGATTGATGATTTATGAAGTGTATTTATTTTTAAGATTTTTATTGAATTGAAGTGCTCAATTGAGATAATAGGAAGGGGTGTTAGGGACTGTCGATCTCGGTCTGATGATCTGGCATGACAATGGGGTACAGAAGTTGAGGGAAACATATTCAACATCAAATATTTGTTTTATGAGAAAGTGGTTAGTGGTGAAATTTCATGATTGAAACACCACCTACTATGAATTAGGAAAGAAGTTGCTCCTTGCACGAGTAGAGTTATAAATTTGTCAAAAACCATTAAATGACAATGTCTGGAGATGATTGAGAGCATACATGAGAGGAGGCAATGAAAGAATGATTTAGAGATGTTTGAGAAAGAAGATAATGACATTATTGGATTAACTGATAGTATTCCTTCATATGGTAGAATAGATGTTGATAGTAGTAGATCTCGACCATTAATCAGAGAAAAGAGGGTTCTTGAAGATTTTGGAAGTAGAAGTGGTAGAAGATGAAGGAGTGGAGGAAGAGCTTCTTTTGGTATATATTCATTTTTTTCTCCTAGCACTACACATAGTGCTCAACCTATAATTTGTGCTGTTATGACTTTAGAACAACTACATAGAAGTTAATCAATGCATTATTGATTATATAGACAAATTAATCCTTAATGAGAGTAGAGCAAATGTTATACATCGAGAGATGAAGATCTATGATAATGCTCTTCACTTGATAGGTTTACCTGTAGCAATCCGCAACTGCACTAATATGCGCCCAGGTAAACTGTTTATCTTCGTATTTAAGTTTCTTAAATCTTATATTTATTGTGGATTAAGTCTCTAATGTTTGTCTTTTTCTACAGATGTTTGGTGGAATAGGTTTGGAAGTAATTACCCAAACCTTAAAAAATTTATAGTAAGAGTTTTGAGTCAAACATGTAGTATAACGGGTTGTAAAAGGAATTAGAGTGTCTTTGAACACATCCACACAAAAAAGCTCAACAGGTTGGAACATAAGCGGCTCAATAACTTAGTTTTCATCCATTATAACATGCGGCTTCAACAAAGATAATCTTGTATTTGTTACTACTTAAAGATTTAATTCAATATTTTGTTTGACTTCAATTGTTAATGTTATTTACTAATTACTTATCTTTCTTTATTTTAGGTAATTAAAAAAGTTAAATAGAGAATAAAGTCAATTTGATCCAATAAGTTTGGATAATTTTGATATATTAGAAGAGTGGATTATAGAAGATCACGAAGAAAATGCATTCCTAACCGAAGAAGACATTGCATTGATTAATCTGGAAGGAGCGCAACAACATTATCAAGGAGATGAAGATTTTGATTTTAAAGCAGAAAGCGGTGATTATCTTTAGCAAGGAGAAGATAAGATTATTTAGTTGATGATCCTGATTACTATATATAAATATAAATATATTTCATTTTTTGCTTCAAAATATGTAATTCTTTTTCAATTGTTGAATGGTGAATTATGAATATGTACTAACTTTGCATTATATGAATTCTTTGTAATTATCATTTTTTTCCTATTTTTTTAGATTTTACTAATTTTTAGTATTAAATTATGATACACTACAATACGATATGAGTTGCGCTATGAATATGTAATTATCATTCTTTGTATTATCACTATTATTATTCGCGAGTAGGGAGATATTCCGAAACCCATGTAGCCATTGCCGCCTGTAAGTGGAACGTCATAATAACAGGATGTGCATCACTTTTGTGTATAACCAAAACACAAAGAGACTGCACAACGAGCAATAGCTCACCTGGCTAGTGGGGTTGACTAATAAGTTGAACGGCATGAGTTTGATACCTGGGGTTCGCATCAGGCTTCAGCTTTACCATTGTGACGAAAAAGGAAAACACAAAGAGACTACATGACGGCTAGTTGAAGCATCCAGGTGTTGGGTGACAACATACTTTGCCATGGAATGGCATTGCAGTGATGAGTGGCTCTTTCAAGTGTTGCTATGGATGCAGC
The DNA here is from genome assembly GCA_036023115.1 of Brasenia schreberi. Lineage (NCBI taxonomy): Eukaryota > Viridiplantae > Streptophyta > Magnoliopsida > Nymphaeales > Cabombaceae > Brasenia > Brasenia schreberi. The sequence goes on along the minus strand of JAYKKT010000086.1, from coordinate 4,177,831 downwards.
AATTTTCATAATCATGAGTCTGAATTTTGTCCTAACTGTTACATCCCTATATATATATACTGAGTAAAAAATGATACATGTACCGGAGCTATATCAATTACAGTACCATGTCCAATATCATCATATTCTATATCTTATGATATTTATAAATGTTTGAGTCTACTATTTAAGGAATATATGAATAGCATTAGTTATACAATCTCTTTCAAGACAAACAAATTCCCAATTATTAAACTGAGGCACCTCTGCATAAAGATGACCCTGTCCGCATCTCCTCAAATTGATAGAATTAGTGACAGAGATCGCACTTCACCTTTTGTTTTTAAATTTTCTTTGTCCACCTGAATAGTTCACTCGGTCACAATCCTGGAATCTGTAAAGAAGCCAAGGAAATAGCGCAAATGAATGAATATGGAAACAGTTCCACCCCAGCTTGTTCATGATCAAGAACCCTTAGCTTAACCAGTGGCGGATCTAGAAACTCTTTTTGGGTGGGGTGAATAGTCTCTTGAATGGTTTTGGGGGGGATGAATATGTATTATAGCCCATGGATCTTACCATGGACCATAGACTTTAAGTTGATTTTCGAAAATTTGGGTGAGGCCAACACCCCACCTCGGCTCAAAGTAGATCCATCGCTGACCTTAACCAACCCTTTTTGGCACACTAGGTCGATCTGCTTGATGGTGAGAACACAATGGCTTCAAAGGTCACGTATACTAGTTTATCATGAGCTTATAAACTATGGTGTGTGCCTCGGTGAACTTTTCAGGCACAAGGAACCATGGCCATCCTGGTTAGTGAGTCAACTCGAATGAACCTTCAAGATCAAGGACTCCAGTTTCGATATGAAGGGTGTATGAATCTGTAAGGTCTATCTAATCGCAGCTTCGCAATCAAGAGAATTAGCTTTCAAGTTTCAGGCTATAAGGGCCTTAGCAGAGTGTCTGCATCTATGTAACACAGACACTGGGTTTTGAACACTTTTGACACTCCACAGTTGTAATTCTTTGTGTACACTCAACATTAACTATTCTAAAAAAAATTAACTAAATGTTAAAGAAAATACTTACGAGGATACTGCATGGAATATGGAATAATTATTACTTTATTAGTGTGAATAATAAGTTAGGCAACTGCAAAAAAACTAAGTTTCTTTCTTAAGTTTCATCAATGTTATCCATTATAATATTGTAATTTATGTTAGGTAATTTTTAAAATAGTTGGATAAAACAAGTGATATTCATGAACCAAATAGTGGAATAGGGCCATGAATGGAAGGAGCAACTAAATGATAATATACATGGTAGAACATGGTCGTGAATATATGAGCCTTTCATGGCATTGTGAAAGCTTATATGCTATAACCCGTTCAACCCGCTCAAGCCATTTTCTCAAAACATTGCATCTTGTTTTGTGGCTGTAACGTTTAATTATTTGAAAAGGGTGTTTTGATGACTTAATAGTTTACCCAACAAAATGACAAAAAGTTAATCCATCAAGTGAGTAGTGGCCCTATAAATTGGTGAGCTTCATTCCAAGATATGAATTAAAACAATAACTATTACTATCTTGTTATCAAGCCTTCTCCCACCCGCGTTTTGCTTGCTTAGCTATAAAAACCCTTTACAAATCGTATTTTAGTACTAATAGGATTTGTAACTTTATCATCTTAAGTTTATCAATTTTATCTCCGACCTAGTTGTGTTTGTGTAAGATAAATCAATGGTCTTCATTGTTTCCCAAAGGTGTTCATTGAGTTCTATTGCATCTCGTAATTTTATAGAAGTAAAAGTGAATAAACATAAAGGTTATCGTTTATTATTCCTCGAAGAATAACACTTTCTCTAACCTCCTTTTTAGAGTGCCAAGTTCAATCTCTCATGTGCTAATCTCTCAATAGACTGAGCCATTTCAATGAAGTCTACACCAACAATTTCTACTTATGTATGATGTCCCCACAATTATGGATTAAGAAATTGTCATTTTTACATGTGTCATTCTAAAAGTATGAGTCAGATTATAAAAAGAACCTGTTTTCAATGAGTGTGTCCTTTGTCTATTGTAAAAGATTCTACAGAATTTGTATTGGACACTTGAATCGCACAAATATGCACTGCATGAGTCCTAGCCGTTCAGGTACTTTCGGGTATTCATACTATCATTCTAAAAGTATGAGTGAGATTATGAAAAAACCCTGTTTTCAGTGAGTATGTCCTTTGCCTTCAAAAGATTTTATAGAATTTGTATTGGATTAGTGAATCGCACAAACATGCGTGAGAAATGGCAATTTCTACCCTCCCTGTGGGTACCCACCCACCCCAACCCTAAATGGGGTGGGTTCTCAAGGCAGAAAACCCACCCCACTACGGGGCAGGGCAAGGTAGGAATGACCCGCAAGCGGGGTGGGGCAGGGTTTAAGGTAATCTGCCCCGCCCCCTTGATATATATATATATATATATATATATATATATATCTGTGTGTGTGTGTTTATTATATATGTGTGTGTTTATAAGTATTTTACATGTATATATTTTTATATAAATATAACTATAGATACATAATAATTTTAGTTTAATAATATAAAATACCATTTAAAAAGATTTTGTATTTTATGTAGAATATATAATATTAAATGATTTTTTCTTAAAAATTGTTTTTATAGATTGAAGTGGAGAGGAGTGGGGCAGGACTGGCTTGTAACAAAAGGGTGAGGGGCGGTGGAGGTTTGATCTCCCAAGACCCATGGGGCGGGGTGTATAAAGAGGATTCTAGGGCGAGTGAGGGTGAATGAAAACCTGCCCATCCCGCCCCATTGCCATTCTATTGAGGGTGAATAAAATCATTTTCATAAAATTTGTTTTGGGTACTCATACTATCATTCTAAAAGTATGAGTCGGATTGTGAAAAGAACCTGTTTTCAGTGAGTGTGTCCTTTGCCTATTCTAAAAGATTTTATAGAATTTGTATTGGATTAGTGAATCGCACAAACAAGCATGCATGAGTCCTAGTAATATAGGATCCAAAATAATGGATCTTGTGTTAGGTCTCAATACTAGACCACTGTGTTCCTTTTGATACATAAACTAAAGGCAATAAAGAAGGTATAAGCAATGAAGACTGCTATATTGGAGAAAGCAGGAAACAATTCGAATGTTAATACAAAATTAGGTGATGATGGGTTCGATTCGAAACAGCCGATCCCACGAAGTGCAGGTGACAAGGTTTGGTCGTGGTTTTGGCCGGAAAGATTCGAAATAACGAAGAGCACTCAAGAGCAACTTCCACCAAGCATGTGTGAGTATAAACTCTTGATTTAATTGGCAAGATTGATTTCCCATTGTAGTAAAGGGAAGGACCCAAGCAACACATCTAATTGTTCTTTTCCAACGCCATCCACTGGTGAGCAAACAATTTAAATATTTTTCTTTATTAATTTTCTGTTTTTTATTAACAATTAGAAAAGGGTGGCTTTATATTCTTTTGGGTAATGGCAAGAATCAGCCTTTATCCTCCTCGTGCATAGAAAGTGACCCCCCCCCCCCCCCCCCCTTTTCTCCAAGTCTAAGATGTACAGTATCCTTACCGTTTGTTTTATCCGCTATACTCTCAATTCTATGTACTAAACACATATAAAACGTAAGCATTTGCGTTTTAGGTGTGCTATCAAGAATCAAAACGATCCCCCCAAATGTTTGAAAGCAACTTCTTCATAGTTGCTAAGGATGGTAAATATGGTCACTTATTTCACCACAATGATTGTTCCCCTGTGTAGACACGAAATTTTTCACTTCCAAGCTTAAGTAGAAACTGGAAATGAGAATTTCTTATGTACTTAATGAGCGAGAGTGCCAGCTAGTTTGCTAAAACTAGCAAAGTTTTGAAAATCTGATTTCTTTAGCGATTGTGGCTAAGCGGACTCTTTTCGCTTTAGGCCTTCTTGAACTGATGCTCAAGGGTCAGCCTATGCGCTTAGAAATTTCAAAAGTATAGGTGAAATTACTCCAATTTTCATGAAGATTTGGTGTTTTTGAAAGAATGAATGAGTACACTTTGATTTAAAACTTTTGAAATGAAAGTCCTGAAAAACAGAATATTCTATTTTCAGCCCTTGTTTTCCGAATCGATCTTAAGACCTTACATACCTCCAAAAATCACAAAACATTTACAGGCCATATCTGTATCACTTTACAGATCTTAATTCGGAGTTGTTTTGAGCAAAATTAAATCAATGAAATACCCTTGCTCAGGTACCCAGAACTATTTTGTCACAAAAATACAGAGACTCAAAGATGAGCCTATATCTCGGTGATCTGAGTTCTAAATTTGGTGAATTTGATATTGCTGGAAAGCTATGGATGTCAGCTTTCCAATTAATCAAAATTTAATTGATTTAGAGACTTACATGCAGAGTTATGAGATAAAAACCCAGGCTCTATTGTAGGAAAACTGAATGCACAGACAATAGACAGGTTTCTACTCGATATTGACTGATTTTATTTATGTGGTTGTACAGCCCTAAAATTCTTAAAAATTTTATTTAAAGTGGGCTTGTGTTTTTAGAATGTGTGGACAAAATTTCAGATTAATTGGAGTAAGGATTCATGAATTAAAATTGCGACAAACAACATATGTAGAGATGCTGAAAGTTCAGTTTCAGGTTTTTTAGAATATACATGACGCAACTCACATGAATTAAAATTGCAACAACTCTACATCCTGAATTAAATTGCTGAAATAAAATGAAGAGAAATTATATGTATAAGCATAAGCATAGAGGGGGTAGAAAGAATAGAGTGTTTATAGATTATATTGGGGTAGAATCACAATCAAACACATAGAGTTTGTGTGTGTAAGAGTGAAAATTCATCAAATCTAATCACTATTACAATGTGGGGGGGAGACAATGCTCCATTAATACAACCCCATTTCAATTGAATTTATATGGAAGAAGGCTTTAAAAATAAAGGAGGAAATACTTACAGCTTTTGCCTCCAATCGATCGGAATTCCAAGAGTGGAATCCGACCATCACCTTCTTCTTCTTTGCTTCAAATCCCACACTCACTCAAGCCTAGTTCTACCATCTTCTTCCCCTCTCTTTTTCTCTCACTTGCAACTCACGTTTTTCCTTTATACAACACTCATTTCCAGCCCCAAGATCAGCCCCAATCCCTAAGAAGAATATCCAAGCCCCCCCCCCTTGGCCCCTTTTATAGGCCAAGGGGTTGGCTTCTAGCCCCTTCCTTGGGGCGGGTTGGACCAGCTCCTTGGCTTGCTTTGAATCCACTCTAGGTGGTCCCTTCATTGATGACTTGGGCCAGCCCCATGTGGGTTGGTCTTTGGTGCAGCTGACTTAGACTTGCTCCACCCAGCCCTAGCATGTCTTGATGATTCTTACAACTTGATACAAATGCTTTGTAGTGGCCATATATACATAGCTAGGCTCTTTCAACTTGATAATTTCAACCATATTTTGCATTTGAATTTGATTCTATCTGGACTAGATTGGCTCGGCTCCAACTTGATCTTGAGTTTGATTCCATCTTGATTTTGATATACGGCCCCATCTTCAACTTGATTTTGATGAGCTCGATCCTCCACTTGATCTTATCTTGATGGGATAAGCTTGATCTTCCACTTGATCTTATCTGGATTGGATAAGGTCGATCTACATTTGGATTTGAACTTGATCTTATCTTAACTGGATAAGCTCCAATCTTATCTTTTTTGTGTTTTCGGGAATCAATCTAGATTCAGGCTTGAATTGGGTCTCACCTGTTTATCTGTCTTATTTCGAAATTCATGAGTTGTTGAATTTAAAACCTTTATTTTTAAAATATTCCTCAAAAGACTTAAATTTTAAAAATTTGGGGTTTGAATTTAAAGGTTCATAAAGGCTTTAAATTGATTTTCAAAATTTAGAAGTTTTGAAAACATTTTAAAATTTTGGGTGTTTACACCCTGTCAGCTTTAACAGTCTTTAGGACAAGATATACAACAATAACAACAACTAAGCCTTTTCCACATAGTCCTATCATGTGCCATATTAGTGGTTAACTCATAATAAGCTAGATCATTCTTTATTTTTTCTTTCCAACACTTTTGTGGTTGTCCTCTACCTCTTTTAATACTTTCAAAATCTAGTTTTTCATACCTTCTTAAAAGTTATTCTTTTGATCTTCTTTCTATATGTCCAAACCATCTTAAACGATATTCTCTCATTTTATCCTCTATTGGTACCACTAATTTGTTTTTAATAACCTCATTATGTATACGGTCTTTTCTTGTATGACCACTCATCCATCTCAACATCTTCATTTCTTTCATAGACATCTTTTGTAGTGTTCATGATTAACTGCCCAATACTCAAAACCATAAAACATGGTAGGTTTAATTATTGCTCTATAATATTTACCTTTTAACTTTAATGGTATCTTTTTATCACAAAGAATACCTAATGCTCCTCTCCATTTTAACCAACTAACATTAATGTTATTGTAACATCTCCTTCAATTCTTCTATCACTCTAAAAAATTGACCTTATGTATTTTTTTTTTTTTTTTGGAGATGCAATGTGTGCCAATTTTAATTTATATGTCCTTTGAAGTAACCAAATGATCAAAATTAAATTTCATATATTTTGTCTTTGTTCTACTAAGTCGGAAGCTTTTACTTTCTAATGTTTCCCTCCATAGTTCCAATTTTCTATTAACTTTTTCTTTAGACTCTTCTACTAATACAATGTCATTTACAAATAACATACACCAAGGTACTTCATCTTGAATATGTTTTGTTAACTCATCCATCACCCATTATAAATAAGTATGGACTTAATGTTGATCCTTAATGTAACCCAATATTAACTTCAAAGAACATCCCTCGGTATCCTATCGTAAGTTTTTTCTAGATTAACAAATATCATATGAAGGTCTTTCTTTTTTGCTCTAAAATGTTTCATAAGACGTCTCAAAAGGTGAATCACTTCAACGGTAGATCTACCTAACATGAATCCAAATTGGTTCTCTATTGTACTTGATATTTGTCTTAACCTACATTCGATAATTCTTTCCCATAATTTCATAGTATGACTCATTAACTTCATACCCCGATAATTCGCACAATTTTGAATGTCTCCCATGTTCTTATATATGGGTATAAGTGTACTCGCTCTCCATTCCTTGAGCATCTTTTGGTTTCTCTATATTTCATTAAATAGTCTTATGAGCCAAATAATTCCCGTTTCTCATATGATTTTCCAAACTTCTATAGGAATATTGTCTAGTCTTACCGATTTACCACCTTTCATATATTTAAGAGTCTCTTTGACTTAATTCTTTTGAATACGTCGGTAGAAATTGTGGTTTATATTCTTTTTTGATTTGGGTAACTTTCTTAAGCTAATACTAACATCTTTATTTTCAATAAACAGCTTATAAAAATAGTTTTTCCATCTATTTCTTATATCATTATTTGCCACTAAAATTTTCTCATCACCATCTTTGATGCATCTAACAAAATTAATATCCTTAGTTTTCTTATCTCTAACTCTAGCTATCCTAAAAATATCTCTTTCATCCTCTTTTGAGTTGAGTTTTTTATATAAATCCTCTCAAATTTTAGTTTTTGCTTCACTGACAGCCTTTTTCGCTTTATTCTTTGCTTTTTTATAAGCTTCTAAAGTTTCACTAGTTTTCTTAGCATAATGTAATGTGTAGCATGCACTCTTTGCCTTGATTTTATTTTGCACTACTTCACTCCACCACCAAGCTTTTTTCAGTACCAGTACACCTCCTTTAGATTTACCTAACACATATTTCACTACTTTCCTAATATGTAGTCATATTGTTCCACATATCACAAGGTATACCAACATAGTTTCAAGCATATTTTTGAAGGACTTTTTGTTTAAATGTACCTCTTTCTCGCTTTTGAGGTTCCACCATTTAGTCTGAATAACTCAATGCACTCTTTTCTTCTTTGTTCATTTTTTTTACTAGTAAATCTATAACTAAAGTCAATGTTAGGTAGTTAAGCTTTCTCCTAAAATTACCTTGTAATCTTTACAATACACTCTATCTTTTTTTTCTACAAATAAAATAATCAATTTGTGTTTGTGATAAGCCACTCTTATAAGTAATTAAATGTTCATCTCATTTTTTGAAGATTGTACCGACTATAAAGAGATCAAATGTCATAACAAAATTTAAAATCTCCCTACCTTCCTCATGTATGTCCCCAAAATCAAAGTTTCCATGAATGCTTTGATATCATAATACCTCTTTACTGACATGTCCATTTAAGTATCCTCCTAAACAAATCATCTCTCTTTGTGGAATTCTTTGAATCACCTTATCTAACTCTTCCCAAAAAGCCGTCTTTATACTATCTTTTAGTCCTACTTGAGGTGCGTAAGCATAAACTATATTCAAAACCTCTGCTCCTAACACTAATTTCAACGTCATGATTCAGTCACCATATCGTTGTTTCGAGACTTTTCCTACTACACTATCTTTTAAATCTTTATTTATGATAATATCAACTTTGTTTCGAGACTTTTTCTTACTTGAGTACCATAATTTAAAACCTGTATCCTTTATTTCTTTTGCTTTTTCTCCAACCCACTTTGTCTCTTGTAAACATAGAATATGAATATTTCTCCGAATCATAGTATCTACCACCTCCATTAGCTTACTGGATAATGTTGTGATATTTTAAGAACCAATATGAATCATATTATTTAGAACTAGCTTCCTTACTCTCCGCATTCGTCCATTTTGAAAATGCGGAAACCCTCTTTGTAATTTATTCACTACATTAGGACGGTAATATTACGAAACTAATTTCTTTATCCACACCCATTCATGATGTGGGAACCCTCTTTGCAATTGATTCACTACATTCGAGCGGAAATGTAGTGGCCCTAGCTTACTTTTCACTGCATTCTGGCTCTGCAACGTGTCGCTAAAAGAGAACGCTCTAACGCAATGCTCATAATTTGTGTAATTCATGATATAAAAATCCGACAAAGTTTTACGCTGACTGTTAGAAACCTAACATAATCCTCCTCCTTTATCCGAGCTTGGGACCGACCATGCAAGGGTGAACCCTTAGACAAGATATATATATATATAGAGAGAGAGAGAGAGAGAGGAAGAGAGAATAAGGAGTACGTAAATGAATAATGCCTTTTGATATATGATCTTGTATGAACATTTTTACTGTTTGATTGGCATAACTGATGATAAATATTTGAGTTAAAAGTACCAATATACATTTGTATGTTATATTATATGCATTGTTTGCATTAAATGCATGTTATCCCCTTAATTGTTCATCTTAAAATCGAACAATAGAAATATTCATACAAGATTATGCATTAAAAGACATTACTCATTTATTACTACCTATCTCTCTATATATACACATATGCACACACATATATACACACACAAAGATATATATATATATATGTGGGTAGTAGTAAGTACTCAAACCCTATCATGTTCAAATATACTTTATCATCTCAAAGGTTGAAGTGATAAACTAAAAAACATTTAATATACATGATGCATTAATGCAAAGTACAAAAATATAATGATACTTGTAATTTAAATCAATATTGTTGATCATTTTAATCAAATGATGGAGATGTTTGAATAAATTTGAGCGTGAAAAAGGTTTCAACATTTATCACTGCTCTCTCTTAAAGAGGTGTGTGAACCAGGAGATCTGCAACAATACTATGATAAGACCAAGGTCGCCACCCAATATTGTTGAACCTGAGTTTATACTTTAGTAGCTGGAGAAACAAGAAATAAAAAAGAAAAGAAGAAGAATTTCCTTCCAAAACACTGCCCAACTCTCATTCTAACCTTGATTTATATAGCTTAAACATCCCTCTAGCCTGAGTTGGGTTCCAAGAGATAGCATTCAAAATTTTGCTAAGAAATAATATATTTCATGTTCTAAAATGAAGTTTTCGGATTCCCAAGAAAGACTCTTCCCTAGGTTATTGGGAATCCTCAAGAGTAAACCTTTCAAAATACTCTAGATATTGTATGTTTGGAAAATGTTCACTAATTATAGAGGTTGCAACTACATGACTAAAGGTATATCTTGGAGATGTTATTTACATTAAATGCTATTATGAGAAGTGTTGCAGTTGTAATGAGTAGTTGATGTAGCGGGGGCCTAGATTTATGAGGGCATGAAAAGCTGGAATGACATAATTAATGGGTTTGGTGTCCTATTTAATGAGTGCATGTACTTCATTGCATAGTTGTTGCAATTGTCTCGCCTTAGATGGTAACCGGCCCCTTTGTTTGACACTCACCTCCTTCTTCAACCATGGTCCTTTCAGAAGTTGTGATCTCCTCATCAAAGAGAGAAATAACATAATTTATACATAGATCAATCCATGCTTAAACATGATCGTTAATTGAAATTTAAATCTCAAAAGCAAAAAAGTTTGTTGATACTTTTTGCACGATACAAGTTGCATTTTGACTCAAAGATATCAATCGTTGATCTTTAATATCAAAAGACAGATCTTTGAGAATGTTTAAGCATGAATTGATGTGTGCATGTACTAATTTCTCTCTCTCTCTCTCTCTCTCTATATATATATATATATATAGTGGGAATCACAGTTGTGAGACCCCTTATTTGTCTTAAACCATGTTTATGATCTTAACATTACAATTAGAGAGCTGTTCATATAAAAATGTAAATAGTGAAAAAGTATAGGTTGTACGTACCTTATACCTTTTGACTTTTCTAACAAGTAATTTTTTCATTTTTTCTCTGAAACATCTATCTCTCTAATTACGTTGTTAATCATGGTCTAAGATTGATGAGAGTCATTATGTATCTGGTACTTTCTTTCCAATCAACGGAAGTTCATGTCGAAGAAATCATGCGCATGAAAATTAAATTGTATTAGAGAATCAACGAAGTATTGATAATACCCCTTCCCCCGGAACCCCCATGACAGGACCTGGAAAGATAAACCACCTGATTCGTGCCTTCTACTTGCATTGGTCAAGGTCTTGCCTAACCAGATAACCTATCCAAAGTAAGTCTGAGACTTCCACGGTATGACATGCTAAGGATCCTCTTCAAAGAGGGGCTTTATGTGATGCTGTAGCTTGACCACTAAACCGAGACCAGTGGTTCCAAACACTAGATCCAGTTCCATCAGAACCTAGAACAGGAAGCGAACAGGTCCCCTTTAGTTCCAGTTACCGTTCAATTCTGGTTTCGCAGCAGCTCTGGTTTCACTTTGTTATCGGTTTTGTTTAGAAAACAATGAAGCAAAGGTGATATTTGATAACCAGAACCACAAAGCAACTTGGAACTACAGCTTTTTGGACTGCCATTCTGGTTCCGGTTTAGTTCCGAATGGGTGGAACTGGAACTGACCTAAAGTGGACCCTGTTTCCAGTTAGGTTCTGATTACTGGGTTGGTCCAGGTCTGGTTCAACCCGCTGGCTGGAATATTAGATTTAGTTTTCTCCAGCGGATCAGTCAATGATCTACTGCATTCCCTTTTGAAGGAAAAGAACAGTGTCACCTGTAAAGGATTTTCTAGCATACGAAGCAGATTTGACACAGAAATTACTGTTGCGATCAGTGGTGGATCTTGAATTTTTCGTGTGGTGGGACGAAGTGCCTATTCGATCATTTGAGGTGGGGCAAACCATCTACAGTGGCCATGGATTCAATAACTTATTCATTGGTTTTTTTGGTGGGGTGCCTCAATGTAGATCCGCCACTGGTTGTGATGCCGGTATGGCAGTTGGGCAATTGAAGGAATGGCTGGCAATCCTGGTTAACTATTTTAAGTGACCTTATGAATTCCCGACAATATTTGTATCTCATTTTTGTTATGAATATACCTGGTAGAGGGTCTGCTCAACTCGCTTGCCTTTCAAAAAAAAAAAACATTCGATGAGAATCAAAGCCTCGAAACTTGGCTACTACAGTGGTGGGGGGCCTTTGCTGGCTGGTATAAGGCCATTTTTTTTTTTATGCCACTGTCCTTTACACACATTCATATCCACACACAAACGAGTATATAAGCATCTTATATATGCATATAAAATGAGTGACATGCATTTTATATAATGCATATAAAATGTGCAACTTATATATATATAAAGAGAAAACTTCATATTAATACTCGTCAGCAATCATAATATGTCAGCATTTTTCTTCAATCACGTCATACTCCCACTCTAACAGCGTTAGTGATATGATACTAAAGTGATGAGTTTTTAAAATTTAAGTATTTAAGTCATAGAAAGTAAAATATAAAGTACTAAAGTGTATTTTCGATAAACTACATAATAGTAATATAAAGTTTTCCCATGTATAAATATAGATGTATAAGTATACATGATGGGAAGCTTAGTTAGTCCATAGATAAGCTTATTTGCTTAACTAATGCTAATTCTTCTTAGTCTTTCTGAAATGGACAAAGAATTACATCAAGGGATACTTAATTAGTTTAATCAAAATAGAATTTGTTGGTTGATCATGGATTTCTATTTAGAATTTAGATTATAAACATGTGTGTTTGTGCATGTATGTAAACATGGAATTACTTGCAATGAAACGACTAACGTGTGAGGCTTCTTTAAATAATGAAGTTTCTCGACCTGCCATCCATACACGGAAAAGGCCCACCCAGGTTGAATTGAGATCGTTTGAAGTATCTTTAATGATAGCGAGTTGCAGGAAAGTGATCATGCAGCAAGTTGGCAAAATGGGTCCAAATTTTGTGAACCTTCCGATATCAGGTAAGGTTCATTGGTGCTCGTTCTTGAAAAAGAAATGCTGCTTTACTTAGCACCAGCGTTCGATGTGTGTGTGTGTGGTTGTTTTGAATGGATCAGCTAAATTTGCTAGGGTTTTAACCCTCTTCAACAGCAAACACTCGAGATTTTATTATATTGTGCTTTTGAGAGCTAAACCGAAGGTTAGGAACTATATAGCTTTCTTTGTCGAAAACAAGTCATAGTTCACTCGATTTCCCATATATATATCTATATATATCTATATATATATATATATATATGTATATATATATATATATATGTATATATATATATATATACATATATATATATACATATATACATATATATACATTATGTGTGTATGTATTATGTATGTATCGTATGGATGGATAAAAGCAATTCTTTAAGGAGCAAATTTTTAAAACTGAATTACAAAATACACTAAAATTTATGTGTACACGCACATGTGTCTGTGAGAGAGACCCTGTTGGGCACCAGCCACCAACCCCTGGAGCTTATATATTTTCTTTTACAAATCTCTCTCTCTTTCTTTCTCTATCTATATAACAACTAAGCCTTTTTTCCATAGAAAAATGAGAGTGAGAGAGGTTCATATATCTTTGTAATTTCATAAAGTATATGATATAATGCACAAGTTTTACCAACCAACTGCATTCAAACACAACTACCACCGTATTGGGGCCTTATACTAAAAGAAAAATATTCTTTTTGTTGTGCAAGATCACCTCGAAATAATGTGGTTATCCTTCATATGACCGTCCCTTCAAAGAATCAATTCAAACGCGCAGACAAACACATTCTCTCTCTCTCACACACATAGTATCACGTTGGAAACACCATAAATACCCGCCAATCTTAAAACTCATCGCGTAGCCTGGACCAATGCAGATCTCTCTCTCTCTCTCTCTCTCTCTCTCTCTCTCTCTCTCTCTCAGCCTAGTTGTACTCGTCTTACTCACCCAAACATGGCCAAAACATAAACATTACGACTTGAGTCTCCTTTATCTTTGTTCTAGCTTCCTCCCACATGTCCACCTTAGACACGTTCAGGAGATTAATGGTTCCGAGTGCGCCAGCCATCCCTGAGGGCACGCCCTCTGCGCCTCTTGAGCCCACACCTTCCTCCCTCCTTCACCACCAGCACTCATGGTTGGAGGGATGACGCAATCGGGTGACAGGAGACTACAAGACTAAAAAGAGGAGGAGGAAGAAGACGAAGGTAGCCGGTTACCCTTAAGGGGTTTTCACAAGGAAGATTTTAGATGTGCATGTATATATCTTTTTGTTACTATACACTAAACTTAAACTTAGTTTTTTCTCATTCCTTGTTTTCCTCGTTAGGCTTTTCATTAAAGTGTTTATCTGAAAGATTTTCATAATTTTTATAAAAAATAAAACGGTTTTGTTTTTTTGAATCTTTCTTTTGAAAACAAATATGAGAAGAAGACCCTTCTTTCACCATTTCATGGGCTCAAAGTGGCCACCAACAACTTACACTCACCACTGGCACCGTACTCTGCCTCCCCGTCTCTCAAAGCATTAAGTATAAACTCAAAGCCTTCTGCCCTACCTCTCGTGGCCACAGCCATAGAGTCGTCCACCAGGACCCGCCATCCATCACCCAGTTTCATTCTATACAGTACGAGCCCTCACCCATTCATCTCTCATCATCCCTCTTATTGCACGTATATATATAATTATGTGTGCGGCTACATAAATACATATATATATATATATATATATATATATATGTATATATGTATATATACATGTATATATAAAAACATATATATATATATATATATATATGCTCTTTCTCTCTTACAATTCTCAACTATATATGTATGTGTGCCTGTGTACGTGTACATGCATGTGCGTTTGTGTGCTTTGTTCATTATATGTATGCAGAACTTGTGAATAACATATTGCTAACATTTTCTCTCAATAGATAATGTGTTAATAGGGTATTGTTGCTTGCTCCTGTGTTTCTTTCCTGGTACAGTTATTGCATGCGGATTACTTGGAAGAATCCATTTGACCTGTAAGGCTCCCACCTATTCTTGCATATTTGAATGTAAAATACTCATATATTTCATTTTGTTATTTAAATGTATTATTCTTGCATATCTGAATTTGGTAAAATCTTATGTTAGTTTAGTGGTTTAAACGTTACAGTATATATATATATTATTTATTTATTTATTTTTTCAATTCAATTGCTTGAGTAAAAGTTATGCGACTAGGGATGATCTTTTCGACCAGCTCTAGTGTACCCTGCCCAACTCCTACATGGGTGGGTTTTCTCCCCTTAAACACAAGGACGGGACAAGGTAAGTAAGACCCTCAAGTGTGGCAAGGCAGGATAGGGTTTAAGGTAAAACCGTTACCCACCCCATGCCTATATATATATATATAAACAAGGGTGAGGTAGTGGTAAATGTTCAAACCCGATTTATTCTTGGATTTACTTTATTACATCAACTGTTTGATCTTTGAGATGAGTGATAAAATAAAAAACATTTAAAATATATTTAGAGAGAGAGAGAGATTTTTGAGTATGAATAGGGTTTGAGCATTTTTACATTACCTCTCTCTTTATATGTGTATGTATGTATGTGTATGCACATGTATATGTGTTTATACAAAATATATGTATATCTTTAGATACATGCATAGATATTATATAAATATAAATAAGAATATATATATACATGCATATAATATAATTACTTCTAATAGTATAATTTAAAATATTATAAAATAAATTTAATGTTTATGCAAAAAATATAATATTACTTTTTAAATTATTTTTATAGGATGAAGCAGGGCAAGTGAGGGCTGGTAGGGGTTTGATCAACAATACCTAAGGATGGCAATTTCTATCCCCCCAGCCCCATGGGGGTAGATTTTTAAGTAAAAAAAACTGCCCTACTAAGGGGTGGGGTGCAAGATGAAAGACCCACATGCGGGAAGGGGCGGGATTGGGTTCAAGGTATACCCACCTTCGCACGCTATATTTATATATTAATTTATTTATAAATATTTTACCTGATATATATATATATATATATGTTTATATGTATGGATTTTTATATAAATATAATTATGTATTCATAATAACTTTTAATTTATTAATATAAAATACCATTAAAAGTTATATTTTATGTAAAATATATAATATTAAATATTAAAAAAATGACTTTTATACGTTGAAGTGGGGTGGGCGTGGGCGTGGGCGGGTTGTAATGAAAATCTAAGGTGCAGGTGCGGGTGGAGTGAAAACCTGCCCAACCCACCCCACCCCGTTGCCATTTCTACCAAGACCTGTAGAACACGGCAGGGTCTAATATAGGCCCTTTTCAGTGCGAGGCGGGTGGGGCTGCCCCATCGCCATCCCTAAAAATGATGCAAACCGAATCTCAGCTTCTTACCCGATTTACCATCAAGGGTCTCTCCTCCTAGCAACTTCTAATAGTCATTATGACCTGGACCAGTACGGAGCAATTTAGAACCCGATTTAACAACCCGACCTGAAATGTCTGGGTCCGAGCTTGGCAGAAATTAAATGGGTTCTGACTATTTTTTTTTTGTTACAAGAGGAGGTCAAAGACTAATACACACCATGCACCCTCTCAAAGTGGAACTCCTCACTGACAACAACGGCGTCCTGTTATTGAGCTAATGCTCTTGATGCGGGTTTCGACTAGTTTTAACCTATGTCACACGGGTGCAAGTGCACGTATGAGATACGACAAATTTCAAAAATTTTGGGTGCGACGACACGACTAGGGTATATAATATTATATATTATATATAATATTCAAGCTACATAAATCAATCATAATACAACTAATATTTGCTAATTTTGGGTGCATGTAGGTATCAATTAGCAAGTTCCCTCATAATGATCAGGAACTTAGAATGATTTTACGAGCTGCAAAATATCCAAGTTATGGATTCAAAGAGTTTCGAGATCTTTTGTAGGATATAGCATATATTAGTATTTGTGCTAGGATCCACTAGTGATGTCATACTCTTTTGTTCTATTTATCTGGCAATGTTTCTAATATTCAAATGTGTTTGGTGACAAAGATTATTTTGTGCAAAGGCATACAGTATGGGGTCAAAAATCCAATCAGATTTAGTAATAAGAAACCAATTATTCGCACCAAAAATCATTCAAGCTAATATTGTATACACTACAATAGCAAGTACACAACTTTATATTAAAGCAAAACACATAAATTGTAAACAACTACTAATTTCATCATAATACACAAATCAATCTTCATTATCCGGACCCATTTATCTGTGAGTTACAAATTTTATTTTTTTTTTGCCATGCCGCACCGACACGATGTCGGTGTTACACCAGTGTCGAGGTTGACACTCCACCCCTTAGAAGTGTCTGTGTGACTTAGGTTTTAACCTCACCATAGAATACATATTGCCTTTACCTACTTTATAAAGTAATATCCAAATGAATTATTCTCACATTTTCTATGATCTTTACTTTTTTCTCTTAATTTTCTTTCTTTTGTCATCATTTTCAAGTTTATCTCATATATTTTACAGTCGGGTCAGCTAACAGGTGGGGTAATGGTTGTGGCGGAATGACACGAGAAAATGGATGGGTTAGAGGGCAACCGGTTTTGGTTTTTTACACGAACCTGAAATTACCCACCCGAATCCGACCTGTTGACACGACTTATCATCCCATATTGCGTGCTGGAGCAGATCGCATGCATGGCCGTCGCATCACCCGCACCACTTCTACTGACTACGGTGCTGTAGCTTCCTTTTCTATTTAAATAAAATAACTTTTTATTATTTTGATGGATTTTTTATTATTTTTATTACTTGTCGAATGGAAAGGGTGAGCAGAGAGCCAAAAGGCCGGGAGTCTCGCAAAGAGGAAACATCTCACACGTGCGAGAGTCAGAATCCATCGTCGGTGTCTCCTGTGCAATCGTACACTTTCGAGCGAGCGACCTCTCCCTCCCATTGGTGGGACAGCACCCTTTAAATTTGAGGGATCCTCTCTCTCTCTCTCTCACACACACGATTACTGCCTCAATCTCTCTGTAAACCTTCGATTCACTCTCCTTCAGTGCCTGCAGCGCGGGAAATCTAGATTGTTCTGCTCCGAAGGGCGTCCCGGATGGGCGAATGCCACTGAATCTTGTCCGCTGTATGTCTACCATGCGACTCTTTCTAATTTTTGTTGGTTACTCACTCACAGTTTTCTCACTTTTGTCATCTGTTGGTTGCTTCTTCATAGTTCTCATATTCGAGCGTTATCTTCTGTTGGTGAGTGCAAACGAGGGATTTCTTCGTGAGAGTTTAGGTTTGATGGTTGTAGTTTTGCATCTAAACATTTGGATCTTTTCATTTTTTCCATGTGTGTTGTTTACTTTGACGGGAGATTCATGTTTGTTGCTTGCTTCATCTCTCTGGCTGCTTTGTTTGGTTTGATTCCACTCTTTTTTTTTGGTTTGTTGGGTTAATTACTTGATTTTTGCTCCCGTATTGAATTTTGTTGTTCATAACTTGGGAATGCCGATCTTTTCTCTTCCTTCCTTTTTCTTCGTTGTGTATTTTGCCTTTGGTTCTCTATGAATTTTCCGACTTCTACCATTTTAAAATTTGGTCTGCATTGGTTTCTTCAGACGCAAATGCACGTAGGATCCTCTGGTAATTGTTCCGTGGATTTAGTAATGAATTTCTGCCGGAATTGCGAAAGCTTTTTTCGATATTTTAGCATTTTAGGCATTGTTGCTTATTTTCCCATTAGTGAGATTGGTCGACGGACCCCTTTTCACTGCTTGATTGAGGTGCAACGGTGGAACCTTTTCTTTTTCATATTTTTCTCAAAAGTGACAGAATTTTGATCCCTAAGGTATTCTTTTCGTGAATTCACTTTCCATGAGGCCATGCATTTCAGCATGCCTTTTATCCGTGCTGCTTCATTTGTCTCGATGGTTTTCGGATGCCTTTTTGAGGAATGCTACCCTTCTTGGCAATGTTCATCGTGTTCTGTTTGCCCATTTGAAGGATGGGAATCTTTAGCTGGCAGTATTCGTTCTGGTTTTGTTTGCTGACCGTTGATGTGACGTAGTATCAAAGATCTTGCAGATGGTATTTCATGTTCCCGTTGAGCTTAGCTGTTGACTTGTTTGTGAGCACTAAGCAGAAGAAAGGGCGTTGGGTCTATACAAATTTTGTCCTTATAGGAGAACTAGCAGTGCCTGGATGGCTTATTGGAGATGTACAGTGATTGTAAACCGGGCCTTTTCATTACCTTAGTTACTGTTTCTGGTGTAGCAGAAACTTGAAATGATATGCACAACAAGGAATTTGACAAATGAATACAGAAGATAACTTGAAAGCCATAGTTTATTTTTTATCATCTAGGATTCCTTCAAAAAGTTTTTGTTGAGTGAACTACTGATGTACACACACACACACACACACACATATATATATATATATATATGTATCATATGTATTGCAAATGGTGATTACATAACTCTCTGAACCAAAGGTATGAGACCCTTATTGCAAATTTACCATCTTCCATGTTCTGACCCCTCCAAACCCTGAACTCTTGCTGATTACTTCCTTCTATGTTTCACAAGTTGTTCTAAGGCCCAAAATAGCAAGCTTCCACACATAAAATTCACGATCTCAGGTAAATTTTATCTATTTCATCCAAATTCTCAAGATTTTACTCTTAAATGTGGGTTTATGCTTTTTGTTCTTAGGTGCAGATTTATGCTTTCAAACAATGTTAAGAAACCGAACTGGGAAAGGCATTGGTTTACTAAAAAGAGGTTCCGTGGGGATAGAATCGAGGTTGAACTGATAACAGTTAATACATGATATATTCATAATTTTATTATACATGATATATCATTTATTAAAAAATTTAAAAATAGAAAATAGAAAACCTTGGGAAGTATTAAAGGACATTGCTTCAATATATAAAATCATTTAACCATCTCCAAATAAAGAAAAGACTCAAAACAGGAAACAAAAGTAAAAAATAGAAAACGAAACCCTAAAAATAACAACTTAGCTATCTGTAGGGGTGTAAATGAGCTGAGCTACTCTTGAGTTACTCGAGCTATTCCAAATGAAAGGGTTCCTGTTATGTAGCATTTTATCACCCTCCACATTACTTTATTTTTCTTCCTTGATGTGTGAAGTGTTTGATACTCCTCTAATGAAACTACAAGTCCTTACCGCTGATGCTTCTCCAGCTTGCTAACCATTATTTTGCATTGGATTACATGCTGTGGTTTTATTGTTAATATAAGACCACCACTTGTGTTGTCTTTTGGTGGGGAGAACCTTTTGGCGAATCTTCAGGCATACAGTTGTATAAAAACTTTGAAAACATTCAAATGAATAGGAAATAATTATTTTATTTGCCTCATATGGTGCTAGTATCAATTTGCTCACTGTTCCCAACCAGACTGTCTCATATTCAAGTAGAACTTATTCAATATTTGCTTTATTACTTGCATATTCTTCCAGCAGATATGACACCTGCGCAAGCGTGATGAGAATTGCCAGTGACTTTTTCTGCAATGAACTCTTCAAAGTTGATCCTTCTTTTTCTATTCGCTTTTGTCCTGATGCGGAAAATGAACACAATCAGTCCTGATGGTTTGTAGCCATCCTCCGCTTTCTCCTTGTTCTTGGGCTTCAGTTTTATAGCAATAGTCATTCTGATGTTAGTAATCCATGTCTTAATGATATTCTTTTTGTGTCATGCAGGTACAACTCTCCTTGCATTTAAGATGGCAATCGCTAATTCTGATGGCATTCTTCTTCAATGGAGTGAAGCAGATCCTGATCCTTGTGGATGGAGAGGTGTAACATGCAACCCCAAGACAAAGAATGTGATTTACCTGTAAGTGCAAGCATTGTTATCAAATGCATGCTTTCTGCTCTAGAGTTCCAAAATCTAAACTCTGCAGTTTTTGGTTGTTTTTATCCAGCTTATAAACCTTTAATGCCAGTGCAGTCTTTGCTGATTGCCAAGATGTATTTGATGTCATTATGAAGGAAATAGTCATCAGGATCCTTGTTGACATGTGCTCTTGTCATCTGTCTATATGTTCCATCTCTTTAGTTGCGTAAGGCCATCCATAACAATGATGCTGCTATCCCTTTCTTGGCCATGGGATATTGCAAATGGCAATTTGTCAGAAATCAGAATGTGAATTGCTGACTACCATTCCAAATATTCAGTTGTTTCTACCACACAATTATCAAGCCTTTAAAAGTTTGTAGTTGTGAGCCCCTTGTGTTGTATGTTTATTTGTGATTCTTACTTATCCACTAGGTATATCCTTAGGGATGCATTAAATGATTATATATAACATTGTGCTGTAGAATTGTGTTTCTTGCATAGTTCTCGCTTGTTAAAACTCCGCCAGGCTTATTTGTTGAATGGGCTAACGGTTTTTTTTCTTCCAGGAGCCTTGCATGTCACAAATTGCGTGGGTACATATCACCTGAGCTTGGGAAGCTTAAGCACTTGCAGATTTTGTATGTTTTTACTATTGAGTATACTTGAAACTGAAAGGAAATTATACTAGTTTTCAGTTGCATGATGCATTGTCACAAACACAAATTGATTTTTTTGCCTGTAGGAGAAAAGATAAATCATGTTGTAAGGACTGTAACATAATTCCAAAAGAAACTGTAATTACCTAACATCGACTTTTAATTATGAATTTGCAAGTAAAAATGTGTACGAAGAGGCAAAGAGTACATAGAGCTACTCGGACTAAATAGTGAAATCTCAAAAATGAAAGAATATATATTTAAACAGTAAGTTCTTTAAAGAGATTACGTAGGTATACCTTTCGATACGTGGAACAATATGGCTAACCATATTAGGAAAGTAGCAAAGGATGTGTTAGGTAAATCTAAGAGAGACATACTAGTAAAGAAGAAAGCTTGGTGGTGGAGTGAAGTGATGCAAAATAAGACCAAGACGAAGAGGATATGTTAAAAATTGCATTATGCCAACAAAACTAATAAAACTTGGGAGGCGTATAAAAAAGCAAAGAAAAAAGTCGAAAAGACTGTTAGTGAAACAAAAGCTAAATTTTAAAAGGATTTATATAAAAAACTCAACTCAAAAGAAGGTGAAAGAGATATTTTCACGATAGCTTAGGCTTGAGATAAAAAATTAAGGATCTTACTTTTGATGAATTAAAGATGAGGATAAAAAGATTCTAGTAACAAGTGATGATATGAAAAATATATAGAAATTTATTTTTATAAGTTTTTAATAAAAATATAGGTACTAATATTAACTTAGGAGAGTTAACCAAATAAAAATGTATATAAACCATAATTTCTATCATCGTATTTGAAAGAATGAAGTCAAAGTAGTTCTTAAACTTATGAGAGTTGGTAAATCTATAAGACCAAACAATATTACTACATAAGTATAGAAAATTTTAAGAGAGATGGGGTATTTCTTGACTTATAAGATTATTTAATAAAATATAAAAAACTAAAAGATACTTGAGGAATAGAGGAAAAGTACAATTATACTCATATACAATAACAAGGAAGACATTTAGAATTGTACAAATTATCGAGGTATCAAGTTGATAAGCCACATTATAAAATTATGGGAAGAAATTATTAAACATAGGTTGTGGCAAATATTGAGTATAATAAAAAACCAATTTGAATTTATGCTAGAAAGATATACTATTGAGGCTATTCATCTATGGAGATGTCTTATACAATATTTTGGAGCGAAAAAGAACCTTCACATGATATTTATTGATTTAAAAAACTCTTGTGATAGGATACCATGAGATATTCTTTCGAAATTTTTTGAAAAGAGAAGTATCTCATTTACATACTTCAATCTTATAAGAGACATTTATGACAGTGCACAAACATGTGTTAGGAAGTGCACAAAAATGTGTTAGGACTGATGAAGGAGAGACAAATTTCTTTAAAGTTAATATTGGATTACATCAAGGATCAATTTTAAGTTCATATTTATTTGTATTGGTAATTAACGAGTTAACAAAACATATTCAAGATATTATTTATATTTGTGGATGATATTGTATTAATGGATGAGTTTAAGGAAAAATTTAATAGGAAATTGGAACTAAGAAAAATATTAGAAAGTAAAGGCTTTCAACTTAGTAAAACCAGTGTTGTCCGACGCGTATCGTATCGCGTATCGCTGGGCTCCACGATATGGGCGTATCGTATCGTATCGTACTTTAATATTAAAAAACTATAAAAATTATTTAAAAAATCAATAAAATTAGTAAAAATCCGAAAAAAATCAAGAAAATTCTGGAAAATTTTGAAAAAATCTGATAATTGCTTTAAATTCATATAATGCAAAGTTTAGCACAAATTGAACATTTAATATTGAACAATTGCATCCAAAATTATATATTTTGAATCAAAAAATGAAATACATTTATATTTTACATATTGTAAATTTGTATCAGGATCATTAACTAAATAATCTTCATCTTCTCCTTGATGATGTTGTTGCACTTCAAATTAATTCATGCAATGTCTTCTTCAGTTAGGACTTAGGAGTGCATTTTCTTCGTTATCTTCTATAATTCACTCTGCTATCTTTGTACATGTAGTTGTCATATTTGCTAATTTTCATATGTGAGCAAAACAAAGAGCTCCATTTCTTTGATTATTGAGTCTATGACACCTTAATGATGTTATATTATTACTTGATGATGTCCCTTTTTTCTCTTATTGGAGACTAGCTTTTTAACTAATGCATGAGCTTCATTTCTCACTTCACAGACTGAGTTAAGCCTCACACACATTGATCATGTTCAACTCAATGGAAGTCATGTAACGTGAACCTTAAAATAGTGAAGTTGTGAAATCCCTACTCAATGAACCGAGAGAACTAAATGTTTTTAATTGTTTACGATCTTATGAAATTAGAAACTGTTAGCAAAAATATACCTAAAAGTTGTAACAGAAAGGGAAATGATTTTGTCATAAATTTTTTTTATACATTATTTTTATTAAATAAATGAAATTATAAACCCAAATTATAAGCATATTGGAGGATGCCTTTAAGGGAAGTGAAGAGAGGGAAAGAGAGGGCAGAAACATGCAAAAAAAAATTGAAAATTTTATCTTTTTTGAAAAAAAAAATTTTGAAAAAAAAAATTGGGCGTATCGCCCGTATCGTACGATACGGGCCGTATCGTACGATACAGTACCGTATCGTACGATACGGCACGATAACCTGTATCTTATGATACAGGTTACTGTATCGTAACCGTATCGTATGATACGGTGCGATACGGATAACACTGAGTAAAACAAAGACATAATATATGGAATGAAGGTAAGATAAAATATATGGAATGTAAGTTTGATCATTTGGTTATTTCAAATAACATAGAAATTAAGATTGATACACATTGTATCCCTTCTAAGGAAAGTTTTAAATACTTAGGATCAATTTTTTAGAGTGATAAAAAAATTGATGGAGACATTACATATAGAATTAATGTAGGTTGGTTTAAATTTTGAGGTGCATCAGGTATTTTATGTGACAAGAAGATACTATTGAAGTTGAAAGTTAAATATTATAGAGCAACAATTCAGCCTGCTATGTTTTATGGTTCTGACTTCTGAGTGTTGGGTAGTTAATTATCAACATGTCGTGGTAGAAATGAAGATGCTGAGATGGATGAGTGTGCATTATCCATTTGACAACTCATATCACCTCAAAATTTGATCAGTGCATTGAATAATTTTGGAAGTCTCTTCATGCAAGTAATTTAAAGTTTTAAACTATTCATTTAGTGATTTTTGTTTGTTTTTCTCCAGAGCGCTCCATGACAATAATTTCTATGGAACAATTCCAGTGGACTTGGGAAACTGCACCAAATTAAGAACAATGTAAGTACCTAACTAGCACTAAATTTCCTTCTATTAATTAATGACTCATATTTATAGAACATTGTCTTAGAATCCATAACCACCACTTAACTTGCTTATTCTTAAGAGCCTTTGTATCTCGGCCACTCTTTTGAATATTTCTAACGGATCTTCCATGATTAGGCTTTTTGCACTTAGAGGCCTTATTTCTTGAATAATTTGTTCTTCATATCACGATCTCTTTGATCCATAATGTGGCTAAGACGGATGCATGCATTGATATATGCACCTGTATAGTGCTATGTATTCGTGTATGAAATGTGTGAAGACCTGTATCATTGTTTTCAAACTTAATCCTGTGATGTGCTTGGATCTGTTATATCTTTATTATTTATCCTTTTCAAGGTTACATCTCTCAGCTACCAATCCTTTCTGTTGCCCCAAGGGGATTAGTGTAGTGATGATGGCCTCTGGTTGCTAGACAGGGAGTTAGATGTTTAGTTCCCATGGGCACTGGACCCTGTACAAGCTAGACAGGAAGCATGTAAAGATCTAAAGATACGTAAAAATAAGCACGTAAAAATGAAAGGTATATCCACAATTTGATTTTTGTCAGCTACTCTTGATATCAGCAAATGCACACTATTAGCAGATTGAAACTCATTTATATTATCACATCATGACTCTGTAAGTCAAAGTTTGCCCAATGACAAGACTTTGTGTCTGCCTTTTGAAGCACTTAAAAAATGATCCTCTTGATGAAGTATGAACACGATGAACTGGATATAGTGCACATTGCCAGATCACTGCTCACTTGATAGCAGTTCTTTCGATTCTTGAGAGTTATATAGGAACCTGAGATTCAGTGCGACTGTGTAACTTTTCCATGAATCGTCGTGACGATTGGTGGTCACTATAATCTTCCCACTTTCCATTCTTCTAATTTCATTGGTAAGGCTGCTGCCCATTTTAGGCACTTCAACTTTCCATTGAAACTACTCATCTCTAAAATATCTGCTATGGAAGTATGAGATTGGTTTGGTCAAACTGGTCATCTGAACTCTAAAGGAGTTGTTGTTTTATGTGCATAAGTTATGCACCCATACCAATTGAACTTTAGAGTAAATTGATCTTTATCATATCCACTAAGAATCTTTTTTTGTTTCACTTGGATATTCTGTTTTTACAATTGATCTCATTGCTTTGATGGTGTAATAATAACAACAACTAAGCCTTTTCTTCTATTAGATGTGGTCGGCTACATGGATTCTTTGTTTCCACATAGCTCAATGCTAACATTTAACTCAACATAAGCTAAATCATTTTTTATTGTTTCCTTCTAATACTTTTGTGGTCTTTCTTTTCCCCTTTTAACATTTTCATAGCCTAGTTTCTAATATCTTCTTATTGGAACTTCTTTTGGTACGTATCTAAACCATCTTAAACGATATTCCCTCGTTTTGTCATCTATCAGTATCACTCCTAATTTGTTTCTAATAACCTCATTACGTATATGTTCTTTCGTTGTGTGATCACTCATCCATTTCACCATCTTCATCTCTGCTACAGACAACTTTTGTACATGTTGATAATTAACTGCCCAACACTCAAAACCATAAAGTATAGTGGGTTGAATTGCTGCTCTATAATATTTACCTTTCAACTTTAATGCTATCTTCTTGTCACATAAAATACGTGATGCACCTCTCCATCATTTTTTTTCTATCACTCTATGAAATTGACCCTAGATACTTAAAACTTTACTTATAAGGGATACAATGTGTGCCAATCTTAATTTCTATATCAAACTTGCATTCCTGTATTCTCTTTGTTCTTTTAAGTTGAAAGCCTTTACTTTGTAATATTTCTCTTTATAGTTCTAATTTCTTATCAACTTTTTCTTTATACTCATCCACTAATATAATGTCATCTGCGAATTGGAGTTTTATCTTGAATATGTTTTGTTAATTTGTTAATTACCAATACAAATAAATATGACTTAAAGTTGATCATTATGTAATCAAATATTAACTTTAAAGAAATTTGTCTCTCCTTCGGGAATTCTAACACATGTTTGTGTACTATCATACATGTCTCTTATAAGATTGATATATGTAAATGAGATACCTCTCTTTTCTAAGGTTCTCTAAAGAATACCTCTTAGTATTCTATCATAAGATTTTTTTAGATTAGTAAATACAATGTGAAGGTTTTTCTTTTTTTCTCCAAAATATTCTATAAGACGTCTCAATAGATGAATAGCTTCGTAGATCTTTCTGGCATACATTTAAATTAGTTCTTTATTGAGTTGAGCTTTTTATATTTTTTTCACCTTCTTTTGGGTTGAGATTTTTATATAAATCCTTGCAAAATTTAGCTTTTGCTTCACTAATAATCTTTTTTGCTTATTTCTTTGCTTTCTTATAAGCCTCATAAGTTTCACTAGTCTTGTTGGCATAATGCAATTTTTAACATGCCCTTTTCGTCTTGGTCTTATCTTGCATCACTTCACCCTACCACCAAGCTTTCTTTTGTACCAGTACGTCTGTTAGATTTACCTAACACATCCTTTGCTACTTTCCTAATATGGTTAGCCATATTGTTCCACGTATCATAAAGTATACCTATAGACTGTTGAAATATATATTCTTTCATTTTTTTAGGATTCACTTTTTAGTCCGAGTAGCCCTATGTACTCTTTGTCTCTTTGTTTACATTTTTAGTTGCAAATTCATAACCAAAAGTCAACATTGGGTCGTTAAGCTTTCTCCTATAATTATCTTGCAATTCTTAGAACACAATTTATCTTTTCTCTTACATGCAAAATAATCAATTTGTGTTTGTGACATGTCACTCTTATAAGTAATTAAATGTTCATCTCGTTTTCTAAAAATTGTATTGACTAAAAAGAAATCATATTCCATAACAAAATTTAAAATTTTCTTACCTTCCTCATTTAAATCTCCAAACTAATAGGGCGGGCCATTAGGGTCCGACTCATGTTTGGGTACTATATAGCCAGGGCCATCAGGGCCTTGGCCATTCCAGATAGTCATTGGTGATCAGGGCTCCCCAACGACTGAATGTTGGCCCTCTCCTTACTCCTCTCTTCTCTCTCCCTTGTTGTAAATATTACTCTACAAATAGATCCTCACATAACAATTTGATTGGGTGACTTCCAAATACGAATATCGATAATTTCTTACATGGTATTAGAGCCTTGTTTTGAAGAAATTGAGCACACCGAGAAGCATGCCAAAATTAGAAAATTCATAATATTACATGTTTAATGTACCAAACTTGAGGTAACAGTTTCTTGAAATGGATATTAAAAATGAGTCTTTTAAGTGTATTCTTGACTCAAAATGCTATTAAAGTTGGACAAGAAATATGAAAAATACTTTTTATCAAAAGACTATTGGGATTATATAGATGAGATGATTCAAGAACCGAAGTTAGATTTTGAAAATTTAGATGATGGTGATACTTTGAAAGCCTAAGAAAAATACAAATAAGATTTAAAAACTTGAGAAAAAATGAATGCAAAAATAATTTAGATTATTTGTCAAAATATTGATGATAAACTTCGAAACCGAATTAGTGTATTTGAAAGTGCCTTTGAAACTTGGGAATACTTGAAAACGATTAATTCTCAAGATGATTTTGTGTTCAAATAGATTTAATGGAAAGAATTATAATCCTTAAACAAGGAGACTTAAGCATTAGAGAGTACTATAATGAGTTTTTCGAATTGTGGACTCGACTTTGAAGCTTTGATAAGTTTGAAAAACTTCAAAAAGTGGATGAATTTAAAGAATTTTTGGATAATCAATATATTTTTTTTATTTATTAGGGGTCTTAGGGTTAAATTGGAAAAATTAGATCAAACTTAATTCATAGAAAACCTAGACCAAAAGAAGACTCTTTCTTAGCCGATATAGTTTTGTAAGAGACTATATTGAAAAATTTAAGTGTTTCAAAAGAAACCATTCTTGACGCTTCCAAGCCGAGAGCAAACATTAAGACATACAAACCTCCCAATGTTAAAAATTTTGAATGACAAAAAGATGATGATAGTTCAAGCAAGAAATTATTCGTGTAATTGCCAAACAAATACACTATGTGCCATTATTGTGACGAAAGTGATCACATTAAGACCAATTGTCTCCTTCAAAAAAAGATATGAAAATGTGGAAGCCGTGGAAGACAAAGATGGAGGAGGAGTCTTACTTTCAAACATTAAGACTTATATAGAAGAAATGATCAAAGAAAAGGTAAACATCTCCGAAAACACTTTATCCACTTCTCAAGGTATGTCTTTGTTTTTGGATTAAGGTACTTCTTTTCATATGACTCATGATGAAAAATCTTTGAAAAATCCTCAAAATATTTTCGATAAATATGTTTTTACAGTCGATGGTATGAAACTGCAAATTAAAAAAATTAGAAACTTTGAAAAAAAGATTTCAAAATTTAAAATGTATGTTTTATACCTAAGTTAAATCTAAATCTTTTCTCGGTTTCTTAGATTTGTTATACTGGTTGTATAGTCATTTTCTCATGTAAGAATTGTGTGGTGCAATATCAATAATCGAAAAAGGTGATTGGGAAAAAGTGGATTATAGAAAATGAATAGTTGTAGTTCATGATAATACTCTTTTGGCATAAACAATTTTGACATTTGAATATGCATAGATTATGTAATTTTTCTTTGTTGAAGAAAATGAGATTCGTAATTTTGATTGTAAGGAATGTATCCTTGGGAAAATACATCATCCATCTTTTGGTGAATTTTTTTTGTAACAAGTAATTTTTTTGAATTAATACATTCTAATGTTTGGGGACTTGCCCTGTTGTTTTCAAAGGAGGAGTACAATTTTATGTAACCTCTATAGATGATTTTACTTACTTTACTTGGATATATCTATTGAAACATAAATCAAAAGTATATAAAAAACATTTTATCTTTCACAATATGGTAAAGAATCAATTAAGTTCTACTATTAAGATTTTTAGATCCGACTCGGGAGAATTATAATTATCAAAGGATTTTTAATTTTTTTTGAAACAAATGAGATTATACATAAAAAGCTTTTACCAAAACCCTACAACAAAACATAGGCATTATAGAAACTGTAGAACACTTTTAATTGCTAGTAATATTCTTAAGTTCTAATAGGCAAAAGGTATTGCTCTCACCGTATATCTCATTAATAGAATGCCTTTAACCCGTATTAAAAATATTTTTTCTTTTAAAAAATTGTATAATCACTCTCCTTATTATGAAAGACTAAGGGTTTTTGGTTGCAAATGTTTTGTTTATATTGATAAAAATAATAGGTTATCCCTTAGGGCTAGTGAATGTTTTTTTCTTAGATATAGAATCAACAAAAAAGGATATAGACAGTGTTGTTCGACGCGTATCATATCGTGTATCGTTTTGGTCCATGATCGTATCGTAGTGAATCATAATTTAATACTAAAAAATTAGTAAAATCTAAAAATTAAAAAAATAGAAAAAATCTGATAATTGTAAAGAATTTATATAATACAAAGTTTAGTACATATTCTTCATTCACCATTCAACAATTAAAAAATAAATAAATATTTTGAAGCAAAAAATGAAATACACTTACATTTACATATTATAATAAGGATCATCAATTAAATAATCTTCATCTTCTCCTTACTGAAGATCCTCACCACCTTCTGCTTCAAAATCAAAATATTTGTCAACTTGATGATGTTGCACTCCTTCCAAATTAATCCATGCAATGTCTTCTTCAGTTACGAGTGCATTTTCTTCGTTATCTTCCATAATGCACTCCTCTAATATATCAAAATTATCCAAACTTATTGGATCAAATTTGTTTTCTTCTCTATTTAACTTTTTTAATTACAACAACAACTAAGCCTTTTTCCATACTAGATGGGGTCGGCTACTTGGATTTTTTTATTTCCACAAATCCTTATCATGTGCCATGTTAGCAATTAAGTTAGAATAAGCTAGATCATTCTTTATTGTTTCTTTCCAACACTTTTATGGTCGTCCTCTACCTCTTTTAATACTTTCAAAATCTAATTTTTCATACCATCTTACATGTTCTTTTGATCTTCTTTATATATGTCAAAACCATCTTAAATGACATTCTCTCATTTTATCCGCTATTGGTGCCACTCCTAATTTGTTTCTAATAACCTCATTATGTATAGAGTCTTTTCTTGTATGACTACTCATCCATCTCAACATCTTTATTTCTGTCACAAACATCTTTTATATGTGTTGACGATTAACATCTTTTATATGTGTTGACGATTAACTGCCTAACACTCAGAACCATAAAACATGGCAGGCTCTAAAATATTTACCTTTTAACTTTAATGGTATCTTCTTATTATAAAGAATACTTAAGCTCGTCTCTATTTTAATCGACCAACATTAATTCTATGCGTAACATCTCCATAAATTCTTTCGTTACTCTGAAAAACTGATCCAAGGTATTTAAAACTTTCCTTTTGAGGGACTGTAATGTGTGCCAATTTTAATTTCTATGTCCTCTTAAGTAACCAAATGATCAAACGTACATTCCATATATTTTGTCTTTGTTCAACTAAGTTGGAAGCTTTTGTTTCCTAATGTTTCTCTCCATAGTTCTAATTTTCTATTAACTTTTTTAATTGTCTACAAAAAAGAAAGATAAGTACTTAGTAAATAACATTAACAATTGAAGTCAAACAAAATATTGAATTAAATCTTTAAGTAGTAATTAATAGAAGATTACCTTTGTCGAAACCACATGTTACAACGGATAAAAACTAAGTTATTGAGTCACTTATGTTCCAACCTGTTGCGCTTTTTTGTTTGGATGTGTTCAAAGACACTCTAAATCCTTTCACAACGTGTTGCACTACAGGTTTGACTCTTTAAATTTGGGCAATCACTTCCAAACCTATTCCACTAAACATCTTAGTACGGTTGCAGATTGCTACAGACAAACCAATCAAGTGAAGAGCATTATAATACATCTCTATCTCTCGATATATAACATATGCACTACTCTCATAAAGGACTAATCTGTCTATACAATCAATGATGCCTCGATGAACCTCACCGCTCTTTTTAAAACTTGCTGAGTACCTGAATGCTGGGTTTAAGTAATATGTTGCTGCATGAATAGGCTGATGCAATTGTTTGTTTCATCTATTATCTTTAATGTTTCACACAGTTATCTAATCTCTCTTTCTTTTATTGAAATTACTTCTAATGGTTTCTTTTGTCCTATTTATGGCTTCATAAAGATAACCCATAAACGATTTCTCCTTGCTATGAGTCAATCTCAAAATTTTTATTAAAAGACATGTAATCCTCAATAGTCTAACATATGGATTCTAAAATGTACTCTTAAAGACTGTATCTGAAAGCTCATTTAACTTTATGTTTCTTCTATTCTGAGTTAACCCTATAAATTGTTGTTACTCATGTGAGGAGAACATTCTCTTCAATGCTTACTTCTGTATCACAATACTCTGTATAGATAAGAAGTTTGTTGCAAACCGAGTTGCAACTGTTCGATGAAGCTCTACACCTTTTGTATATCTCCTCATCATACACAAAACAAATGCATGGTTGTAGATGAATTTGGTGATATCTTGGCAACACTCAGTTGCTGTCTTTATCTCTTTCATCTCACCAATATCTTCAAGGATGATATCTAAACAATGGGTTGCACATGGTGTTCAATAAAAAGTCCTATAAGTATCAGCTAACTCCTTCTCAGCAACTTTCTAGTTAGTTGCATTATCTGTAATCAACTGGACTACATTCTCTAGCCTAACCTCGCATATCACCTTATCAAATTCTTGCCGTAGGATCTGTGCAGTGTGCCTCTCCTCTTACATGTCTAGAGATCTCAAAAACATAAGTCATTTAGAACAGTAGACAAGAAAGTTTAGCAATGTCCTTCATCGCCTATCTTTCCATCTATCTGCCATGATATTGCAACCTGTATCCTTCCATGACTCTCTCAAAGTCGAATAATATTCTTGCACTTCAATGACAATCTTATGTAATATCTTTCCTCTCAACTTCTGATAGGAGGACATCTTCTATCCTAGATCAATGTTAGCAATCGCATCTATCAACAACAACAACAACTAAGCCTTTTCCCATACTAGATGGGGTCGGCTACATGGATTCTTTGTTTCCACAGATCCCTATCGTGTGCCATGTTAGCAGTTAACTCCCAATAAGCTAGATCATTCTTTATTGTTTCTTTCCAACACTTTTGTGGTCGTCCTCTACCTCTTTTAATACTTTCCAAATTTAGTTTTTCTAACCTTCTTAGAGGTTCTTCTTTTGATCTTCTTTCTATATGTCCAAACCATCTTAAACGATGTTCTCTCATTTTATCCTCTATTGGTGCCACTCCTAATTTGTTTCTAATAACCTCATTATGTATACGGTCTTTTCTTGTATGACCACTCATCCATCTCATCTTTTGTACATGTTGATGATCAACTGCCCAACACTCAGAACCATAAAACATGGCAGGCCTAATTGCTGCTCCATAATATTTACCTTTTAATTTTAATGGTATCTTCTTATCACAAAGAATACTTGATGCTCCTCTCCATTTTAACCAATCAGCATTAATTCTATGTATAACATCTCCCTCAATTCTTCCATCACTTTGAAAAATTGACCCTAGGTATTTAAAACTTTGCTTTTGGGGAATGCAATGTGTGCCAATTTTAATTTCTATGTCCTCTGAAGTAGCCAAATGATCAAACTTACATTCCATATATTTTGTCTTTGTTCTACTAAGTCAGAGGCCTTTGTTTTCTAATGTTTCTCTCCATAGTTCCAATTTTCTAATAACTTTTTCCTTAGACTCCTCCACTAATACAATGTCATCTGCAAATAACATACACCAAGGTACTTCATCTTGAATATGTTTTGTTAACTCATCCATTACCATTATAAATAAGTATGGACTTAAAGTTGATCCTTGATGTAACTCAATATTAACTTCAAAGAAGTCTATCGTTCCTTCATGAGTCCTCACACATGTTTTTGCACCATCATACATGTCTCTTATAAGGTTAATATATGTCAATGGGATACCTCTTTTTTGCAAAGTTCTCCAAAGAACCTCCCTCGGTACCCTATCATAAGCTTTTTCTAGATCAATAAATATCATGTGAAGGTCTTTCTTTTTTGCTCTAAAATGTTCCATAAGACGTCTCAAAAGGTGAATCGCTTCAATAGTAGATCTGCCTGGCATAAATCCAAATTGGTTCTCTGTTGTACTTGATACTTGTCTTAACCTACGTTCGATAATTCTTTCCTATAATTTCATAGTATGACTCATTAACTTGATACCTCGATAATTCGTACAATTTTGAATGTCTCCCTTGTTCTTATATACGGGTATAAGTGTACTTGCTCTCCATTCCTCGGGCATCTTTTGGTTTTTCCATATTTCATTAAATAGTCTTGCGAGCCAAGTGATTCCTATTTCTCCTAGTATTTTCCAAACTTCTATAGGAATATTATCTGGTCCTACCGATTTACCACTCTTCATATGTTTAAGAGCCTCTTTGACTTCATTCTTTTGAATACGTCGGTAGAAATTGTGGTTTATATACTTTTCTGACTTGGCTAAATCTCCTAAACTAATACTAATATCTTTATTTTCATTAAAAAGATTATAAAAATAGTTTTTCCATCTATTTCTTATATCATCATTTGCCACTAGAATTTTTTCATCATCCTCGTCTTTTATGCATCTAACATGATTAAGATCTTTAGTTTTCTTATCTCTACCCCTAGCTATCCTAAAAATATCTCTTTCACCCTCTTTTGAGTTGAGTTTTTTATATAAGTCCTCCCAAATCTTAGCTTTTGCTTCACTAACGGCCTTTTTTGCTTCCTTCTTTGCTTTCTTATAAGCTTCTAAAGTTTCACTAGTTTTCTTAGCATAATGTAATTTGTAACATGCCCTCTTTGCCTTGATTTTATTTTGTACTACTTCACTCCACCACCAAGCTTCTTTTTGTGCCGGTACACCTCCCTTAGATACTCGTAACACATCTTTCGCCACTTTCCTAATATGTATAGCCATATTGTTCCAGAGGGTGTGCCAACATAATTCCAAACATCTCCTTGAAGGACTTTCTGTTTAAATATATCTTCTTTCTCGCTTTTGAGGTTCCACCATTTAGTCTGAATAGCTCGATGCACTCTTTTCTTCTTTATCCATTTTTTTATTTGTAAATCCATAACTAAAAGTCGATGTTGGTTGGTTAAGCTTTCTCCTGGAATTACCTTACAATCTTTACAACACGCTCTA
Source organism: Brasenia schreberi (assembly GCA_036023115.1). NCBI lineage: Eukaryota > Viridiplantae > Streptophyta > Magnoliopsida > Nymphaeales > Cabombaceae > Brasenia > Brasenia schreberi. The sequence continues at coordinate 4,142,727 of JAYKKT010000086.1, read as the reverse complement.
TCTTTTTTTCTACAAATAAAATAATCAATTTGTGTTTGTGATAAGCCACTCGTAATTAAATGTTTATCTCGTTTTTTGAAGATTGTATTGACTATAAAGAGATCAAATGACATAGCAAAATTTAAAATCTCCCTACCTTCCTCGTTTATATCCCCATAACCAAAGTTTTCATGAATCCCTTGATATCCTAATGCCTCTTTACCGACATGTCCATTTAAATCTCCTCCTAAACAAATCATCTCCCTTTGTGGAATCTTTTGAAACACCTTATCTAACTATTCCCAAAAAACTGTCTTTATACTATCTTCTAGTCCTACTTGGGGTGCGTAAGCACAAACTATATTCAAAACCTTTGCTCCTAACACTAATTTCAACGTCATGATTCGGTCACCATATCATTGTATGTCTACTATACTCTCCTTTAAATCTTTATTTATGATAATACCAACTCCGTTTCAGGCCTTTTCTTTACCTGAGTACCATAATTTAAAACCTGTATCCTCTATCTCCTTTGCTTTTTCTCCAACCCATTTTGTCTCTTGTAAACATAGAATATGAATCTTTCTCTGAATCATAGTATCTACCACCTCCATTAGCTTACCCGATAATGTTCCGATATTCCAAGAACCAATACGAATCTTATTATCTAGGACTAGCTTCCTTACCCCCCGCATCCGTCCATAATCAAAATGCGGAGACCCTCTGTGAAAATTTTTCACTACATTCGGGCGGCAATGTAGCGGGACTAACTTCTTTACCCACACCCGTCCATGATGTGGGAACCCTCTCAGCAATTGATTCACTACATTCGAGCGAAAATGTAGTGGCCCTTGCTTACTTCTTACTGCATTCGGGCTCTGCAGCACGTCGTTAGGCGGGGACGCCCCAAAGCAATGCTCATAATTTTTGTAATCCATGTTGTAGAAATCCGACGAAGTTTTACGTTGGCTGTCGGAAGCCTAACACAACCCTCCTCCTTTATCCGGGCTTGGGACCGGCAATCCGACGAAGTTTTTGTAATCAATGTTAGCAATTGCATCTATAATTGCTTGAAAATTATAACTGTTTGTTCCATTAAATTGAATGCATGCATCATAAAACCATCTCCCCACTGCAAGGTCTGCCTGATCATGCAGTTGTTCTGAAGCCATAGCAGCACGAATTCTAGGTTGAGTACCAGGTGTAGTGGTAGGAGGAAAAATGAATGTATGCTAGAAACAGTTCTTCCTCTAGTCATTTCTAAACTTTCTCTTCTACCACTTCTAAAATCTTCAATAACTCTCTTTTCCCTGCTAGGTGGTCGTGAACTGCTACTACCAATCTATGTTATGACTTCTAAAGGTAAACTATAAGTGAATCCAAATCCAATAGCATCATCATCTTCTTGAAACATCTCCAAATCATCCTTTTATTGTCTCCTCTCTTGTATACTCTCAATCATCTGAAGACATTGCCATTTAATGTCTTCTATCAAATTTCTAACTTTGCTCGTGCAAGGAGTAACTTCTGCCATCTCAATTAAGCACTTTAATTCAATAAAAAACTTGAAAATAAAAGCACTTCGAAAATCTCCAATCTTCAAATAACACTCACATAGAGTGTCTCCCACTTCATGAATGAAATAAAAATCATATTCACACACTTAATAACTTCATATTTTGTCATTCAAAAAAAGAAAAATACAAATAACATAAAAAAAAACAAATACAAAGGAAAAAATAAAGAAAAACACTAAAAATATACCAAAATTCGAGTTAAGAGGCTTGCACGGACATCATAGAGCACGTTTTTGGAGTCTTGAACCTCAAGGAGGGGAAGAACCAACCTAAAGAAGCCTGGAGAACTCTTAACAAGCCAAGGAAACCTGCAAAAATACGGGTTTTCATTCGGTCAGGGTCCCTGGGCGTAGACGCTCCGTATCGTGGTGGTGATACGTACGATACGATGCGATACAGATAACACTGAATATAGTGTCTCTCACCTCACGAATGTAATAAAAATCATATCCACGTACTTCATAACTTCATATTTTATCATTCAAAAAAGAAAATTGCAAATAACAAAAAAAAAATAAATACAAAGAAAAAATTTCTAAAAAATACAAAAGTTATACATGTTGGGGCGATAAGGAGGAGGAGAGCCACAGGAGGAAGTATTGGGGAGTTGTGAACAAACGTCAGAAACCCGTAAAACTATGGGTTTTTGTTCGGCCAAAGGGTCCCTAGTCGTATCATGTGATACGGCACGATACTCTGTCTTATGTGATACTACTTGGTGTATTGTATTGTGGTGTACCACGATACAATATCGTACAATATGTGTGATACATATAACACTGGATATAGATGTTTTAACCCTCTCATTGATAAATTATATGTGTCTTCAACATCATTCTTCGTATGATTTTTTCAATTTAGAAGATAGTGAAACTGATGAAAGTGATCTTGAAGACAATCTTGATGTTATCCAACATGGTGAGAATGATGTTGACACACAACATATTCTTAACCCTTTTCTGTTGCACTACACTAGAAGACTTAAGGAACAAACACCTCACGATTATAACCTACTCAATGCTTTGTTACTGATGAATCTTTTAGACCTCAACCAAAAAACTTATTGTTACTCTTTTATAAGTAAAAAGGCCTAGGTTCTACCATCAAGCCAAGGGCATTCCGGAATAGAAGAATGCTATATAAGAAGAGTTGACTGTATTGAATAAAGCTCAAACTTGGTCCATTATTCCCAAACCCAAGGATAAGAAAATTATTAGATGTAGATGGGTTTACAAAATTAAAACTCATAGTAATATTAATATAGAAAAATATAAAGCTACATTGGTAGCCAATCGTGATGCTTAATAATATGTAATTGATTATGATGAAACGTTTGCTCCTGTTGCGAGAATGATTACTATAAGGATTCTCATAATTTTTAGTGCTATAAAAAACTAGAATATTTTTCAAGTTGATGGTAAAATATTTTTTTGAATGAAAAATTACATGATGTTTATATGACTCTTCTCGGATTTAATGTTTCCCAATATCATGTTCTTAAACTTTAGAAAGCCTTGTATGATCTTAAACAAGCTTTCAAGGCTTGGTTTGATCGCTTTGAAGACTTGCATAATTTTGTCTCTTGCTGTATTGACACTTCATTATTTGTGAGGAAATGAGATGCAAGTATAGTAATTCTACTCTTGTATGTGGATGACATGGTCATTATTCGAAGTGATCAAGCTAACATCTTGCAAGTTAAAAGTAATCTTCACAAAGAATTTGAAATGAAAGGCCTTGGTTTGCATAGTTATTTTTTAAGAATTTAAAATGTGCGTAGTGATAGAGGATACCTTATGTCTCAAACAAAATTTGCAAGTGAAATTGTTGATAGGTTAGGTCTAACCGATGAGAAAAAGATGGATACACTAGAGGTTCTTGGAACAAAATTAAGAGCAACAGATGGAGAGAAACTGGACGATTCTATCCCATACAAACAGCTAATAGGGGCATTGACCTATCTCACTATCACTCGTCTAGACATATTACATGCCGTACACACTGCAAGCCAATTTCAATAGGCTCCTACTAGTGTTTACATGAGTGCAGTTATATATCAAGCACTCTGTGGATAAGGGGTACTAACTTCTTCCTCTTTACTTGATTTGACTACGTATAGTGATGCAGATTGGGGTGACATCAATAATCGACATTCCATCATACTTTTTTGTATATTTTTAGGTCAATCCTTAATCTCCTTGAAATGTAAAAAGCAACAGAAGGTATTGTTTTCATCTACTGAAGCAGAATACCAAGTCATGGTGACCACTGCTACTGAGATCTCATGGATTACAGAGGTATTGAGAGGCATGAAATCATCGTTGAACAACCATCCACTCTGTTTTGTGACAAAAGAGTACCATGCACCAGTGTTGTCTGACGCGTATCGTATCGTGTATCGCTGGGCTCCACGATACGGGCGTATCGTATCGTATCGTACTTTAATATTAAAATAATACAAAAAATAATTAAAATTAATAAAAATAGTAAAAAATCGAAAAAAAATCAGGAAAAATCTGACAATTGCTTTAAATTCATATAATGTAAGTTTAGTACAGATTGAGCATTCAACATTGAATAATTGCATCCAAATTTACATATTTTGAATCCAAAAAATAAAATACAGACATAGTTTACACTTTACAGTACACTACAGTTACATATAATGTTATATTTTACAAATTGTAATCAGGATCATTAACTAAATAATCTTCATCTTCTCCTTGTTGCAGATCCTCATCATCATCAGCCATGCCCACACCTTCTTCTTCAAAATCAAATTCTTCATCTTCATAATGTTGTTGCGCTCCTTCCAAATTAATCCAGGCAACGTCTTCTTCTGTTAGGAGGGCATTTTCTTCAGTGTCTTCCATAACCCAATCTTCTAATATATCAAAATTATCCAAACTTATTGGATCGAACTGACTTTCTTCTCTATTTACTTTTTTTAATTGCCTACGACACAAACAAAGATAAACAATTAGTAAGTAATATTAACAATTGAAAATTGAAGTTAAATAATATCGAATTGAAAATTTGAAAGTAATACAACATTACCTTTCACGAAGGCGCATGTTACAACGAATATAAACCAAATCATTAAGCCTTTTGTGTTCCAACCTGTTGCACTTTTTTGTATGGATGTGTTAAAAAACACTCCAATTTCTTTCACAACATGTTGCACTACAGGTTTGGCTTAAGACTCTAACTGCAAAATCTCTAAGGTTTGTATAATCACTTCCAAACCTGTTCCACCAAACATCTGTAAAAAAAATATAAACATTAGAGACAACATTAGAGACAAAATAATCCACAGTAATGTAAGATGCAACTTAAATATGAAAATAAACAATGTACCTGGACGCATCGTAGAGTGGTTGCGAATTGCAACAGGCAAACCCATCAAGTGAAGAGCATTATCATATATCTCCATCTCTCGATGTATTGCATCTACTATGCTCTCATCAGGGACTAATCTGTCGATGCATTCAATGATTCCTCGATTAACCTCACCGTTCCTTTTGAAGGTTGCTGAGTACCTCAATGATGTGTTTAGATAGTAGGCTGCTGCATGAATAGGCTGATGCAATTGTTTATTCCATCTACTATCAATTATTTTCCACACGGACACATAATCTCTTTTTTTTCCATTAAAGTTATTTCTGATCGCTTCTTTTGCCCTGTCCATGGCTTCATAAAGGTAGCCCATAGATGGTTTCTCCTCGCTGTCAGCCAATCTCAAAACTTTCACTAAAGGACAAGTAATTTTCAATAATCTGATACATGCATTCCAAAATGAACTTCTAAAAACCGTTTCTACAATCTCATTTAACTTTCTGTTCCTTCTGTTTTGTGGAAACTCTGCAAATTGTTACAGGAGAACATTCTCTTTAAAGCTTGCTTCTGTCTCACAATACTCTGTACAGATAAGAAGTTTGTTGCGAACCGAGTTGCAGCTGTGCGAAGAAGCTCTTCACCTTCTGTGTATCTCCTCATCATACACAAAACAAATGCATGATTGTAAATGAATTTTGTAATATCTTGGCAACACTCAGTTGCTGCCTTTATTTCATCCATCTCACCAATGTCCTCGAGGATGAAATCTAAACAATGGGCTGCACATGGTGTCCAGTAGAAAGTCCCATAAATATCAGCTAACTCCTTTCCAACTGCTTTGTAGTTAGCTGGATTATCTGTAATCAATTGGACTACATTTTCTAGCCCAACCTCCTGTATAACCTTATCAAATTCCTCTCGTAGGATCTCTGCAGTGTGCCTCTCCTCTGACATATCTAGAGATCTCAAAAACAGGAGTCCTTAGGACAATATACAAGAAAGTTTAGCAATGTCCTTCCTCGCCTATCGGTCCATCCATCTGTCATGATAGTGCATCCTGTTTCCTTCCACGATTGTCTCAAAGTCGAACAGTATTGCTGCACTTCAATCACGGTCTGATCTAATATCTTCCCTCTCAACTTTTGATAAGAGGACATCCTGTATCCTGGACCAATGTTAGCAATTGCATCTGCCATTAGTTGAAAATGAAAATTGTTTGCTGCATTAAATGGAATGCATGCATCATAAAACCATCTGCCCACTGCAAGGTCTGCCTGATCATGCAGTTGTTCTGAAGCCATAGCAGCACGAATTCCTGGTTGAGCACCAGGTGTAGTGGAAGGAGGAAAGAACGAATGTATGCTAGAAGAAGAAGCTCTTCCTCTACTCCTTCCTGAACTTCCTCTTCTACCACCTCCAAAGTCTTCAGCTTCAACCCTCTTTCCTCTGCTAGGTGATCGCGAACTGCTACTACCAATATTTGTTCTAGCATCTGAAGGCAAACTATCAATGAATCCAACTCCAGTGGCAGTAGCATCATCAGCTTCTTCATACATCTGGAAATCATCCTTTTGTTGTCTCCTTTCCTGTATGCTCTCAATCATCTGCAAGCATTGCGATTTAATACCTTCTGGCACACTTCTAACTCTGCCTGTGCATGGAGCAACTTCTTTCCTGGTTCCTGTTAGGTGGTGTTTCAACCTTGAAATTCCACAACTAACCACCTTTTCACAAAATAAACATCTGATTTTTAACTTTGAACCCTCAACTGGTATACCCCACTGCCATGCCGGATCATCAGACTTTGAATGAGAGTCTCTACCACCCCTTCCTGCCATCTCAATGGAGTACTTTAATTCAAACAAAAACCTGAAAATAAAAGCACTTCGTAAATCCCCCAATCTTCAAATAACACTCAAATCTAGTGTCTCCCACTTCATGAATGCAATAAAAATCATATACACACACTTAATAACTTCATATTTTGTCATTAAAAAAAAAACCGAAATAACACAAAAAACAATAAATATAAAGGAAAAAAATAGAAAAACATTAAAAATATACCTAAATCGAGTTTGGAGGCTTGGACGGACACCGTAGGTTACGATTTTAGAGCTTTGAACACCAAGGAGGCGAAAATCGACTCTTAGGGAGCTTGAGGAATTCAAAAGGAGAGAGGAAACCCGCGAAAAATCGCGGGTTTCTCTCGGGCCGGGACCCTTTATAAGGGTCCCAGGACGTATCGCCCGTATCGCACGATACAGTGCGATACGCCCGCACCTTATCGCACCGTATTGTACGATACGATACGGTGCGATACGAACAACACTGTCATGCACATCGCATCTAACAAAACTTTTCATAAAAGAATGAAATATATTGAGATGGACTGTCACGTTATTTGAGAGGAATGCTTGAAGAAAAAACTCACTTTATGTTATGCACCATTTGAAATGCAACTGGCGGACTTCTTCACCAAGTCATTATCGGCTCCTAGATTTAGTTTTCTGTTAGACAAACTTTCGTATACATACCGTAAGTTTGAGGAGGAGGGTGTTAACATGTAATAGGGCAGGCCACTAGGGCTCGACCCAACTTTGAGTATTGGATCTGGCCATTCCAGTTAGCCATTGGGAATGAGGGCTCCCCAATGACTGGTTAATATAGGCGTTGGGGAGACTTGTTCCCCAACGGTTGAATGTTGGCCCTCTCCTTACTCCTCTCTTCTCTTTCACTTGTTGTAAATATTGCTCTATAAATAGAGCCTCACTCCATGAATAAAGAAGTTGTTCTTGGACAACAGTTTGATTTGTATTGTTGGCTTGTTCTTGACTCGGAACATCCATTCTCGGGTGTGTTTGTATTTGACTCGTTGTTTAGACATTTGATGATACGTGATCGGGCGGCTTCTAAATACGAATATCGACAATTTCTTACTAAGTTACCATGAATGCCTTATATCCTATTGCCTTTTTACCGACTTGTCCATTTAGATCTTCTCCTAAATAAATCATCACTTTTTATAAAATCTTTTGAAGTACCTTATCTAACTCCTCTCAAAATGTCTTCTTTATGCTATCTTCTAGTCCTACTTGGGGTGGATAAGTACAAAATGTCTACTATAGTACTATCCTTTAAATCTTTATTTATAATAATACCAACTTTATTAGGAGCCTTTTTGAGTACCATAATTTAATACATGTGTTCTCAATCTCATTTGATTTTTCTCTACCCCACTTTGTCTCTTGTAAAAATAGAACGTGAATCTTTCTCCTAATCATAATACCTATCACCTCTATTAGCTTTGAGTCAATGTTCCGATATTGAAAATACGAATATGAATCTTATTATATAGGACTAGATTTCTTACTCCTCCTCCTCCCGCACATCCATCCATGTTGAAAATGCATACATTCTCTATAATTTGTTCATTATTTAGGTGGCAAGTTAGCGAGACTAACTTCTTTACCCCATGACGTGGGAACCCTCTCATAAATTGATTCATTATATTCGAGCAAAGATGTAGAAACCCTTGCTTACTCTCTTCACTGCATTTGGGTTCTTTAGTGCGTCGCGAAGAGGGTACACCCTAATACAATGCTCATAATATTCACAATCCATGATAGATAAATCCAACAACTTTTACGCTGGTTGTCGAAAGCCTAATCAAACCTCTTCCTTTATATGAGCTTAGCTTGGGACTAGCATGGGCGGAGTTCATTGCTTTGATGGTGCACTGTGTGCCGAGAAATGGTTGGGAGAAATTTGGTTATATTTTTTGATTTAAAGCATGTTATGGTGGTAACAGTGAACAATTTTCTATGAATGTCTTCCTACCGATAGAACAGTCAAGTACAAAAGGGTCAAAACCTGTCAGCATGCTACTGATTGTGCCAGATGGAAAGAAGTGCTTCAGCTGCAAAATATATTGTCAACATGCCTTCTATGAGTCTCAGCTTTCGCATCACCTTTGATTGGGTTGTCATGGTGCACCACTGAGATTTTTAAAGTAGATGACATCCTAATATTAAACATTTTTCAAGCAGTTTAAAACTTTTCTTAACAAGATATAGAGAAGAATGAAAGATAATTGCCTTTATCTGTTAAGAGTTTATCTTTTGAATGTTGATCAAAATTTCTTGCAAAAGTTTGTGATTATCAACTGCTTTCTTTCAATTTATCCTCCGTTCTAAGATTTAAAGATGTAGACTTGTTGTGCAGTGACTTTTTCTCCTTTTGCTGTTTATTTCACATAACTAACAGTAAATTTTGTCTATTGAGTTGACACACTTTTATGTTTTTATCCTCTTGAAGATATTTGCAAGACAACTTTTTGAGTGGATCCATCCCGCCTGAACTGGGAAGCCTTCTGAATCTAGAAACCTTGTAAGTTGACATCATGTTGATTGTTTTAAGGAGGAATACTTTTGTTTCATTTGCGATGCAATACAGTTGATAACCATTTGTTTCATTTGGCCTAGATATCCCGTCTTTTTCCACACCCAAATGTTCTGAAGCTATTATTTCCTTTTATCATAAGCATAGAAAGCAAGTGCCTTTCATGATTAACTCCTTTCTCTGAACCAGAGATATCTCGAGTAACTCTCTCAGTGGATCTATTCCCACATCACTAGGAAATTTGGCGAAACTTTCAATACTGTAAGAATCCTACATGGAACTATTCTAGTCTCTTCAACGGTGTTTGGATATTATTCTCACTAATTGATTGGTAACTTCTGCAGAAACCTTTCAACCAATTTTTTGGTAGGGGAAATACCAACTGGAGGTGCTCTCAGCAATTTCAATGGAGAATCGTGAGTAATTTTGGACTAATTGATACTCTTGTTTGAGTGTGTCTATCACAAAGCAAGTATTATTAGACACTATGAGATTGCATGTGTATCCTAACGTTAACCAATCCTTTTCCCACGCTAGTTGGGCTCTGCTAGAGGGTGCAATTTGAGAACTTTCTAGGAGGTCACTTGTTCTAATACAATTCTTGGCCAAGCACACAAACTTTTAACCTCCAGTGGAATGTAGTGCATTAGTTGTGGAAAGATCACACCACAATGTAAAATATCTGATAAAGCTTCCACTGGCCATTAGCTGCCTAATGCAGTCCTGTTCCTTTATTCAGGCTTGGGATGGCATATATATACACACAAGAATGTGCATACACATGCACACACTTTGATATTATGTGTTAACGATTTCAGATTTCAAGGAAAACCTACATTTGTCATGGGAAGCTAAGTAAACAGCTGATGTTCTGTGAAAGCATGCAAGTCCCTAGCTTGCACATGCTTTTTGAAAGTCAAGAAAAACGGTAGTAGCACAGCTCTTGAAAAGGTTATAGATAAGCAATGAGATTTGTTTGGTTCCTAATTATATTTAACTGTAGAGTATCTGGTTGATTCCTAATAATATGCCAAGCAAACAGCACATTATGAATCTGTGTTACATTCAACCATTTCAAGTTTCAGTATATGTGAGGTTAGCTGGTTTCAGGCTTATGCGCCTACTAAAATAAGCGTTGTTGTATAAGCTTCCTTAGATGCCGTTCTTATAAATAAATGATGATTTTTGTTGCTAAATGCACAGTTCTTTTGGTTTTGCTTTTTCCTTGTTTTCTTTGTTTTACTGTTAGTTTACAAAGATGGGGTGCTTTATTATATAAAATCATGTCGGTTACAGTTTCACTTTCATCTCAATTTTGAGAATCAACCTTATGTATTCAGTTATGCCTTCAATATCTTTTTATCTACAGATGTTTCTTGCTTTATATCAACCTTTTTGCTAGGGAAGTTTTATATGATCTCTATAAACCATTGGTTTTATCTGTGAATGAACATCAATCTAGTGTGGGAAGACTTCTTATATTGGGTGGTTTGATATCCGCTTGTTATTGTTTGCTTGTTGACAGAAATGTTTTAAAGCTATCAGCTGTTGCGTGAGTGTACAGCTTTTTGGTTTTTCTGTGGCAGATACTCCATGATTGAGATTTCTATGCTGGTTGAAATCAATAAGTGCGCAGCATGTGTTTCCCTCTCTTGGTTTTTTAATGCGTATATTTTTGTCTTTGCATGATGACACAAGCTGACTTTTCCTTTCTCACTCAAAGTGCATACAAGCAACTATTGGTTTGCTATTGATGCCAGCAGTTTCAGTCAGAAAACGGGACTGTACTTCTTGGAGACTGCTTATTCACATTGTGCAATGGTTTGAGTTATGAGTTTTGTTCGTACTCTAATTTACGTGCCTTTTCTGAAATAGGTTCATAGGGAATCGAGAGTTGTGTGGAAAACAAGTTGGTGTGAACTGCAAAAGCAATCCTCCTGGAGGTCCAACAGCGAATTCTGCACCTCCTGCTGCAGGTATGCTAGATGTTCTGGATTCTTGAAACAAATAAAATAAACACGTGTATGCACATTATAGATTGTGTAGAACACAATGAAACGACTGTTTGAATCATCCTAGGGTTCAAGTGGAAATCTCTTACCGTATTTCTCTGTTATGCCACGTTTGCTGGATCTGACCATTACCATAATCAGCTTGTTTTTTCAAGAACGTATTGGTGTTAGTGACATCAACTTGGCAAATCATATTTCATGATAGGGCACAAGGTTGTTCCTATTACCGCTGGGAAGGACTAAGAGAGGTGAATCGGGGGATATTTGAAGTGATTCCTCACATATTGGGTCAACCAATTAGTGTGGGAGAAGGCTCTGTTTTGGTTGGTTCTCATTGAGTTCCTGAATTGTTTAGTGAGTTTTTCTGATATCTGGTGATCTATAAATTAGTTCAATTACTGAAGGCATGATAGGGTCTATAAATATATGAACCTGCAAATATTTTACAAAAATTACCTTCTGTTAACATGACAATAGGAAGACGAATAGATCCAACTCTGCTCTTTGTTATGAGGCAAGGCTGGATACTACATAATGTCAATCATCTGAACATAATGACGTAAACAGCTCTTTTAGGGTCCATACTGACCTTGATGCACTGTACTGATAAGAATTCGTGGCAACCTCTAATTTCTGTTTGTAACTAATTCAAGTTTATATTGTCTTTTAGTACATATTCAGTTCGTATAGTTTACATTTGAAATTATAATGATTCTTTTAGTTTGATGATATGCACATACTTTGCAGCGAACAAAGAAAAGAAAGGTGGAAAAAATACAGCTCGACTGTCTGTTAGTGCTTTTGCAACTGTCAGTGCATTACTTCTTGTAGCGCTGACGTGCTTCTGGGGTTGCTCTCTTTATAAAACATTTGGCAGAAAAAATCGACCTCTTGCCATAGATGTTAATGGAGGTGATTGCTTTACTGATTTGGGCTGCAACCTCAATTTCTTTGACAGTGATTGCTGCATTTCATTAGCAGCCACATTCTCTCACTCATGTTGTAGAAGAAAATTTTCACACCCATTTTATGCGTCCTCTTGTTTCAGGAACATCTATTGTAATGTTCCATGGCGATCTTCCATATTCCTCAAAAGAGATACTGAAGAAAATAGAACTGTTGAACAATGACAATATAGTAGGTTCTGGCGGATTTGGAACAGTCTACAAGCTTTCAATGGATGATGGCAATGTTTTTGCACTAAAGAGAATTGTCAAAATCTATGAAGGTTTAGATCGTTTTTTCGAGAGTGAGCTTGAAATTCTTGGGAGCATAAAGCATCGATATTTGGTTAACTTACGAGGATATTGCAAGTCTTCTGTTTCAAAGTTGCTGATCTATGATTTTTTACCTGGTGGAAATTTGGATGAAGTACTTCACGGTGAGTCAGAACCTTTTGCATAAACATCTCTTTCTTGGTATTAAATAATGAGGTTTATTATTCAAAATGTACGCTCTACTTGACAGTCATCACTTCTATTGCCTTTTATTTGTCAACATGATGTATGTTGTGAGCTTAACTTCTTGTAGTTGTTTGCTCTGAATGGCAACTATATTACTTTAGCATATGGATATGTTGATTCACCGCTGAAATCCTGACCAGAAAATTGTGCATTGAGCAGAAAGGTCTGAGAAACTGGACTGGGATTCACGTTTAAAGATCATCTTGGGAGCTGCAAAGGGGCTTGCATACTTGCACCATGACTGTTCTCCTCGAGTTATTCATCGGGACATTAAGTCAAGCAATATATTGCTAGATAGCAACATGGAAGCCCGTCTTTCTGATTTTGGACTTGCCAAATTGTTGGGGGATCAAGAATCTCATATAACGACTATAGCTGCCGGAACTTTTGGTTATTTGGCTCCAGGTACGATCTCAAACAAAATTATTCTGCCCATTATGGTCAGTTGAGTCTATTGCATTTTAGCATTCATAAGCTCTTGGCAGTCTTTGACGTGCCTCCAAATATATCTATGCCTCGCTGCATTCAAATATTCACAAGTTCTCTGTGTCCCTGATGTGTGCTGAAAAATATTTCCAATTGTAAATGATTTATTTACAACTACTATATGGTGGTGCATAGTCGACCCCATCTAGTATGGGAAAAGGTTTAGTTGTTGTTGTTGTACTATATGGTGGTGCATCATTACTATTTTGCATGTTCTGATTCTTTCACCTTCTATAATTTGTTTTGTGTTTTTCTCTGGCTTCTGACATCGTCCTTAATGCACAATATCATGTATGTGCTTGTAAGGTTTTTCTCACCCTAGATCTGTGGCTTATAGAGCTAAGCCTCTTCCAAAACCTAGGACATCTTTTCGTGTTGCCTGAATAGCACTTCCCTATCCATTTTTTCCCCTGAATATAAAAGTAATATTGAATCCTGTGAGTCAAGTTAATGGGCTTTTTTTTGGGTAAACACCTTTTGGGGGTTAATTTCATTTGAGACCTGAAATAACAGAAGGCTTCTGGTTGATCGATCGACCGACTTATTTTGTTTAAATTTCATTCTGATGCATAAGCTTATTCTTATGATTTTAAGGTGGTAGGGTGAACTTGGTGGGCAACCTGGCAAATAGACATGACGCTATTATCTTATGCTTTATTAATGTCTTTATTGACGTGGTAGTTCTTGAGCGACCCTATGGATTTGTATATTGCCTATGAGCAAGGTCTGTCCTCAACCTCAAGTAGAACTCTAAAATATCTTCTCTTCAATGTGTTCATGTTTTTTGGTTTGGTTTAAAGGTACAAATTGTGTGGTTCCATTAATGTTATGTTCTGGATGATAAAGTGAATGTAATATTCACATTTCTTTGTACTTTTTTTGTTTTCTATACTGACATTCAGATTGACAGAGTATATGCACAGTGGCAGGGCAACTGAGAAGACTGATGTTTACAGTTTTGGAGTTCTTCTTCTTGAAGTATTGAACGGGAAGCGGCCTACTGATTCATCATTCATTGAGAAAGGTCTCAATATTGTTGGCTGGGTATGTTTCATATTCAGATCATCGCGGTGTCCCATATTTTTGGAAGTGCTTGGTTGTTGCACGTGTTCAGTTTCCATATTTCAAACCGACTTGCATCCCTTTATCTAATCAGGAGAACTGAAAGTTTTATTTTTGATTCCCACCAATAGGCGTGCTGTATGCAAAGTACGCTAATACAAAACTCTGACATCATTCTCTACTCTCAATAGGCTTTATCCTTAACGTTAACCTTTACCAAGGGTTTTCCCCACCTAGCTAGAGAGTGCAACACATGGGCTCTCTTGGAGGTCACTTGTCCTAGTGTCATTCTTGTATGGGTTTGCTTAATGTGGGAGTTCCAATGGGATCCAATCGTTAGTGCTGGAAAGATGTCACCCATAAAAGATCTAACAAAGTTTCATGCTGACTGTTGGCTACTTAACACAACCATCCTCCTTTATCGAGGCTTGGGATTGACCATGTAAGCATGAACCCTCATTGTAGGTGGAGTTCTTGCCTGTTCAGAGTTAAGTGATGATATAAAACGACATGGAGCACATTATTGATGAGAAATCCATGCAGCCGTCCTACTTCATATGGGAAAAAGACTCGGTTTTGGTTTGGTTGGTGAAACAGATATTTGAAGCGTGATAGTTACTTGCAGTATGGATGTGTCTCCATGTTATGACGCACAATGTTGGTACTGGTGGCAAATCATCAGATTTTTCCTGAGTCTGCTTAGCTGTTCTTTGTGGAAGTTTTGCTATTATATCTTTTTCCATCGTAAACAAAACAAGCGAGAATTTATTGTTTATACATCTAGTTAGCATAACCAAGTCTGTGCTTGGGTCTTGAATGTGCACCAGACTTCGTGACAATATAAGGAGTATGTCTAAATTCTAATAGTGATACTGTAATATATTGCTGCATTGAGTGTCTGTAGATTCTTTACTATTAGGGTTTGAATTCATATATGCAAGTTTTCATACAAATATGAATTGAGTTATTCAATGATGTTATCATGACAGAGGTGCAGATGTGGGTGCAGGCAAGTTTTGCAAATGATGTGTGTGGAGGCATGGCTATAAAAGTATTGTTTATGTAATTATTATATATAATTGATAAAATCTCACAGAACTCCAAGAAAAGATGTCGTTTCATTAGTTATTCATGCCATTAATAATGTCGGCCAATATTTGTTACATGTCTTAGTGACATGTAACTAAAAACATTTTAAATAGATGGTATTGAGTCCGACATAACTCCGCCCATATAAGGGCTTCTGACAGCTAGCGGAAAACTTTGTCAGACTTATCTACCATGGAATCTTCAAATTATGATACGGCTCTATGGAAACAAAGAATCCGTGTAGCCAACCCCATCTAGTATGATAAAAGGCTTAGTTGTTGTTGTTATTAGTACTGAGTCCGACATGGGAGTACTGTTAGAGTGTGACACAGCAACAGCTCGATAAAAGTGTCTGTGGCGTAGGATGTTATTTGAGTTCCCTTTCTCATCTCACATTTCCACACATTTTTCCAGTCATTGGTGTTGATCTTCAGATGAATCGTTACATAAAGTTTCTCTTTGCAGTTGAACTTATTAGCATCTGAGAACAGACTTAGGGAAATTGCGGATCCATTGTGTGAGGGAGTGCAGCCAGAAAGCTTGGATGCTCTGGTGTCAATTGCTATTCAATGTGTATCATCAAGCCCGGAGGATCGGCCAACCATGCACAGGGTGGTTCAGGTTTTAGAATCAGAAGTGATGACACCTTGCCCTAGTGATTTTTATGATTCAAGCTCTGAGTAACCGAGAATATGCAAATACTGGAGATATTGTAAATTTCTGATGCTGGAAAGAAAACGATGCAGCTGGAGGAGGTATGCATTCTTGCATTCTTTGGTTTTTTCCCTGCACAAGCTTCATGCTTCATTCGCTGGGAAGATATCTGTGCTACAGCCACTGGCAGATGGAGATTGAGTGGATTCTTAAGGCTTCTCAACCATTGTATTCACGACGCGAAGCAGTTCATATATAAATTTGTGAGGATGAAGTGTAGTATAATCTGACTGTGTTTGTATTCAGCAGTGTGGCTGCATCATGGCTTAGTATGCCTTTTCTCTCGCGGATTCACATATGCAATGTAGAGAAGAGTATCACATGTATATGGAGATCCCTTTAAGTGATGAGCCTTTCCATCTTGCATTTTCCAAGGAAAATCTTGCTATAAGCAACTTTCACAGCATCTGGAGCGCAAGTTATTTGGGAGCTGCTGCAAAAATTTCAGTGAAAAGCTTGGCCTATAGGGCATCCGGGGACTGACCTTAAACTTAGACATGGCCGGTTTCTAACTAGTCTGGCGGTTCAACCATATCAGGAACCATTTGAACCTGGAATTAGGGACCACTCGGTTTGGTTCCGGTTTCACCTCTTATAAAACCAGTGGTCTCAAACCGTACTGCTGGTTTTGGTATTTAAAAAAATAATAATAATTTATAATTTTTTAATAAAAGTACCCGATTCAAACCAAAACTGTTCAAGAACCGGATATTTCACAATCATAACCCGAATGGGCTTTGAGCCGGCTTAGTTATGGTTTCAGGTTTTAAGCTCACCAGAACCAGTGGTGTAGAACTGCCGGTTCTAGTTTACCTGAAATCGGACATGTCTACTTAAACCACTTTCTCTTATGAGAAGGGAACCCTAACCACTGTCTCTTATGGGAAGGGAACCCTGGATTTCAAATTTTCATGCCCGTGTGTACGTAGTGAAGTTTTCCCATTGTGAATGATATTGTGACAACCCTCTCGTGCTAAAGAGCTTTTCAGGTACGATTCACCGCCAAAACGTTGTCTCGGTTTTATTTAAATAAGATATTGCCTTTGGGTGACACAAAATGCTCTTAGCATGAGTTGACCGGGCATGACGCCATATCACATAGACATGATAGGTTTCAAACAGGTTCAACGGTTCCAACCAAAACCGAATCGGGTTAGGAACCGATTGAAACTGGAACCAGGGATTACCTGGTTTGGTTTCAGCTTACATGAAACTGTAATTGGCTTGAAACTGGAAACGATTGTTCCAAACAGTTGGTTCCAATAATTTTAATTTTTTCTTTAATTTTTAAAATAATTTTTACTAATTCTGTTTAACATAAATTTCTCAAAACCATAATCGGCCTTCAGCTGGTTCGGTTATGGTTTCAGGTTCCGGGTTAACTGGAATTAATAGTTTGGAACCACCCTGGTCTACTTGGAACCAACCATGCCTAAAATCACGTGCATTGTGCCTTATTCAAATCAGTACTATATACCTATACTTATAGTATTTCTTTGTATATATGTTTATATATTATTTATATATTATATATTTACATAATATATTTATATATATTTTGCACCAAATATCTATTTTTCTTCATGTATATGTATATAAATTATATATACACATTTAATAAACATAGTTATGTATATTTTTCATATAGTGTCGTTTCCCTGTCCTGAGATTTGTTTTTCGTGTCCCGTTTCCGTTTTCTTCTGCCTCGGTGCAACATAGCATGTAAGCGTTTGTTCTTTGCTAACCGCTAGTGGCTAGTGCCACCCAATGCTCTTTCTAGTCATGACCTTTTGATCAGTCCCTTGTAATACTTAGGCATGCCATGGATCAAATCTTTGCTGGGTTTTTGCATTCTGTAAGCGGTTTCCTTTTACTTGGTATTGACTTAAAATCGCTCTCTAAGGTTTCATGCCCTAGTTATTCTATTCTTCTCAAAAACCCTACTAATTAGAGACTCGAGCCCAGTTAGATGAAATTGAGGTCAGGTGATCTATGTAACTTTTTGAAAAGTTCTAATTGATTCTGTAGAATTTTCAGTTTCAGGTGAGAGGACAACCTTGCCTCATTGGAGTACCCAAATGTTGTTCAATACCCCAAGAAGGCACCCATTGAAAAGTGCCGGTATCAGACTGGGGATGACAATGGGTACGGATTTACCTATACTTGAGCCCGATCCGAACCTTAAGGGGATAGGTACAGGTTTGGATTCGCTTTTCCCCAACAGATACGGGTGGGTATGAGGCAAAAAGTGGGTCATATATATATACAATCATTCTTGTTAAAATCCCCTTAAAGATCTCAACCATTGATCTTATTGATCGAACGGTTAAAATCTTTAAGGATGTATGAACATGAATGAAGTGTGTAGAAAAAACATTTACCCCCATATATATATATATATATAAAGAGAGAGAGAGAGAGTGAGATGGGTATATGGATAATCCAATTCGTGCTTAAATTGTGGTAATGTGCATACTCATTCATGCTCAAATTTACTTAAACATCTCCATTGTTCAATTAACATAATCAAAGAGTACAAATTTGAATAAAAAATAAAAATATTGTTATACTTTATACATTGCATCATCTCAGTCTTTCATCTAAAAGACTAAATAATTAAGATGATAAAGTAGATTTGAGTATGAATGAGTCTGCCCATGAAATATGCTCTCATTCCTAATAAATACATATTAGAAAGCCTTTGATGGACGATGGGCCTAGGAGTATATACTCACAAAAGTGTTGGAAGAAAACAATAAAAAATGATTTAGCTTATGTTGAGTAAGTGTTAGCATGACACATGATCGAGCTTTGTGTAAACAAAGAAACCATGTAGTCGACCCCATCTAGTACGAGAAAAGGCTTAGTTGTTGTTATTGTTGGTTGTAGACTGTTTGGTAGAAAGTTAAATGTTGTTGGATGAATACAAAAGCATATAAATGCACCCACTAATGGTGTCATGGTTAGAACTTCATTGAATATATAATGAAATAGTAGTGATTAACCAAATGGTGTCATGGTTGGGAGCTATTAGACAATTCACATGCTAGACATTGATTGATTATCATTATTATCTATGTCATCAACCAATTAGTAGTGATCAAGATATTAATTCATTCATGTGCATTAAATGACATCAATCTTATTGTTTAAGTTGAAGAGTGACTCGATCCATCCATGCGAGTCAAGCCGGAGAAGGTGTCTAGCATCTCCCGTTTTCCTATATATTATAACTAGGACTCGCTGATATGATATTTATGCCTACGAGCCACTTGTCTCCTGTGGTTGGTGGTGGGGAAGAGGAAGAGGAAGCTGAAGCAATTAATTAACAAAGGACGAATGCAACAAACAAAAGGTTCAGTCGTTTGAGAATGGTTGGTGGGGAAGAGGAAGCTGAAGCTCTAATGGTTAACGCGATTCTGACCTGCCTTTCTTGCGTTTTGATATTACACAATGAAACATAGCGAGAGAAAGGGAAGGAAACGTCATAAATTGACTCTCATAAACTAAAAAGAATAGGTTTTCCCTTTTTTCGTGAGTATTTTCAGTGAAAACTGTCAATTGGTACACCAACAATGCCAATAAAGATCCCCTGTAAATTTATACACATCTAACATTGATTTTTTTGTTTCAATATCCACCGTAAAAGCAGTACATTTTTAAATTAGAAGTATGATTGTACTTAAAATAATTCAAATCTCTATAATTAATAGTGAACTGCAAACCCAACACAATGTATTACCATGCCTTCCTAATTTCAACCTTGTTTTATTTTAAGTGACCAACTTTATCCTTTTAAATCGGGTTTTCATGTCAATGCCACCGTTATGATTGGCCGGCATTCATTTCGGGTCCTTGGACGTGTCATTTGGCCGTGCATGTTCCCCAAGGCGTCAAGCGTACGTTAAGTGGACGAACAAGAACTTTTTGAGAATGGTAGATGACGAGAGAATTGGGGAAGAGAATCAACCAACTGCCAACCCACACTCCGCTTAGAGACTTAGAGTGGTCGGTACATCACGTCTAGTCGGCTCGGCTCGGCTAATCGAGCCAACCCAAAATGGCTCGTTAAGTATACTGCTGAATCTTTCAGCTTTGATAGCAGTAAACTATTTGTTCTAATTGGAGAAGATCAAGAGACAAAGGTGCATGCTCTCAACTACCAATCCTGTTTGGGACTACCTCACGTCTGTTTGCATTTGCATATATATATATATATATGCAAAAGAAAAAGATGAGGAGAAGGTGCATGCTCTCAACTATCAATCCTGTTTGGGACTATCCCACGTCTGTTGGTATTTGAATATATATATATATATATATATATATATATATATATATATATATATATATATATATATATATATATATATACATATACATATGTGTATTGGGAAGATGTTATATATTTCACTGATCTGTCGAAAATGTCCTAAAATCTTACTGGTAGTTGGTTGTTGTGTCTGATACTATCATATAAGCATGTCCATGTTTTCATGCAAGGCTTCCCTGGTCATGGAATCGAAGTGCGAGTTAAGATTGTCTGATACTATCATATAAGCATGTCCATGTTTTCATTAATATCTATTTATTTCAGAATTCAAATGTTTATAATTGTTTTGAGATAGAAATTATATATATCTAAGTATGTGTGTGATGTGTGCGTGCGTGTGTATACATACATACATAAACACACACAAACACCCATACATATATATACACACACATGCATGATATTTTGATGATTTTAATAGTACTTTCAAATGTTTCATATTTTGGATATATCTTAAGTGTTCATTATGTTAGCACATTTTGTTTGGTGAAAGAGACCACCAGACTGTCAATTGAGGCCCCCAGAGTCGAGACTGACCAAAAATAACCTATATTTTTGCGCTTTAAGGTGTTGAAGTTTTGGGAAGGCACTGAAACTTCCACCAGTTTGATATCCCTCTGATGCTTTTGTTGCTTGGTATTGGTGCATGAAGATCATAATATCCTAGAGCCAAGGTATGTTTAAGCAACCGAAAAATTTATATTCTGTTGTAACATTATTACCAATGGATTCATTTGAATTACAACAAAATGTACTTAGGTTTCTTCTTATTTGAGGTGCATGAATATGCTTCGAGTCGATCAAAACTATGCACATTAGGCTCTTTGTTATCTGAATCCACAGCTTTCCATATTATTTGTGTTTATTGATATCATTCATCAAATATCAATTTTTCAAAAATACAGCTAATAAATCTCAGAATCAGCTTGAGAAGTTTCAAGATGAGAGCACAGAATCTAGGAACAAACCCTAGAGTGCACCCTGTAGAAAAGGAGGCCTCTCGATGGCCAAACTTACTATTTCTTTCAAGAGAAAAGCTTTCTAAATGAATTTGAAGCCCAAATAATACTTGGGGACTGCGTTTTATGTCCCATAGAGATTTAGTTTATATGACTTGCAAAGTTTATTTTTAGCTTATATTCATATTTTGAATGTTTAAATATGCAACCATATTAAGAAGTATTAAGTAGAATCTGCAGCAGTAAAACCAAGATATTGATTTAATCTGAGTGGATTGATTTCTCATTACAGGGAAATATATATAGCTTATGATACAACATTTTCTTTATTTCTTTCTTCTTCTTTTATCTACTATAAATGATTATACAAGGTAAAATGAGAGAAATACGCTTAACGTGCATGGTTTTGAACATTTTGTGAGATTTTAATTGGAGCTTAGGTGAGAAGGTCTGTGAAAAGGGACAGCAAAAACTTCGAAAGAATGCCTCAAGCTGTTGAAAGAAAAAAATATGATCTTGAATTTCTAGAGTCAAATACTAACATGAAGCTAGATGAAGCACAATCTGAACCAGGAGTACATGTAATAAACCCCACTGAGTGTTGCCAAAGCTTTAATTTGGTTGGATTAGTTTGAAAATTAAAGGAATATTTTGTTATTACAACAGCAGTTTCTAATTTAAGGTAAAATTAGTAAGCAGCTCATGAAATTCCAGGTTTATTAATCAAGAAATTATTTGTTACTGATTTGCTTATGCGTTTGCGGTCGATAAAGCATGGAACTCATGGAATTTGCGGAATTTCCTTCAAGTTCCAATTGTGCGATTGATGACGGATTAACTGTTTCAGCCTCTGGCCTTCTTATGCAGTTTAATTCATATGTCCAGATCATATGATTAGCGTAAGAATCCGTTTCTCTTTACATTTGATACGAAATGGAGTATCGCCAACCACATCAAGAAGCTCTCTCTCTCTCACACACACAGAGATGATTGGAAATGTAGGTAGAAAATGCAATTGTCCTTGAAACTACACACATATAAAACAAGAAATTGTTTTTGTAGTTATCTAGGGGGCCCTATATTTAGAGACTCATAAGTTTTCAAACCCCGAAAAATTCATATACTTTAGATTTATTATTGAGAATAAAGTTGTTACTGTATTGCACATACCTCTCTCTCTATACATAATACCTATATATATAATTAACTATGTGTGCACACAATAACCGATATGTATATGCAGCATGCATTTCGAGTTGTTGACAATTCAATATCCATGTAAAGATCCTAATGACATTAAAAGAAGGATTATGTATTTGAGAATTATGTAAGTATATTATATGTTATGTTATTTTGAGTGTTGCATTTAATATTTTGAGCTTTTGTTAGAGTAATTATATACCTACTTATGCAAATATGCAAAGAAATCACATAAGTATCTCTGAAGAAGCATATTTTACTAGAACAGGGTGTTTAACTTCAATTCAATAATATGAATTATTTTATATCAATAAATATAAGTTCAATTGTTGAGCATTAGAACAAATACATTCTACATAAAATAGCGGTGTGTGTGACTATAAAAGGAGGGAACAAGGGAATACATAGAGGATGTCATTAAAGATAACTATTTTGCCTACATAGCCAACGCTTTTATTTAAGTTTATTTTGTAGAAGATGGAAGATTCCGAAGGAGATGAACAGAGATCGACACTACGATGTGTTTCTCACTTGATCTATGAAGATGAACCATAAACATTTTCATCTCTCTCTACTTTTTATATTGTATGAGGCAATGTACGGGTGACCTTGCTTTTGGATGTTTGTACCAGCCTTGACTAGTAAACGTTCTCATGTCTACCTTTTATTCTTGGGACATGATGTGAGTGTTATAAGTGTTTTGTATATTTTTTTCAAACACTTATAATTTTTTAAATAATAGCTATGCTCCTCAAAAATAAAGGGTGGATGTGTGTGAATGTAATAAAGGTTACAAGATCATATATATATATATATATATATATATATATATATATATATATATATATATATAAGGTATATTCACACTTTCCCTTTACTTTTAGTGTCATGATTATCATCTAGAAAGTTATAAGAATATTAAAGAAAATAGAGGACACTCTTGTTATGCTTATGCTCCTCAAAAGTAAAAGATAAGCATGAAAGTATCACACGTGGGAAGCATCTAATCTCTCTCTCCATTTCAGCAAAAGTTTATTTTCTCATGTACTCGTTCACTTCACCTTGGTTGAACATTACATCACCACTTATTAGTATGAATTCTTTAATTTAGAGAAGTTGTCATGAAGCATTATTTATTAATCACATCCAGTAGAATTACAAACATAACCTTTTACATGGATAATTTCTCATTATTATTTGTTTTCCTTTTGGATTCCTATATTTGTTTGCAACTAGGAACCATGTTTTCCCGATGACACATTCAATGCCAACTCCAACTTATTAAAAATATACTTTCAAAGAAAAGTAAACTACAAAAGGGCGTAGGGAGAACTTTTAGAGGACATACACATGCACACACATTAGATCCATAGAGTTACTTGAAAGCAGAGTATAATAAAATTATTTTTTATACTATTTAAAATTTTAAATTAAATTTATACTTCCAAGAAGTAAAGGGTGAACGTGACTAATGAGTGTATTGTGTATAGTGGATAGGATCAAATCATTCTCTCTTTCTCTCTCTCACATATATATAGTGATTCCCATTGATGTTAGACTATCGTAATAATTGGGATTAAAGAGATGAATAATTTAAATAAAAATGGTGAGAGTTGTTTTTAAAGAAAAATGAAAAGTACTTCACTCACTGTGCTTTTTTACTTAGACCACACATCTCTAGTCTAAACATGTACGGATGGTCTAGCATGCAACTCTCATTTTCTCTCTACAAATATATATAATTGTGCGTATGTGAAGAGAAGCAAAAGGTAGTGCGTGAGGTATCATTCCACAGAGCCCAGTATGTATATGCGTGCGAGAGAGAGAGAGAGAGAGAGAGAGAGAGAGAGAGAGAGAGAGAGAGAGAGAGAGAGAGAGCAAATTAAGATTCTATGTACTAATAACAAGTGCATAAAGGCAGCACGAGACTTTATAAGTCCGAGTAAGCCGAGATGAAATAAAGAAGTGGGAGCCAAGCCGACTCATTCATGGCTGGTGCTTAACAATGTGGGCTACCTTCCAAGAGAGTTAGATGATGATACATAATGACGACGATAAGTCCAGCACGTGGGCAAACTCAACCCGGCAATCGCGGGTATAAAGTACACTCACTCCCATCAAACGGCCTCGTGCTTACCAACTTCTCTCTCTCTCTCTCTCTCTCTCTCTCTCTCTCTCTCTCTCTCTCTCTCTGTGTGTGTGTGTGTGTGTGAAAATGGTGAAGACCCAGAAGCACAGCAAGAAGTCAGTGAACAAAGGAGCTTGGACAGCAGAGGAAGACAGAAGATTATCAGAGTACATCAGAATTCATGGCGACAAGAAATGGAGAACTCTCCCTGCTAGAGCAGGTCTCTCTCTCTCTCTCTCTCTCTACCAATGGTAAACATCTCTAGTGCTTAAATTCAGATTCTTCGCTTCCTTCGCCCAGCTTAATCCTGCCTTATCAAGAGAGTGTACTGACGTTCAGCTCTGTGCATTATGTAATGTGTTTATAAGTGCCAACTGGTTCAACAATGCATTTCTTTCTACTCTCCTGAAGCAGACGGATTCTTCAACAATGTATTGCTCATTGTTTTTACCATGATCTTTCTAGCGAATTTTGTGCTACTCTAGAAAGCAAAAAAACTTCTCCATGGCCGGTCCGAAACCCAAATTTTCTTCCTTTTGGGAGCTAAATACTTGTACTGCACACAGTTGAGCTAAATAGCAACTTAGAATCCATACAGCCAACCCCTCGAGAAAGGCTTTGTTTCGATTGTCCTACAAACCACAAAATGGTCCAGTCCTTCACACATCCGAATAATGTCAAGCAATACAAAGCGTCGAGTTTTCAACCTGATGACAAACTATTTTCTGTAGGGAAAGGTGGAGCCAGTTCAGAAGGTGTTGATGAAATTAGATTGATTCAACTCAGTACCCATTTGATTTAGTACATATTGGATCTGCCTGAAATATTCCTCACTTAATTTGGGGAAAAAATCCACTGTATTAAGTTCCAAATTCCTTCAAATGGAGAGGGTTGTGAGCAATGATCTTATGAAGACATTGTGCTTGTCTGCAAAGGCATTCATTTTTCTCTTGAGCCTTGAGGTATGATACAGTGCAGTTTTACAGGTCTCAGTAGGTGCGGGAAGAGCTGCAGACTGAGATGGCTGAATTATTTGAGGCCAGATATTAAGAGAGGGAACATATCAGACGAAGAAGAGGATTTGATTATGAGACTTCACAACCTTCTAGGCAACAGGTAATATATTAATTTTTTTAGGATAATAAATTATTGTTGATTTATGATACCCAGTTCATCTGTGTTATGTTGCATGTCATGTGGGAAATGAACACTTCATTGTGGGAAATGGTTACATATCAGTATAGTTTGCATGTATTATTATCTACAATTGGTAATATCTCATAAAACCAAAATAGAAATTTCTTTTTCCATAATTTATTTAACTAATAAAGTAAGAAATAGAATCAATTATATTTACGAAGTACTTTAGTGACATAATACTAAGAAATTTTTAAATTAGATTATACTGAGTTGAACATAAGAGAAGTAAAGGTGCTGAGTGTCGGAAATGGAAACTGTGCACTCTAATAGAAGTGTCTGTGACATAGGCCATGATCATCATGTTGATCATGAAGATTTGATGCAGTGTCTAATATATTTTATGCCTACAACTGCATTTCTATAATTAATGCAATCATGGAGAAATGAAAATAGTTTCCAATTTATGGTATTCTCAATTATGAAAACCGTGTGGCTATCTAAAGCTTTTAGTTAAAGATCATATGTATTCACACTTTCGATGCTTTGAAGTCAATATAAAGCAAGATTTAATGGCTCCTTTCCAGCCAGAACTGCCCATCATGTCAAACGCCCATGTGCAATTAATACTTGTAGCGGAGTCATAAAGGCACCCCCAAAAAAAATCAAATAGTTAGGACAAACCTTGAAACTCTAGGGTACAATCAGGTCCGTCAAGAAATTAAGTCGACTCCTGAAAAATAAGGTGGAAGTATGTAAAACGAAGCACAAGTCAGCAGATAAATCGCGAGTGGAGCCAAACCATAGGCACAAATCGGGATAAAACTTGAAATTCTAGGATAATCTAAACTTCCTACTCAAAGCAATGCTCTCAAACAACTCCCATTAATGGAGAAAACATCTAACTGGTAAATTGCACAGCTACCATTTTCCAACAAGTCATCCTTTACTGACAAACAACTTTAATTTATTTTGACCTGCAGATGGTCACTGATTGCTGGTCGATTGCCCGGTCGAACAGATAATGAAATAAAGAATTACTGGAATACTCATTTGGGCAAAAAGTCATTATCCATGAATGAGTTAAACCACAAAATTAACAGCAAGATTAAGAGAATAGAGAAGTCATTGCCACCCATAATGACATGCCCAGCTTCTTCCAACCCGGAAGCGACCAATGAAAAGGTTGCTGTGGACAGGCAGAGACCATGGAGTGATCTGTTAGACAATGATCTTGAAGACGATCAGGACGTAGACATCGATCGGATCTTTGATTTCGTGGGCTCCGACTCGGCCGGAACAGATCAGGGTCTTAGCAACAGCATTCTTGATGACAAGCAAGTTTTTGAGGCCAATGCAGGGATGTTTAGTGAACTGCTGGACTATGGATTTCCTGCAATGGAGCTCAGCTACGAAGAATCGAAGTTCGACCAGATCGACTTAGACACATTGAGCAGATTTCTGGACTCGGATCTGAGTCATCCTTCAGGGGATCTTTCTCTTGTTTTATGAGAACAATTAAATTGACTAATAAATGGCATAACTGTATAGACCAGGATTTATGTATCCAAAAGGGTATGAATAAGATCGAATTGGCATCATCCAATTTGGATATGAGTAAATAATTTTGTCTCAGCTTTTTGTTTCAGCATTAAAACTTTCATTGCTTATTGAAAATCCACTGTTGTCATGATCTAGCTTGCAAGTAAATGAAATTTAAGGGTATTGAAATTCGACGCCTGCTGCCCTCTCTCTCTATCTGTGTGTGTGTGTGTGTATGTGTGTAGGGTACCAAGATCCAAGTAACTAAATTGCCTTCGTCCACGCTGCCCTCGACTGGTTCAAACTTGTTGGGAGTCAGCGGCAGGTATAGAAATTTTATTAGAGTAAGGCAAACATATGCCACGACCTCACCGTGGGCTACGTATTATTTGCCAATCTTTACACCAGGTTTATGATTATGATCAATGTTTTTAAGATGAGTAGTTCATGAGTAATGCCATTATTCCTGCCTTAGTCCCCTGAACTACTCATTATAATATCAGTTCGTATAGGTCTCAAAATTTTCTTACACACACACACATATATATATAAATCTTTTTGGCTCCAAATTCTTAAGACATACTTGTAATACCCAATTTACCTGAATATTTTTTACTACAAAATGTTTAGACGTATTAATTTTAGGCCCCAAATTTTAAGGTAATGCATAGTAATCAATTTTCTTTTTAAGCCTTAATTTATGTTAAGCCACTCTTTTGAGAGGGCTTTTAGGGCGAGCTGTAACCTCATACAATACCTATGAGCTTTTGGTGAACTTTTTTTGTTACAAGAGGATGCCGAAGCCTAACACCCAGGAGTCGGACTCTCTATCCGTAGCAATGGTGGCAGAGTGCCCTGCCATTGAGCTAATACTATTGGTGCATCAAGTGAACTATTTTTATAGTCCATCACTACAACCTAGACATATGCTTCTTTTCTTATTTTTGAGAATTGGTTACCATGTATGTCTTAGGTATGAAAATCCGATAAAATTTTATGTTGATTGTCGGAAGCCTAACACAACCCTCCTCATTTATCTTGGCATGGGACCAACCATACCCTTCCCTTACATGGGCGAGGTTTTATGCTATGAAAGATGTTACATATAGAATTAATGCAAGTTGATTAAAGTGGAGAGGAACATCATGTACTTTTTGTGATAAGAAGGTACTATTAAAATTAAAAGGTAAATATTATAGAGTAACAATTAGACATGTCATGTTTTATGGTTATGAGTATTGGGCAGTTAATAATCAACATGTACAAAAGATGTTTGTGGCAGAAATGGAGATGTTGAGATGGATGAGATATCATACAAAGGAAAGACTATATACATAATGAGGTTACTAAAAACAAATTAGGATTGACACCAATAGACAATAAAATGAGAGAATATCATTTAAGATGATTTAGACATATAGAAAGAAAATCAAAAGAAGTGCCTAGAAGAAGATATGAAAAACTAGATTTTGAAAGTATTAAAAGAGGTAGAAGGCGACCACAAAAGTGTTGGAAAGAAACAATAAAGAATGATCTAACTTACGTTGAGTTAACTGCTACGTGGCACATGATAGAACTACGTGGAAATATAGCCGACCCCGTATAGTATGGAAAAAGGCTTAGTTGTTGTTGAAGACCCGCCATGACTAAATCCTTGCATGTGTGTTAGAATTCGGCTTCTATTTATAACAAACAGAAAATCTAAATCTACCACCGCCAGTGGTGGTTACCAAGAGTGATGGCAGCTGTTGGAGATAGAGGTTCTTAAGTTTCTCTTTCCTCTCTCTTTTCCTTTTCAACTAGAATCTGGGTCGGAAGCGACGCACGACGCTGGTATCGAAACCCTCAACTTGCTACTGGACCCCCTAATGAGGTGCCCTACTTTTCTTTACATTCGTCTTTGCTCTCTTATTGAATACCACTAGGTATCTTTAGCCACTTGCCTTTTTGTAAATAAAAAAAATAGAACCATATTTGGATTTCGTCAACTAAAGGTACTCCTAGATTTTTTTTTAAAATTTGAAAACAAAAGTACAGGAAAAATCATAAGTGGACCCACTTTTATCCTGGGTTTTGGATCTCCCATGAATGGGGAGATGCATATTTGGATCTGGATCCATTACAGGATTCAGAAATGCACAGCTGCGCAGCGGTGGGAGCAATTGTAGTGCAAGCCTTTTGCACTGCAAATGGATCGACCAGTTAAGGATGCAGTTCAGCATATCTAAGAGTGCACCAGACATGAATCCCATGAGGTTTGATTACGAGGTCAGGCCTATAAAACTATGAGGTCGATTCCTATATAGATGGCGTGGCACACCGGATTTCACCATACTATTGTTGCATGGATTACGTGTTACACCGGAAGAACTAGGCCTACAGTACCAGTCATGTAGGCCCGACCTTGTACTCAAACACTCCCTAGGGGTGTATGCTAAGTAGAGCAGCTATAGCCCTTGGTTGAATTGGTTGGCCATAATACATGGCTTGTTCGTGGAACGGTTAACACTCGCCTAAATGACAGGAAAAGCATTGTTATGCGGGTGCTTTCATGCTATCAACAAAGCACTTGCATCTTACTATAGTGGTGCGAGTTCGTCGCTTCGCTCCTTTGGCTTGCTTGGCTCCAAATCGAGCTACCAAAAGCTTCTAGGGACTTGCTTCTCCACGCTTATGCCCAAAGGGTTCAGCCTACCTAAACAGTGATACGGACTATTTGCCCAATAACAACAACTAAGCCTTTTCCCATACTAAACGGGGTCGTGGATTCTTTATTTTCATGGAGCCCTATCATGTGCTATATTAGCAGTTAGCTCAACATAAGCTAGATCATTCTTTATTGTTTCTTTTCAATATTTTTGTTGTCGTCCTCTACCACTTTTAATATTTTCAAAATCTAGTTTTTCGTACCTTCTTACATGTGCTTCTTTTGATCCTTTTTTTTGCATGTTCAAACTATCTTAAACGATATTTTCTAATTTTATCCCTTATTGGTGTCACTCCTAATTTGTTTCTAATAATCTTATTATATATATGGTTTTTCCTTATATGACCACTCATCCATCTCAACATCTTCATTTCTGTCAAGGACATCTTTTGTACATGTTGATGATTAACTACCCAACACTCACTACAATAAAACATGACGGGTCTAATTGTTCCTCTATAATATTTACCTTTTAACTTTAATGGTACCTTCTTATAATAAAGAATACCTGATGCTCCTCTCCATTTTATCAAACCTGCATTAATTTTATGCGCAACATATCCATCAATTCTTTCATCACTCAAAAAAAATTGACCCTAGGTATTTAAAATTTTCCTTTGGAGAAATGCAATGTGTGCCAATTTTAATTTCTATATATACAGACTATTTGACCAACCTTAAAAAAAATTCAAAACCCTCCGGTAACATATGCACACATGCACATACACACACATCTAAGAATTGAAATAGGAAGAGATGATTAAGGAAGAAGAATCTTATGAGTTCTTTGAAAAGAGAACATGGAGAGCAGTGGAAAATGTGTTCCCCACAAGTAGGAAAAAATTTGTGAACACCAACATGGAGTTTTCCGGTCATGTTCAAATTATGTTCTTGTGTTGTATCTGAAATTTCCAGCATTATCAGCTCTGACTATGTTCATTTTGCTTTATCTCCTGTTCATGTCAAGAAACAGGGTAGTCAACACCACTATCACCCGAAACACTACCCATTCATTTTCTGTGTCATTGTCTTCATGTAAAAAACAGGTCAATTTAAGCACCACCCAGCTCATCTCGTGTCATCTTTGATCGTGTTAGTGTCAAATTGGTTCCAAGCCGTGTCCGAGAGTGCCGCCCCCACTGATATCCCTAAGTATAGAATCTTTTGCATCTATTGGAAGTGCATAAACTTTCTTAGTCCGGGTTGGATCAAATCTGTGCCCAACAAACTTAACCTAGGCAATGAAGAGGAAAATATTACTTGCCCACACGCCTGCATTGAGCTTCCAACGAGTCTTTTTGTGTGTTACAAAAGGAGGCCGAAGCCTAACACCCACACCCACACCCACACATGCACCTTGTGGGAATTGAACTCTCCCCCAGTGACGACGGAGCTAGAGTGCCTTGCCATTGAACTAAGACTCTCCGTGCAACTTCCAATAAGTTATATTGAATTAATTGTGTCATAAAAGTTGGTGAAATGTCACAATAACTTCTATGAAATAATTTTAAAAAGGACGAAATTAAACTAAAGTACTTTTATTTTTATAAGAACTTAAGGGAGAATAACTTCCTATCAAGTTGTAAATGAAGGCATGGGCATACGCTGTCTGTCATCTAGCTTTCTTAATGAAAGCATGGGCAAACGCTGCCCATCAAGCTGTAGAATTAAGTAATAATTTTATTTGCTAAAAATTAAAATGATTTCACATTTAAGATGCCTATATTAGCATTTATATTAGATATATGTAGGGCAGGTAAATAAAACCTGTCGTACTCGCACCCAAAGCAATAGCTCAATGGTAAGGCACCCTGACGCCCTTCTTGCAAGCGGCGAGTTCGGCTCCTAGAGGGTGCATGGCTTTGGCCTCTTGTTGTAGCCAAAGAAAAGAAAGAATCTGTCTAAGCGATAGTTTGCTTGGATAGAACACTCTACTCACATGAAGCAGATCGTGAGTTCGACAGTTGGGACATGCATACCTTCCCACCTCTAAATAAGTTCATGCCTACTATTTTACTTTTAGAGTGTATGAGTATCATTTAAAAAGTTAGAAAATTTGTTTTAAAAATTATAAAACACACTTCTATTAAACTAATACCCTCAAAAATAAAGGTGAGAAAGACTAGCATCTCTCTCTCTCTCTCTCGATATATATATATAAAGAAAACCATGAAAATTTGTTTTAAAAATTATAAAACACACTTCTATTAAACTAATACCCTCAAAAATAAAGGTGAGAAAGACTAGCATCTCTCTCTCTCTCGATATATATATATATATATATATATATATATATATATATATATATATATATATATATATATAAAGAAAACCATGTTCAACAAATAAATTAGGTGAATATAGTACATTGAAATGATTAAATTGGTTTAAATGAAATTGGATTGTGTTGTCTTCAAAAGTAACAACGCAATTCGAATAGCAGCTACTAGAACCTGTTGCACCAACATATTGAAAATAAAACTTTGACAATTTTAATCGGGAAACTAGATTTTCTAGTCAAAGTTATATGTCAAGAATTACGTTTTCAACTTTAAGAGGAAGCTTGTGTTTAACTAATGTTGAGGTATTGATCTAAGCACGAACAAAATCTTAAGCTGACAAGCCATGAACAGCCTGTGTTCAGAACGTTGAGCTCGTTTTCCAGCACTGTGCTGCAAGATATCACCAGCATCCTTTACTAAAAACATTTGATCAATCATAAAATACATAAAGAAGCCAGCCTTCTTTCTTTTAAAAGTATTGTCTAATAAATAGACACTAATTATGTCTCTTCTTTATTCATTATTTTGGAAATCAGAGAAATGTGATTGCATATAACTTTGTTCCTGAAAGTTACAGATAATTAATAATAGGTTCATAATGAGCACCCGAAGGGCCGGGTCTCATCTGACTTGTGGATTGCCCACCTAACACACACACTATATATATATAAAGTTAGATATAATTAATAATAGGTTCATAATCAGCACCCAAAGGGTTGTGTCTCATCTGACTGGTGGATTGCCCACTTAACACACACACACACACACACACACACACACACACACACACACACACACACACACACACATATATATATATATATATATATATATATATATATAGAGAGAGAGAGAGAGAGAGAGAGAGAGAGAGAGAGATGACTTGATCCTATCCAACTATGACATACCCACTCATACCAACCTATTACTTTTGGGTGGCATGAGTGTAATTTATAATTTTTGAAAAAGTTTTAAAAAGGTACGAAAGATATAATTATTACACTCATGCTACTTAGAAGCAGTGCATTGATATAATTGTATAGTGTCAATAGTAGACAGGATCCAATCACTCTATATGTATATATAAATAAATATATATACATATATATATATATATATATATATATATATAACACACGGAGGCTCTCGATGCATGTTAGAGATGAAAACCATGGCCAATTTTGCTAGAAGGATTGATGAAACCACTTGAAGTTTTAAATAAATCAAGTTATAGTGTAGCACACGTCCACAAATTCTCACAACAACTGTTTTTAGATTGAAATTCCGTCAATCTTAGCATAAAGAGCAATAGCTCACCCGGCTAAGGGGTCGACTCACAAGACGAAGGTCAAGAATTCGATACCCAGGGCGGGTTTCCACCTTCAGTCTCCCCATTGTACCAAAGAGAAATTCTGCTCATCTTAGTCGGTGCTCAGGTTACATCTAGGTTCAGTGTAATTTTCTGGATCCATAACCTGATATACAAGCAGGTCTTGGATCAAACAGGTTCAACCCAAATAATTAATTGATCTATTTCTTTTAGTAGCAGACTTCTTTTTTTCTCACATTTCTTGTTACCAAGCTTTGACCTACAGGTTCGGTCAAACCTGACCAGTTGACACAAAGTATGAGCCGGGGAACCTTAGCTCAGTTGGTAGAGCGGAGGACTGTAGTGGGTATTCCCTAAAGATGATCCTTAGGTCGCTGGTTCGAATCCGGCAGGTCGAGTATTTGAAACTAGATCGTGAAAATGTTAAAAGAAGAAGAAGAAAACCACAAAAGTGTTGAAAAGAAACAATAAAGAATCATCTAGCTTATGTTGAGTTAACTATTAGCATGGCACATGATTGGATTCTATGAAAACAAATAAGTCATATAGCTGATCCCACCTAATATGAGAAAAAGGCTTAGTTGTTGTTTTTAACTCCAACTCAAACCACCGACCTAACTTGGAAAAGATCTTTTGTGTGTGTGTGTTTTGTTGTTGCTCGGTATCCATAGTCATTTGCATGGATCTTGCTGGGTTCAACAATACCTATATTCCTATTTTTCTGTCTTAGAAACTGTTATCGAGTTTAATTTACCATGATGATTTAATTCATAGTATGATAAAAGATCATCTAAGTCACGATTCATGAAGAAAATTATGCTTTGAACATGGTGTGACCCTGCGATCATAAACTTAATGTGTAGTTTGCATCATGGGCCTAAATTATTGTCCTTTTTTTAAGAGCTTTGAGAGCTTGCTACATGCCCTTTCTCGATTTTTCGGCATCAATAATAGTGTAGCAATGACTACATTTCGCATTTTGGCATTTGATCGTTGTAAACAAGAGAGCAACAGAAGATTCAGCGGAACAGCACCACCATAGAACTCATCATAATTGGATTACAGTAGAGTCGACTCCGGATGAGCTTAGATTTGCAACTTGTACTCTTATTGATTTTCTTGAATTGCACATCCAAGAGAATCTTACCGCACCAAGTCAAATTTTTCTTGAAAAATGTATATCATCCATCATGAGTTGACTGTTAACATGGGTCTTAAGCAGTCTTCAACCAAAAAAATATTAAAGAAAATTTGAATTTTGACAAAAAATATTAAAAAATATAGAACCAGTGATTCTAAACTGTCGAATTCGGTTCTGGTATAATTTTGGTTTCACCTAATAACCAAACCAGATCCTTCTCGGTTTCAGATTTGGTTCCAGTTCAGTTCTGACGGTTCTAGTTTCAACTGATTCCTGACCCGGTTTAGTTCCGGTTAGAACCGCCAGACCGGTTCACAAGTAGACATGAAAGTTTTTTCTCACACTAGCTGGTATTTGGGATGCAGTACAACTTCCCAGGCAGTCACCCATCTTAGTATTGCTCTTCACAATATGCTTGAACTTGGTCATTCAGATCGGATCCAATTAATTTGCTTCGGGACACCAAGGCTAGCACCCTCAACCCTCCTAGAGGCAAGGCAGGGGGGCACTGACTGGTGAAGGACAGTGCGCCTCATCAGAGTCGAACCCCTGACTACAGGTCTAGCAGCCGTCGGTCCTTTCCACCATATTCAGCACTAAGCAGCCCAACCAACAAGGGCACCAGATAAGACATCCTTGCATTGCAGAGAGAAAGACTAATTACTAACAGACCATCCAAACAAACCCAATTCATCACAAACAGCGTTAGCTCACCTGGCTAGGGAGTTGGCTCAAGAAGTTGAAGGTTATGAGTTCGACACCTGCAGCGCGCAGGCATCTCTGTCTTTGGCCTTGGATTGCAGACAGTAAGAGTTATCAACAGACCATCCAAATAACTTGGTACAACACAAAGAGTAGCTCAAGTGGCTAGGGGATCGGTCGATTCACAAGTTGAAGGTCATGAGGTTCATGCCAAGATCATACATACCTTTTGCTTCCAACAAGAAGCAAGCCTTTTTGAGGTTATATATTAGATAGTTAGACTTATATATGAATTCTTTGATGCCGTAGCACTCGATTTTATGTTATATCAATAGTTATCTCCACAAAACAATCATATAATATATCTTTTTAATACTTTCCTTTCTCTTTTAAAATATTCATTATCTAATACTTTGTTTGCACATATCATAAATATTCTTCTTTTATCTCATATTTTATATGTGCTACTCTAACTTTTTCTCTAATAACCATCTTTTTATTCTCTAATAACCTTATTACAGATACCGTCTTTTTATCTTTTTATGTACATTTTTATGTATGACAACACGTCCACCTCAACATTTTCATTTATCTTTTACATGTATCATTGATTGATTGCCCATCATTCAGCACTTTTCTCTAATAACCTTATTGCATATATCATCTTTTTATTCTCTAATAACCTTGTTGTTGTTGTTTGTTTTACATGTATCATCGATTGATTGCCCAACATTCAGTACCATATAACATCGCTACCAAACACTGATCCACTCTCTGGCGTTGGCCTCCATTGTAAAAATACAAAAAAGAAACTAAATGGACATTTGCATATTTATACATCAAGATACAACAATATCATCCACATAATTTTCAAAATGAAGACCTTGAAATGACACAAGTGAAACATAGAAGTGTGAATTAAACTCTCCCCTTGCAAAGCTTATCGTCTCAACGATAAACTAACAGAAAATCTAGGGAGATCAACAACCTTCCCGTATTGAATGCTTAGCCATCCCAGGGCAGAAAAGGAAACCACAAGGAAGCAAGCACGAACTATCCTCACCGTAAAGATGCCGATAGATAAGTTTCGGAAAACAAGCTTCCTCCTTAGCAGGAGAGTTGCCCCTGGAACCGTCTTGATTACTCGGATCAGAAGCAGGAGAGGAGGAGCAGCTAAAAATACTGCAGCATCCAGATAGAGAAACATGTCCCATTCTCCAATTTTTGAGAAACTCCAGAGATTGAGCACCACTGGAAACACAAATGAGAGAATAAGAGAAACAAGCTTGTTTCAGTAACGGATGTGAATGTGTTCGATCAATGTTGTAAAAAGCATATCGGTGCCCGTATTGCACTAGGCACCGGTATGCTTATATAGTATCGTATAATATGGTATGATATGGTGTACATTTTTTAATTTCTTGATTAAAAAATATTAATAAATTAAAAAAAAACAAGAATTGAAATGAATGAACAAAACATATATATATATATATATATATATATATATATATATATATATATATATCATAATCAATATTAAACAAAATCGAATCCAAAAGCTTGATTTGAAAGAAATAATTCCTAATAAATGACTACGACTCTAAGAATATTCAGAAAGATTGTGAGAAGAGAATACTCTGCCACTATTACTCTGAGCCTGAGCATAACAAAGTTAATAACACGTCGTAATAAACAATCATCTATAACATAAATATTGAATACATTTAATAAACAACAAAGTTACAATCATTCAGATGAACGCTGCAAAAGTTACAATTACATTTATAACAATCATCCACAACCTATATCATAATCAACAAAAGCATTGTCGACATACTCAGGATCACCATCATCATCATCTCCTCCCTCCTCTACAATTGGATCCCTCCATCCAAAACCTTCGTCTTCATCATTATCTCCAACCGTAAGTTATGCTTCGGCTTGCAGTGCCCTCTAGTTTTCATCCTCTAAATTGATAGGGCTCTTCCTCTTCGACCCAATCATCAAGAATATCAACATTTTTTGTAGCTTAGCGGGTCATACGACACATTTTTTGCCCTTCTTGAATTTTTTTGCATTTGTCTATAAAAACGAATATCCAAATTATCAAGAATATCAAATACAATATAGTCATCAATCATTCATTATTAATAAGAAAGAACTAAAGAGCAGTAATACATATTTTTAAAAATTGTTACATTTGCTTTAACTTCATATTATATGCAATGTATATCAAATCATGCAATCAATCATGCTCCAATCTGTTTCTCTTTTTCGTGTGAATGTGTTTAAAAAACTCTAATTTCTCTCTCACCCACTCGAATTATATCTTTGACTCAATATATGTTGAGCAAACCTTGACAAGTTCGGTGCATCTACACCAAATCTAGTCCACCATTCATCTGAAATAAAACACGATAATGATTAATAAGAAACACTCAAAGTCAATAAATTTATAACTTAAATGAATATTAATAAAAAATATATAATACCTAGTCGCATTTGGGAGTAGAGTTGGATTGCAATTGGCCTTCCAAAATCTCTAAGACTTTGTATATACATGGTTAACTCTAAATGAATATTATAACGAGTAGATAAATCTTGTACAAGGTTAATTGTATTTAATGTACCATTTTTCACTTATTCGTCCTCTACAAAGTTGGGAGTAAATCGATCAAGATTTGCTTGTATTTCTAATTTGACCTTATTCATAGCTGGTATAGTCTTCAGTGTCCACCGTCCTCCCTTAACTAACTTACAGTCATCCTCAAAAATTTCAAGCATTTTTCTAAAAAAAATCATTGAAAACAACATCTACCATAGCAATCTCCTCCCACTTTCTAGATCAACTAATGGAGCTTCATTCATCCGATGCAAACATTTTTTTAATGCATTTTTATGTATGACAAGACTTTGCACAGTAATAACATTCATAGCAAGTCTTGTCAATGAAGGCCCAATCAATTTCCTTCAACCTGTATGGATTCACATCAAATACAATACAGAAGAATGATTATAAATAAACTTTGTGACATTTCTACGTGCATCTATAGTCCCTCTTATTTAATCCATTGCACTCAAATCTTCAAGCATTAAGTCTATGCAATGTATCACATGAGTCCATACTAAGGATAGATGGTTCGCCACAAGCATCTTATCAGCTGCTTTAAAATTTACAGCATTATGAGGAACAAATTGAACAACATTTGAAACACCTACATCTTCAACAACTTCCTTAAAAATAGGGAGTAAATTATTTTCAGTTTTATCAATATGGAAGAAGTTGTATGATTTCAAAAACATCTCGTGGCTAAGTCACACAGACACTTCTAAGAGGTGGAGTGTCGACCTCGACATGGGTGTGACAGTGTGTCAGTGCGGTATAGCAATTTTTTTTTTTTTGTAACTCACGGTTTTGAACTCCGCCCATGTAAGGGATCACCCTTGCATTGCCCGTCCCAAGCCCGAATAAAGGAGGAGGGTTGTGTTAGGCTTCCGACAACCAGCGTAAAACTTCGTCGGATTTTTATAACATGGATTACAAAAATTATGAGCATTGCTTTGGGGCGTCCCCGCCTAACGACGTGTTGTAGAGCCCGAATGCAATAAGAAGTAAGCAAGGGCCACTACATTTTTGCCCGAATGTAGTGAATCAATAGAAGAGAGGGTTTCCCGATCATGGACGGGTGTGGGTAAAGAAGTTAGTCCCGCTACATTGTCGCCTGAATGTAGTGAAAATTTTTCAAAGAGAGTCTCCGCATTTTGATTATGGACGGATGCGGAGGGTAAGGAAGCTAGTCCTAGATAATAAGATTTGCATTGGTTCTTGAAATATCGGAACATTATCGGGTAAACTAATGGAGGTGGTAGATACTATGATTTGGAGAAATATTCATATTCTATGTTTACAAGAGACAAAATGGGTTGGAGAAAAAGCAAAGGAGATAGAGGATACATGTTTTAAATTATGGTACTCAGGTAAAGAAAAGGCTCGAAATGGAGTTGGTATTATCATTAATAAAGATTTAAAGGAGAGTGTAGTAGACATACAACGATATGGTGACCGAATCATGACGTTGAAATTAGTGTTAGGAGCATAGGTTTTGAATATAGTTTGTGCTTATGCACCCCAAGTAGGACTAGAAGATAGTATAAAGACTGTTTTTTGGGAAGAGTTAGATAAGGTGTTTCAAAAGATTCCACAAAGGGAGATGATTTGTTTAGGAGGAGATTTAAATGGACATGTCGGTAAAGAGGCATTAGGATATCAAGGGATTCATGGAAACATTGGTTTTGGGGACATAAACGAGGAAGGTAGGGAGATTTTAAATTTTGCTATGGCATTTGATCTCTTTATAGTCAATACAATCTTCAAAAAACGAGATGAACATTTAATTACTTATAAGAGTGGCTTATCACAAACACAAATCGATTACTTTATTTGTAGAAAAAAAGATAGAGCGTATTATAAAGATTGTAAGGTAATTCCAGGAGAAAGCGTAACCACCCAACATCGACCTTTAGTTATGGATTTACAAATAAAAAAATAGACAAAGAAGAAAAGAGTGCATCGAGCTATTCAGACTAAATGGTGGAACCTCAAAAGCGAGAAATAAGATATATTTAAACAAAAAATCCTTCAAGGAGATGTTTGGAATTATATTGGCACACCCTATGATATGTGGAACAATATGGCTATACATATTAGGAAAGTGGCGAAAGATGTGTTAGGGGTATCTAAGGGAGGTGTACCGGCACAAAAAGAAGCTTGGTGGTGGAGTGAAGTAGTACAAAATAAAATCAAGGCAAAGAGGGCATGTTACAAATTATATTATGCTAAGAAAACTAGTGAATCTTTAGAAGCTTATAAGAAAGCAAAGAAGGAAGCGAAAAAGGCCGTTAGTGAAGCAAAAGCTAAGATTTGGGAGGACTTATATAAAAAACTCAACAGAGATAAGAAAACTAAAGATCTTAATCATGTTAGATGCATAAAAGACGAGGATGGAAAAAATTCTAGTGGCAAATGATGATATAAGAAATAGATGAAAAAACTATTTTTATAATCTTTTTAATGAAAATAAAGATGTTAGTATTAGTTTAAGAGATTTAGCCAAGTCAGAAAAGTATATAAACCACAATTTCTACCAACGTATTCAAAAGAATGAAGTCAAAGAGGCTCTTAAACATATGAAGGGTGGTAAATCGGTAGGAAGAGATAATATTCCTATAGAAGTTTGGAAAATACTAGGAGAAATAGGAATCACTTGGCTCACAAGACTATTTAATGAAATATGGAAAAAACAAAAGATGCCCGAGAAATGGAGAGCAATTACACTTATACCCATATATAAGAACAAGGGAGACATTCAAAATTATGCGAGTTATCGAGGTATCAAGTTAATGAGTCATACTATGAAATTATGGGAAAGAATTATCGAACGTAGGTTAAGACAAGTATCAAGTACAACAGAGAACCAATTTGGATTCATGCCAGGTAGATCTACTATTGAAGCGATTCACCTTTTGAGACGTCTTATGGAACATTTTAGAGCAAAAAAGAAAGACCTTCACATGATATTTATTGATCTAGAAAAAGCTTATGATAGGGTACCGAGGGAGGTTCTTTGGAGAATTTTGGAAAAAAGTGGTATCCATTTGACATATATTAACCTTATAAGAGACATGTATGATGGTGCAAAAACATGTGTGAGGACTCATGAAGGAACGACAGACTTCTTTGAAGTTAATATTGGGTTACATCAAGGATCAACTTTAAGTCCATACTTATTTATAATGGTGATGGATGAGTTAACAAAACATATTCAAGATGAAGTACCTTGGTCTATGTTATTTGCAGATGACATTGTATTAGTTGACGAGTCTAAGGAAAAAGTTAATAGAAAATTGGAACTATGGAGAGAAACATTAGAAAGCAAAGGCCTCTGACTTAGTAGAACAAAGACAAAATATATGAAATGTAAGTTTGATCATGTGGTTACTTCAAAGGACATAGAAATTAAAATTGACACACATTGCATTCCCCAAAATAAAAGTTTTAAATACCTAGGGTCAATTTTTCAGAGTGATGGAAGAATTGATGGAGATGTTACACATAGAATAAATGCTGGTTGGTTAAAATGGAGAGGAGCATCAGGTATTCTTTGTGATAAGAAGATACCATTAAAATTAAAAGGTAAATATTATAGAGCAATTAGGCCTGCCATGTTTTATGGTTCTGAGTGTTGGGCAGTTAATCATCAACATGTACAAAAGATGTCTGTGACAGAAATGAAGATGTTGAGATGGATGAGTAGTCATACAAAAAAAGACCGTATACATAATGAGGTTATTAGAAACAAATTAGGAGTGACACCAATAGAGGATAAAATGAGAGAACATCGTCTAAGATGGTTTGGACATATATAAAGAAGATCAAAAGAAGAACCTCTAAGAAGGTTAGAAAAACTAAATTTGGAAAGTATTAAAAGAGGTAGAAGATGACCACAAAAGTGTTGGAAAGAAACAATAAAGAATGATCTAGCATATTGGGAGTTAACTGCTAACATGGCACACGATAGGGATATGTGGAAACAAAGAATCCATGTAGCCGACCCCGTCTAGTATGGGAAAAGGCTTAGTTGTTGTTGTTGTTGTTGTTTGTAACTCACGGTTTTGCCGTCTATGGTGTATTTATCCTGGAGAACCCGACCAAAGAGTGAGTAATCCACGAAGACGATGAAATCGAAGCCTCTTAGTCGACTCGTGACCTTATCTCCCATGATGACCACCTGAGTTACCTCACCATAGTTTCCAAAATGCTTGTCTTTCATCATCTCCCATGAAACTTCGTCGATGAACATAGAAAAATATCTTAACGTGGACCTTCTTCACTTCATTTTGTATGGATATTCCACGCTTTAAAATCTGGTATCGATTTTGAAGTTCGGGTCTTTTTGGATAAGTGAGTCCAGATATGTGAAGATTGATTTGTGTATTATGATGAAATTAGTAGTTGTTTACTGTTTATGTGTTTTGCTTTAATATAAAGTTGTGAACTTGCTATTGTCATATACTTATGTATATTGATGTCTCACTTGTTGTAGCTTGACTATTGTATATAATATATAATATTATATACCCTAGCTGTGTCACCTCACCCAATTTTTTTTAAATTTGCCGTATCCCGCACCCGCACCCGCACCCGTGTGACATAGTCCCATGGGACAATATATCAAAAAGTTCACCAAAGACTTACATTCATCATATGTCCAACCATTAACTATAATAGAACATTCTGTGTGAACTCCATGCATTAACAATATCAACCCATTTCTGTAGTAATATACCCCTCAAAGCACGATAAGTAGGGGCTCTATAACCCGATCCGACATTGACAATAACATCAATCATTCTTTGAAATAAAAATGAGTTTTTAACATTAAAAGGGAAGCAATTTTCATAAAAAAAATTGCACACTTCAAATTTACTTTCTCAATTACCTCATTTGAAGTCATAACTGATCTTAATATTTGGTTGAGCTCCAAGAGTCATATGTGAGGAAAAAATGAAGGCATCCCACTACCTATGGCTCCGAATACTCCTCTAGTACCACTCGTAGGCATCGAATGAGTAGGAGCTATTACAGTGAAACAAGAGTCAACTCCACTACTATTACCATCAAAACCTTAACTCTTTCTTTTTTCTCGCCTTCTCTTCAATCGTCTCTTTTTCTATCTCAGTTGTACCATGAAATTCATCATCATACATCCCTTAGAAGCATCTTTAAATGGTTGAAACGTATTCCAACCACCTATTTTTGCCCCCTCTCACCCTTAATCTCTTCCTCTTCTTCGAAGCCTCGAATACCTAAATATCATCATGCTTTACTGCATTGCAAAACATACACTTGTTCACAAGCCTATTGCCTTCGTACATCGGGGTACAATATTTTCATGCCGGATCGATCCAATCGAAAGCCATTAAAATGAGATTGCATAATCAACAAGAAAAACAAAACTTTCTAGTTGTCAAGAATCACGAAATCTATAAAACCTCAAAAATTTTAAGTGAAGAATCGGGTAGAATGCAAAAAGAAAGAGGTATGCTATGGATTTGACAAAAATCCTAGAGATGAGGAGTTGGATTGGGTAAAAAACTTGAGGATCTTATGAATAAACCACAAAATCAACAAGAAAAAAATTTAAGAGAAAATGGTACGAAAAAGGGTTTGAGAAGAAGCAAAAGTGATTTCCGCAACTTCAGATTCTCGGAATTTATACTCAAAAAATAAGCATTGACCCGTACGAGATATGTGTTATATCGTACGATACGGCACAATACAACTCTATATCATACAATACAACACGATACAACCCTATATCATACGATACAGTATGGTACGATACATTACGATACGACAAGATAAATCGTTTCTTGTAATGCGTGCACATGTATTGTACCATATTTTCATACGATAAACAATATTGGGTGAGATAGCTAAGTTGTCATGCTGACCAGCTAATGATTTTAGCTATAAAATCAATCATGTTTAAGTTGGTTAAGGATTCATGAGTTCTGATAGCGAACTGACTTGAAGATAAGAATGCATATTCTGAGCAAGTCAAGTTTTCTGAGTGCAGCAATTTGGTTGCCGTAGGGTTTTGGTTAAAGAAACAAAACACAGATTCACATATTCCGAACTCCACTTAAATTAGACCTTTCAAACTTCCATTACAGTTCAAGATACAGTCTTACAACTTGACAATGACAGGAATTCATGAGAATGGGTCCATAATACCTATTCTTAATTTCTCCTCAAGGAGCACACTATA
This sequence comes from Brasenia schreberi, assembly GCA_036023115.1. Taxonomy (NCBI): domain Eukaryota; kingdom Viridiplantae; phylum Streptophyta; class Magnoliopsida; order Nymphaeales; family Cabombaceae; genus Brasenia; species Brasenia schreberi. The sequence continues at coordinate 4,098,316 of JAYKKT010000086.1, read as the reverse complement.
ATGAGTTAAGAAATTTCCAGGCCAACACCTCTATTAAACGAGAATTGTTTTCCCCCTTTTACTATAATATTTTATGCATTTAGACAAATGTAGCACTCCTGCTTCTTACTACCGTAGACGAAAAACATTGGTAATTGGTAATACAATGCATTATTGATACTTACAGCAGAAAAAATCTCCCCATCAGCTCAAGTAGTGATGGATCCTCTGAACGACAATCAAAAAAATCATCAGTATGAATGTCAACCTTGGACATCCCGGGAGTGTACTTGCAGTTGTACGTTTGATTGACCTGCATGGAATAGCGTAACAGAGGATAACAAAAACAGAATGACAATACAATTCAGAAGGTAGGAACTGCGGGTTTGTGTCACAAGTTGGGTGGATAGCTTCATCTTATTCAAAATCAAGGCTGAAAAGAAGCAGCACCGAAGACGTAATGAAATAAGCACAGAAGAAGACCCTTTGAGTGCACACAAAAGTGAGGAGCAACAAGGAGATGACAAACATTTAAAGTTCATACAAAAGGTCCCCTGGAAAAGCCAATGTACATTCCCTTATGCAAAAACTTAAACAAGAACGGAGACCATTTCGGAGGCATGATTCTGTAAGCCCTCCAGGAGAAGACAAGGTTTGTAGTAAGCACTTTGGTAATATTTGGGATCAGATGGTGTCGAATTGATAATTTTGATAATAAAACTTGTTACTTGATTCTCAAAGTCCTAGCTAAGAGAGAGATGACAAAACGAATAAAAAATTGGAACTAGCAACATAGAAGCACTAAATGGAAGTATCGACACAAAAACTACCAAAAATCTTAAAAGTTCAAAACTTGCAAGTACCTTAAACTTATCTTTTGTCAACCAGGCAAAGCCAAAGCTGGGTCTACAGTCAAGTGGAAGGGCCTCCTTCGGAACCTCTGCAAATGCATGATGCAGTTGTCCGGATGGATGTGGCCTATACTCAACCTAAAAAAGATCACCCCTAATTACCAAACTAGCTTGAGAAGAAACAAAAACCCACAAGAAATTCATGATTACCTTTTGCATAAGGATGTATTTTATTGGCATTACAAGTATATATTCCTAAAATAGCAAGCATATGCTACTTAGCATGCAAACTTGCAAAATGCAAGGATGCTCAAAAGCACAAAATCAACAACTTCGATATGGTGAGGCCTTGGTTCCAACATAACTAGCCTATGTGCAGATAAAACCACATTGGATATTATTAACCAAGCTAAAATCAAATATAAAGTTGGCAACCGTAACAAGAATGAAGTTAATTCTGATATCTAGGAGTAAGCTATTTTGGTATGCAATAATAATGTTGCTAGTTGTTAATAATCATAAATAACCACATATGCAGATGAGTATTGCAACAAACTAAATACGACTATTCCCTAGTTGTTAATAATCAAAATAAACATGAAGCCATAATGTGGAGCGTTGAGGCACTTGACAACACATGAAATACTTACATCCAACACAGGATATCATGAAGCACATATGCTCACGACAACCATGACGAGAAAACAAGAAGAGTGCAACTTGAATGACAATATAGAAAAAATGAGGCAAAAATGGAGAAATAAAATGCAGCATTTCACAAGGTTGGCAATGATCAGCATTAATTGATGCACCTTGTACCGTAAAATGTAAAAATACAATAAGAAGAGAAACAGATAACATAAAAAATTACAGAAATACCTTAAAAATTGATGCCCAATAATAGTCATCTGAATCTGTTTTTCTCTACACCGTTAAATAAATTTTGGGATCTGTAATTGAACAATCCAAGCTCACAGACTTTTGCAGACCTAATATCAACATCTAAGAGCAAAGCCTATCAGTATATCTTAGGAAAAAAGTGGCAAAAAGAAGAAAAGGGGAAAAAAGTGCTAAATCAACAGAAGAAAATCAACCAGAAGTTTCATGAGGACTTATAGCTATGATAATATGATTTCAGTGAAAAACAAAAATAGTCAGGTTCATCGACAATCAACTCGGGCATGCGCACTCTTGTTAAATCTCTAACACATTGTGAATTGGTTTCCTACATGCATGACTAACAAGAAAAGAACTTTGATCACTTTTAACAAAGACACAATCAAGCACTAATGGACTTCCAAGAGAGACATGATGATGTCTTCATTCACTGTGACAGTAACCCCCCTCGGACACATTCTATCTCCTAAGGACAAAAGCGTGACCTGATATGGAAATTGAACAAACGCAAGACACAAGCATGATACACGATGCTACTTGTTCATCGTGAAACAGTTTTTTTTACAATTGCAGAAATCCAATGAACATTCATTTATATTTTCCAGCTAATGCATTTTTTCCCTTAAACTGCAGAAAAGCGTATTCGTCATGCTACCTATGAAGTCTTATATAACACTTGGCAACATGAGACAATGAGCCAAACCAGCTCCATAATGTGTTCTCAGAGATGTAAGCGTATAGTTCAGAGAAGATACAGCTTCTTGGTGGTGGGAAGAAGAACATCCAGTGGTTGAAAGGATTATCTAAGCCTTTTTTATGGTGATTTCCTTGTTCAAGAGGCAAGGAAACACTAACGGATGTCGCTTTGATTCCATTGTGGTGCATGCAGCAAAATGATTGATCAGGTCTCTAGACCCAACATACTCTTGCCTATAACCAGGTAGACTATACAGTTCGTGCCCAGTATATAACAAACTCGACGCAACTTCACAATTAGAGTAAAAGGATATTCCAAGGAGATGAAGACGTCACCGCGTTGCAAGGTAAATGGGGAGCACAACGAGATACTAATTCGAATTAGGCAGATAATCGGGCATCTGCACATCGATTGGAGCAGACGCCCAGTCTCCGCGATCGTCCCTTCTCTTTAACGTGCAGCCGTTTCAACCATACATCTCCCTCTCGCAAGGGCTTCTCTCTATCCTTTGATAACAGTTGCACCTTTTCTACCGAGAAAGGGCTAATAAGTTCAAAGAAACCACGAATTCATGCATGCAATCTCTAACTCACAGCCATCTAACAAGATATTCACCGGATTCGTCTGAATCCTGACAAATGAGAAACTCGTATTCACGTCATCTCCTAGAACCAAACCTATAATTCTTATACGCTAACCGAGCCAATATTTGAAAGGAAACCCTTGACTTCCTCTAACCTATCCCCAACCGCAACCATCTAATAAACGTTTCTCTTACGTGCGCCAATGAAATGAAGGGATCAAAGTCGTGCTATTTCGTAGAAAACTGAGAGATAGAGAGAGAGAACTTACTGCTCGACAGGATCCTGCAATGAGAGACGACGGCGATCGGAAGGGGGGTGGAGGGGTTCCGGAAGAGGATGGCGATGCAGCCACCGGCAATGGCGAAAGAGGTCGAGACGACGAGGGCTAAGATGAGCGTTATCCACCACGCGCAAAGCCGAAACAAGAGGCTCCGCCGCTGCGACTGATCGGAGTCCATCGCCGGGATCGATTTCCCGGCGAGCAGAACCCCTGAGCGGCGAAAGAAAGATCGTCGGTTCGTGTTCATTTGGTCTGGTTTAATTACTGCAGAACCCTTCACTTGTTACAACAATTACACGACCAAGGATCCTATGTGAATAGGGCTCCACATGGCCGTATTCCAAACTGATCCGGCTGTTTTAATCGGAACCGAACCGAGTCACGAACCTGCTTGAACCGGAAGCCGTGAAACCGGAAACAGAATGGAGACTACCTAGGTGGCATTCTGAGTGCTTCACTCTTAAATGTGAAACCATTTTAATTTTTCAATGCAAATAAAATCATTTACTTAATTATACAACTTGATTGGCAGCTTATTCCCATGTATTCATTACAAAAGCTAGATGACAGGCACCGTGTGCCTATGCCTTCATTACAACTCGATAGGAAGTTATTCTACCTTAATTTCTTATGAAAATAAAGTATTTTAATTTAATTTCTTCCTCTTTAATTTTTGTTTACAAGAGGAGACCGAAGCATAACACACATGCACCCTCATGGAGTCGAACTCCCTACCCATGTTGTAGAGCTAATGCTCTTGGTGCTCCTGTTTTTAATTTTTAATAGAAGTTATTGTGACATTTCAGCAAATTTTAAGATACAATTAATCTAAAAGATTATTTAATAAAACATGGAGAACCCAAAAGATGCTCGAAGAATGGAGAGCGAGTACACTTCTACCCATATATAAGAACAAGGTGGACATTCAGAATTGTTCGAATTATCAAGATATAAAGTTAATGAGCAACATTATGAAATTATAGGAAAGAGTTATCAGACGTAGGTTAAAACAAGTATTGAGTACAAAAAACCAATTTAGATTCATGCCTGACAAATCTACTATTGAAGCGATTCACTTATTGAGACATCTTATGAAACATTTTAGAGCAAAAAAGAACTTTCACATGATCCTTATTGATCTATAAAAAGTTTACGATAGGATGTCAAGAGATGTTCAGTGTAGAACCTTGAAAATTAGATGTATATCATTTACATATGCAAATCTTATAAGAGACATATACGATGGTGCAAAAACTTTTGTGAGGACTCGTGAATGAACAACAGACTCCTTTGAAGTTAATATTGGATTACATCATATATCAACTTTAAGTTCATATTTAATTATATTGGTCATTGATGAGTTAACAAAACATATTCAAGATGACATACCTTGGTGTATGTTATTTGGAGATGACATTGTGTTAGTGGATGAGTATAAAAAAGTTAATAAGAAATTGAAACTATGGAGAGAAATGTTAGAAAGTAAAGGCTTTACTTAGTAAAACAAAGATAAAATATATGAAATATAAGTTTGATCATTTGGGTACTTCAGAGAATATAGAAATTAAGATTGGCACACACCGTATCCCTTACAAGAAAAGTTTTAAATACCTAAGGTTAATTTTTTAAAGTAATTAAAAAATTGATGGAGATGTTACGCATAGAATTAATAATGGTTGGTTAAAATGGAGAGGGCATCAGGTATTATGTGTGATAAGAAGATACCATTACATTTAAAAGGTAAATATTATAGAACAACAATTAAACCTACTATGTTTTATGGTTCTGAGTGTTGAACAGTTAATCAACAATATCTGCAAAAGATATCCGTAGCATAAATGAAGATGTTGAGATGGATAAGTGGTCACACAAGAAAAAACCGTATACACAATGAGGTTATTAGAAACTAATTGGGAGTAGCACTAATAGAGGGTAAAATGAGAGAAATTTGTTTAAGATGGTTTGAACATGTAGAAAGACAACCAAATGACACTCTAGTAAGAAGACATGAAAACTTAGATTGTGAAAATGTTAAAAGAGGAAGAGGATGACTATAAAAGTGTTGAAAAGAAACTATAAAAAATGATGTAATTTATATTGAGTTAGCTGCTAGTATGGCACATGATAGAGCTCTATGAAAACAAAGAATTCATATATCCGACTCCATCTAGTATGGGAAAAGGCTTAGTTGTTGTAATTAATCCAATATAACTTGAAAGTTCAATCCAGTTGAGTTTATTAATTAAGGAGAATGGACATGGCCAATTTTTATTGGATCATCGAAAGTGATCGCCACCCGCAGACCTATTTATCAGAGAGGTAAAGCAGCCACCTAACCCGACATTGTTCCTGAATTTTTTTTTAATCTATACCATCAGTTCTAATTTTTTGAAAAAGTTATATAAATCGCCTGACCTAAATTTTATGTGACCACCCTAAAAGATATTCTACATCCACCATTGATCAAGGCTGATGTTCTACATCCATCACTGGTCAAGGCTGATATAAAAAGCTTCACAACATCTAGCATTGCAGCAGAATGCATAGCCATGGCTGCGATTATATTGTCGAGCAAGTATAGGAATACTTTGTCGACTATATCGATCCGTCGTCTGAAATAGGCATCTAAAATCCACATTATAATCTAAAATCCAAGCAAGTTTAGATTGATCAAGACTTCGTAAGTTATGCCTTAAGATGAAGGTTGATCTTCTATTTACTTGAAATCTTTCTTTCTAAAAAAGTAAAGCAAAAATAACATTTTATTTGCCTTAAGCGGGTGTGACTAGACATGGCTGGTTTGGAACGGTATGACAGTTCCAACAGGAACTGAACCGGGCCTAGAACCCTGGACCACATGGTTTGGTTTCGGTTCCACCTTTCATGGGATTGAAGCTGGCCCAAAACCAGAACCATGAGTTCTGGATTTTTTTTTCCTTTACTTTTTTCTTTGCCGGTTTCAGGCTGTTTTGAATTCAAGTGGAATGAGCCGAGAACCAATGGTTCCGGAATCGGCGGTTTGGAACACCACCGGTTTCGGCCAGCCATGTCTAGGTGTGAACATGTAGATCACATAGCAAGCATCCAATTTATTTAACATCATGTGGCGTCATGGAGAGTTCATTGCTTGTTGAATAAGTTATAACAAACACACTCTGTGCACTGGCCTTTATGTGGGTTGGGTTGGGTACCCATGGGTCGGGTTGAGATGGCATCCCTATCACCATATGAGTCTAGGCTCGTCTCTGCTAGACTCATCTAGGCTCATATACTCGGGTATATATACTGTCTACATGTATACTTGTAAGAGGAAAATGTTAACCCAATTATAAGTCAATTCTATACCCAACTTCGAACCAAACCAATTTGACCGGTTCCTCAATTATGAAGAACCAGACTGGAAAACCATTGAATATTTGTAAGTCATAAAACTGAACCAAATCGCACCATCGGTTCCAATGGGTTCGGTTCTAAAATATGGTCAATTATAAAACAAGATGTTATTATGAATCAACAAGCCAGCTCCTTCAATCGGATTAGATTGAGAAAGGAGATGGAAGTTTAAAAACCTCACTATTATGAGAATTTTATGTTTCTAAAATTGGACCCAAACCCAGATAAAAGATCGTGTATGGGAGGCAGGTGACTAGCATAAAATCCGTACGACTCTTTTTACCATGGATTCTATAACTTATGGTGTTACTTAGGCATAGCCTGTTTCAGCTCCAACCCGTTGATTCCGGTTTTCCTGGAACCAAGAACCGGAACCAAACTAAGACCGGGCCTACTCCACTAATTCCAGTTTGAGTCTAAAATCACTTGAAACCAGAAAAAGTTATTAAGAAATTTGAAATTTCAAAAGAAAAAGATAAAACATATGGGGATCAATGGATCAGCTGGTTTTGATTCCAGCCTATTCATGTCCTATGGGAGGTGGAACCAGAACTGAACTAGGTGGTCCCTGGTTTCCTACCCAGTTTGGCCGATTCGGTTCCTGTCAAAACCACCGGGTCGGTTCCAAACTGGCCAGGTCTAGTGCTACTGAAATAAACCACTATTTCATGTCGAATTAGGGTTAGAAGTCCAATATATATGAAGAGTCTCCCCATTGTGCATTTCTACCCTATTTTCTTGATATGTAAAGCTGGGAAACTAACCACACGATTAGATGCTGGGTCTAACTTGTCATGTATGGCCATCTTTATTTGAGCATATCATTGGCACAATTATGCGTGTTGCACGTGCACACACACATAGAGAGAGAGAGGGGGAGGGGGGAGAGAAAAAACTGGCATATGCTAGCATACTTAGGTGCTAACATATATACCAAGTTCTATAATACAATAACAACAACTAAACCCTAGATGAAGTCAGCTACATGGATTCTTTGCTTCTTTAGAGTTTGATCATGTATCATGCTAACATATAACTACAAAAGCTTTATCATTCTTTATTGTTTCCTTCCAACACCTTTATGATCTTTTATATCAGGTTCTATTATTATTATTATTATTATTATATATAAGAGGCACACAAGTGTGTTATAGAAAATTATGGAAGTCTGGCAAATTAAGTGGCCATATATGTGTCCAGGAGCTTCCATTTTATGACATAAAACCAGTATAATTTGAGTTTGTCTCAAAGAAGCAATCATTTCATTTCTAATGGAAACGATATGTAAAAGATTAAGATTTGAACACAGAAATATATGAGCAGGCTCCTATCTTAGCTCATCCCCAGTCATGTCTGGTTCTGCTCAAATGAGAAATAAGCTAAACAGGAACACCACGTAAACAACAAACAACAAAAACTAAGCCTTTTCCTATACTAGACGGGGTCGGCTACATGGATTCTTTATTTCCACATAGCCCTATCATGTGTCATGTTAGCAGTTAACTCATAATAAGCTAAGATCATTCTTTATTGTTTCTTTCCAACACTTTTGTGGTCGTCTTCAACCTCTTTTAATACTTTCAAAATCTAGTTTTTCTTACAAGTTCTTTTGATTTTTTTATATGTTCAAACCACCTTAAATGATATTCTCTCATTTTATCCTCTATTAATGTCACACATAATTTATTTTTAATAACCTCATTATGTATACGGTCTTTTCTTGTGTGACCACTCATTTATCTCAACATCTTCATTTCTGTCACAGACATCTTTTGTACGTTAATAGGTCTAATTGCTGCTCTATAGTATTTACCTTTTAACTTTAGGAACACCACGTAAAAGAGCAACAAAATACACCCATCTGCATCGTTTGATTCATACCCCCAATAACATGAGCAAGACTAAATAGCTTAAATCTTTCTTTTCCACACGGCCTATTTTGAAGATTGTGCATGCCTATGGCTATAATCAACTGAGTGAACTTTCACAAAGACCAATAGCTCACCTTGCCAATGGTTGACTCACATGATAAAGGTGATGAGTTCGAAGCCGGGGGTGTTCCAACTTCGACATCCCATTGTAACACCACTCCCCACCAAAAAAAAAAAGTGGACTTGCACAAAGATTCAGTTCTATCCCACCTTGTCATTGTTATGTAACAATGCTTCATCCTGCGTTAATACAGCTTGTTAAAAATCTCGAACACATTTTCATACATTAGTCAAGCCTTAAAGTAATAAAATTCACATTTGTCTTAGCACGCGGAGCGTTAGCTACCCAGTAGGGCCTTCGGCTCCCAGAGGGTGCATGTGGGTGTATCTGTTAGGCTTGTAATAAAAAAGAATACATTTGCCTTGAAAGCCCCCGTCACATGTCAAATATATATGTATATATATATAGAGAGAGAGGGAGGGAGGGAGAGAGAGATCCATGCTCAAACCCATTCTAGCTTAAATCCACTCAAAAATCTCTACTATTGGATCGACATTATCAACAACAAAGATTTAAATTTAAAAAGCACATCGATCGAATGATAGAAATCTTTGAGTAGATTTAAGTATGAACGGGATTGAGCATATACCTATATCTCTCTCTATATATATATATATCAATTTCAGTTTGTTACCCTTACAGGAAATGAAAGTATGTCATGCTCTTGCACCTTTAGCTTATTATATGTTTTATAACATTCTCCTACCACATTACCACGACGACAACCACAATGTGGGCTTTATACATGGACTCTTTGATGCCATAGAGCTTGATCGTGTACCATATTTGGCTAAAAAAATCATGTTTTATTGTTTCCTTCCAACACTTCCCCCTCCTATCACATTAAAATCACCCAAATCTATCTGCAGAAAAGAAAGAATTGCCCTCAGTTTTTATAATAAAAGGAACAGTCATGATTAGGTTAAAAAGCATAGGACTAAAGTTGCTTAAGGATGTCCTAGGGACATCATATCATAAACTCTGCGAATCAAGCTATCACATTTTGGAATCAGTGTGCATACTTCCAGACAGTAAGCTTGCAGCACTACAACAGAAAAACATGCATATTCATCTAAACAGTATCCTAGGACTATGTCACAAGGGTGCCAGTGCGAATGCATGAATCATGAGTGTGGGGGCACAGCAATACATGTAAAATAGATAATAGCTCGTAATCAAAAGGATACCGTTCTCATAAGTTAATTTTTTAAATAAAGCAATAATTGGTTCAATATTCATGAAGTGTATTAGTGGCATAGCACAAAATAATATTTAAAATATATAATGCTAGGGCAAGAATGAGAGAAGTCAAGTGTCGGAGTGTCTGATGCGGGTGCATCCCTTGGTAGAAGTGTCACATGCTTGGAAACGTACCCATATATCCCCAGACCAGAAATTGAAAATTCAACATGTGCATGCGACAAAAGTGCACCTAACAAGGGAAATATACCAAGTGTACTGAAATGGTTCGAAGGTAGAAAGAGAAATCTCAAAAAGTAAGTTTGTATTCGAATAACAGCTTTACAGACATGATCCAGCAAGCTGGAACTCCAGTATCAGCCTCGCGTCAACACCAATGTGAGGATTGATCAGAAACATGACTTTGGACGAGTTAACGGAGGACAGTGTTTTAAGCTCACATATGTTCAGCAATCATAAGATCCTATCAACAATGTAAAACAAGGAGCAAAATTTTGAAGAGCCATAACAACTAGAATAAAATACTGCATCATGAACGCACATGCACACTTGCATACTCGCAATCAGGTTGTTAGACATTGTGTTTATCCAGCTCAGGTTCAATAATGTCCATGAAATGCCATTGTAAGATTAATATCTTAAGTGCACATGCACACTTGCGTTCCTTTTATGATCCACTGTCGTTAATGTCTTAATTGTATGTTCAGGTCTACTCCAGCAGTTGTAAGATTAATATATTGGTAAAATAACATGAAAAGAGGGGCACGATATCTCCAGGTATCCTGTGTCCTGTAGCAATCACGTGTCCTCTCTATCGTATCCTTCTCCTCTGTTCAAGTGCTTGGATTCAAGATAAACATAGATATTTTAAAAGGACATACTGCTACGAACAAAATAATACATTTATAAGCAAGAAGATAATTATACTGTACAAGAGTTCTTCAAATAGTACATGGTGGTCAACCTAATTATGGGTTCATGACTTTTGAAGTAAATACAGCGTCATGAATTTTACCAAAAATAATGACAATTTCTCACTAACAATGTAGCGGTATACCATACTTAACAAACTTAACAAGATCCTGAAAGTATCACTGATATTCATCACTATAAATACCAGAGGCTTTGCACAGTTTGTACAACAGTATATATAATGAGACTCATGATCTTTGGTGTAAATACATTATGAATTCTTTTTAAAGAGAAATTCCCATTTAAAGTGAGTAGCAAAATTTCATAGCTTATACAACACTTAAAAAATATCATAAATATTCATCACTAAAATACTAAAGCTCAATATTTATGGCAGAACAGCAAGCTTAGAAATTATTAAGCAAGATGAGAAATGCAATGCTTCCATCAAGGCAGTGGGGAGCAAAACATCAAGCGATCGGAGAATTACTCAAGATTTATATGCAAAACATGCATGGTAAGATCGAACAATGTTCAGATTATTGCCATGAAGAGTCATAGGTTAATACCAGTGGGGATTGCTGTTTAGCATAATACTTTAAACTTCCTTAAGCTTTTGTCATTATTGGCAATACATTGATAGTATATGACCATCTTCTACAACTACTACTACAACTAAGCCTTTTCCCATACTAGATGGGGTCGGCTACCTGGATTTTTTTTTAGAATCCATGGCAAGTCTGACAAAGTTTTATGCTGGTTGTCAGAAGCCTAACGCAACCCTCCTCCTTTATCTGGGCTTGGGACCGGCCATGCAAGAGTGGTCCCTTACATGGGCGGAGTTTGATACTATACGAGCGTATTAATTTTATTTTTAATTATAATATTTGGAAACATGACTTATTTTCCACATTATATCAATATTCTCACAATAAACTTATTTTCTGAATATTTCCTCCATGATACTAATATCCATATGCACATAAGATTTCCTATTGGAGTCCTTTTAGCTATAAAAAGCAAGCACAAGCTCTGCGAAATTGGATATGCTTTGACCATTTCTTAAGACAAAAATCTGGCTCAAAATAAGCACATGATTACAAGGACCTCTTTTATGGGTATCAACTTCTATAGATAATTCTTCTTCCCATGAAGAAAATCTTCTAAATATGAAATATCTTTTAGGTTGACTAGTCATTACTCCAGGCTTTTAAATGCTTTGCAATAACAGTTATTAACTGACCTATCATTGTCTTTACATATCAAGACCAGAAAATTTTTATAACCAGACAACTTGTTCTCCATTTTGTCATCATTTTTAAGCCATTCTTCTCTATATTGACAACTTTGCGTAATAAATACACAATACCCATTGACACCCTGGAGTCGAACTCACCACCAGGAGGTGGAAGTTAGGGAACCCTGCCAGATGAGCTAACATTCTGTTGCTCTATATTGACAATTTTATTTTTAGTGTATTGTCAAGTACAACATTGCAACATCAACTCAACTCAACTCAATAAATGGCACTTAGCAACATTATGTTAGTAAAGCAATCAGATATGACATTATAAAAACAAATTAATACATGATCTTCACATACCAAACTTTGAAACAAGAACCAAATATTCTATGACATCAATATTTCCCTTATCCACTTGGAGATTTTAATTGGTTTGCTTTTGCTTAGAAAAGAACATCTACAAGATCCATCCCACACGGTTCATGAATTGGCCATTTCCTCTAACACTCTTAATGAAGCTTTTCATCATGTGAGAATAAGAATAATTTACTTTTTCAACTTCTTCTATCATTTTCTCATGTTCATTAAGGAACTTCTAAATATTGGCCATTTTTAATTGTCCACACGTATGACTCGTCCTATAGTTCCGATTTCATGTTAGTTCCGATTTCTTGTTAACCTTTTTCGTAAACTCATCCACTAACACAATGTTATTCGTGAATAACATAAACCAAGGTACTTCATCTTTAATATGCATTGTTAACTCATAAAAAACCAAGGTAAATAGATATGGACTCAAACATGATCCTTGATATAATCAATTTTAAAGAAATCTATCATTCTTTCATGAGTCCTCAATAAGTTTTATGCACCACCATTAACATCTCTAATAAGATTAATGTGCATCAATAGGATACCTCTCTTTTTTAAAGTTCTCCAAAAAATATCTCTTGGTATCATACCACAAGTTTTTTTTAAATCAATAAATATCACGTGAAAGTTCTTCCTTTTTACTCTAAAATATTTCATAAGACGTTTTAAAAGGTCAATAGCCTCAATAGTAGCTGACATGAACCCAAATTGGTTCTTCGTTATACTCGATACTTATCTCAATTCTCAACCTTCACTCAATAATTTTTTACTATAATTTCATAGTGTGACTCGTCAATTAGATACCTCGAAATTTGCACAACTCTAAATTCTCTCTTATTCTTGTATTTGAGCATAATTGTATTCTTCCTCCATTCTTCAGGCACCTTTTGATTTCTCCAAATTTTATTAAATAATCTTATAAGCCAAATAATACCCATCTCTCTTAAGATTTTCTATACTTCTATAGGAACATTATTTGTCCTACATATATATATCAACTTTCAAAAGTTTAAGAACATCTTTGACTTCAATCCTTTGAATACACTAGTAGAAATTATGGTTTATATACTCTTCTAAGTTGATCATATGATAATACTAGTACCTATAATTTTTCTCAAAAAGCTTATGAAAATAATTTTTTAATCTATATTGATATCATAACTTACCAATAGTATTTTTTATCCTCATCTTTGATACATATGACAAAAGTAAGATCCTTAGTTTCCATATATCTAGTCTTAGTTATCCTAAAAAAAGTCTCTTTCACCTTCTGAAACAATTGAGACTTTTCCGAAAATTGGAATTTGGATGCATTTATTAATTCATGATCTAGCATGATCGGGATGAAACTTTGTTCTAAATTCTACAAGAATTTTTATGAAAGTATTTCATTTGCTTCTCTTAAATGGAAGTTTTATTTTTCGTATCCTAATTTTTGGCCTAATTCCTCTTGTGATGACAAGACTTTACTACTCAAGCTGCACCTATATACTCATCACCAATATATTGCAAGATTCATCATTTTGGGAGCTTTTCCTAATGGAGCTATATTCTTCATCAAGAATTACAATCCACAACACAAAAGGATAATTGACAAGAATGTTAGACCAAAAAGAAGCTATCATATCTCATTTAAGTTGGGCTAGCTTGCTCTTGGGGTTCCATACCTTAGAGCTCTATGTTCATAATTATGTTATTATGCTTGCTTTTGGTACTTTGAGTTGAGCTTTTTATATAAATCCTCCTAAGTTATGTCTTTTGCTTAACTAATAACCTTTTTTGCTTCTTTTTCACCTTTTTATAAGCCTCCCAAGTTTCATCAATATTGTTAGGATAGTAAAACTTATGACACTCTCTTTAACTTAATTTTCTTGCTAAGCTTTACTCTATCGTCAAGCCTCCTTTTGTACCGATATGACTCACTTAGATTCACCTGACACATCTTCTACCACTTTTCTATTATGCATCATCATATTATTTTAAATATCACAAGTTGTGCCTATATAACTCCAAGCATCTCCCTAAAAAACATTATTTTAAGATATAACTTCTTTCTCATTTTTAAGGTTTCACTGATTAGTTCAAGTAGCTTCTTTCTCATTTTTAAGGTTTCACCCTTGCATGGCCGGACCCAAGCCTGAAAAAAGGAGGGTTGTGTTAGGCTTCCGATGGCCAACGTAAAACTTTGTCAGACTTTATATGAATTCTATAAAAAAAAACAAAGAATCTATGTAGCCGACCTCATCTAGTATGGGAAAAGGCTTAGTTGTAGTTGTAGTTATTTAAATTTCCAAAGCTATAGTTTCATAAATACCTTGATATCTTAACGCCTTTTTCCTCACATTTTCATTTAGATCTCCTCCCAAACAAATCATCTATTTATGAAATTATCTGAGTCGCCTTATCAACTCCTCTCAAAATGTCTTCTTTGTACTTTCTTCTAGTCCTACGTAGGGTGTATAAACACAAACTATATTCAAAGACTTTACCTATAAAACTAATTTCATCATTCTAATTTTATCAATGTATTATTGTATGTCTACTACACTATCATTTAAATCTTTATTTAACATCAACTTCGTTTCGAGTCTTTTCTTTTTCCTAAATGCTATAATTTAAAACTTGTGTTTTAAATCTTCTTTGTTTTTTCTTCAACCTATTTTTGTCTCTTGTAAACATATAATATAAATCTTTCTCCTAATAATGTATCCACCAACTCCATTAGCTTGTGATTGTTCCAATATTTCAAGTACCAATATGTTTTTTTTTATCTAGAACTATCTTCCTTCCCCCCACATTCGCCGATGCTAAAAATTAAGACGTTCTCTATAATTTGTTCACTATATTAGGATGGCAATATAGAAAGACTAACTTCTTTAGTCATACTAATTCATGATGTAGGAACCCTCTTTATAATTGATTTACTACATTCAAGCAAAGACATAGAGGCCCTTGCTTAAACTTCATCAAGTTAAGGCCCTATAGTGTCACTAAGAGGAGATGCCCTAACGAAATCCTTATAATGTCCAGAATACATAATAGTAAATCCAATAAAGTTTTACAATGGTAATCGAAAGCTTTACAGAACCCTCCTCCTTTCTCATGTGGGTTTGGGATCAGCCAATGCAGAGTTATCAATCATACTTGTTTGTATTATTTATTTTTTAATCATATTATATGAGTACATATCTTGTTGATACCAATATTCACACATTGATCTTATTTTCTGAATATTATCTATATAACACTAATATCTTTAATAAGCTCTAAAGTTTTCCCTTGATTTGCTTCTACATATAAAAAGCAAGCACAAGCACTTACCTTAATTCATTATATATTGAACCTTAAAAGCTTACGTCAAAGTTGTTTGGCTTGAAAAAAAAATACTTGCTTGTAGATTTTTTATGGGTTGTTTTTCCCTACAAAGAGAATCTTCTAAAGTAAACATCCTTAAGTTGGTTACAAGTCATTCGTCCGTACTCTTGAAACTCTTCACACGAAAAGTTGTTAATTGATCTCACATTGTCTTATGATAGCAAAACTTAGGAAGTGATTTTATAATTAGCAACTTATTTTCACTTTAACATCATTTTCAATATTATAAGTTTGCCCTATACTTGAAGATTGTTCAGTATGTTACCCGTAAAGAGCAGAATGTTTAAACACCAAGCTCAAAAAATGGCATGTAGAAAACATTAAGTTAGTCAAGCAATCTGATATGACCTTATACAAACAATTTAAGACATGATTTTACATAAGAAACTTCGAAACAGTTAAGCTAAACCATGATAATGGACAAATGTTTACCTCTATGATATCAATTGTTTCCCTATGTTGTTGAAGCTCTTCATTGGTTTTCTTCTCCTTAGAAAAACGATCCATGAACTTCATCTCATATTGTCCATAAATTGACCATTTCCTCTTAACATTCTTACTAAAACCATTTGTCTTGAGAGAACAACTTTGTTTTCCAACTTTTTCTGTCATTTCTTCGTGTTTATGACATGAACTTTTAGATCTTCAACATTTTCAAGTGTCCTATATGTTTTTCCCTCAATGCTTTTGGAGTGCCCTTCACTAAGGCTTGTTACTTGACCTTGTGTCGTGTCCTCACACCTCAATTGAGGCAGCAATTTCACATCTAGCAACCTATTTTCCACTCCACCATCACAAAATTCAAACTTTACATTTTTCTTCGCTCTTTCCATTATGTCTTGACTGCACTACCATTAAAAGAACAAATCATTTATCAAACTTAACGAATAGTATCATAAAATGAGGGTTAATTAAACAATCAGATGTGATCTTATATAACAAAGCTAACACAAATTATGCACTTGGTTTGGAAATAAAAGGATTTGGGTTTTAGTTGTCAACCTGAGGATCCGTTCATGGTGAGTGGAATATTTCATTTAGATAAAAACTATAACAATGAGAGGTGGAATCCTTCTTCTTATTCTTTGAGGTCTTATATGCTTTTAAGGTGAATGTAGTGGGGAAGGATTGATGTGCAATCATAAGGAGCAGTTGATGAGTGCTTTAAGGTGGGTAGTTTCTACCAAGAATGTAATAATCGAGAGGATGGTGTTGAAATTCGGAGTCACGTGGCAGATTAAAATCAGAAATATTACTAATATTAAGGAGGAAAACATGAGGGATTGAAGGAAGGGGCGGACCTCCAATGGAGGCCGCCCCCCCTCTTTTCCACACTTTCTTACACACAACCTCACATCCTAATACAACCTACTAGCCCTTATATAAGGAGTTGTAAAACGAAAATTGACCAAAATACCCTTAGTACAAAAAAATTATCAAAATACCCCTAGTATTTCGAGCAAGTACAATAATACCTAAAAACATCATAAATTATAAAACTAACACAAAGAACACTAAATAAACATATTCTTCAACACCCCCTCTCAAGTTGGGAGTGAGATACTTCGAACTCCAAACTTGCCAAAAATCTTCATATCTATTTGCAACATTCTTCGTCTGTTTTCATCACTGATCTGATCTTCAACAATTTCTTTAGCTAAAACATCTTCAACTTAGCCTTTCTGACTGTAAAATCAACTTAGCCTTCTTGGCTGATCATCTCAAACAATATCTCTGGCTGCAACATCAACTCAGCCTTCCTAGTTGTATCAACATAAACTCAGCCTTCATGGTTGTACCAATAACAACTCAGTCATTCTGGCTGTAACAACATCAACTCAGTCATCTTGGCTATAACAACATAAGCAGCTACTTTGGTTGCAACACATATTTTAGCAGTCCTCATGACTACAAAGTACAAACATCACAAGAATCGATAAATTGAAGACATTTCATCCAACCTATCCTTAACTCTACCTTTGGTGCCCACACATGGCTACCTCTTTTTTTTTCTTAACTCATCAAATCTTACATACAATCTTCTATTATCTTTTCCTGAATTTTTCTAGTTCTCTCTTAAACATTTTCACAAACACTTGATATCAATCATCTGCTCACACACTTTTCAATACAAGCTACTCTTCTTCATTTTAACATGATTCCCACCATATGCAGAATCACTTAAAAAAATTCTTTTCTCATCACCAATCACATGATCTGGGACAAATTCGCCAACCTTGTCATTAAAGTTTTGCATCACCTTTTTGGGAATACGAATAGTTCATTAATGAGTGTGCAACAATACGAATAGTCCAACAAATTCAGCCATAAGCTTCTTAAAGTGCAATAAATGCATTGCTATCAATGCTGCAATAATACTGTAAAATGTTACAACCTTAACTAATAAATTCAACCACCAGGATTTAAAAATTCTCCTGCATCGATGCACCATAATCGCATGTATTAAATGTGCAGCCTTTAGCCTTAAATCCAATCCACATTCCAATAACCGCATCCACCATTCCCATTACTGCTCAACATGCCCTACATGGCTGGATGCAGTCAGGACACCAAGAAGAGTAATTGCATCTCGTTTGACCCCGAGTGAGACATCTACTCAAATAGGGAAATAGCCTCCTTTCCATACCCATTTTGTGCATAACCAATGATTATTGATCTCTATGAAACAGTATTCCTCTTTGACGTATTATCAAAAGCTCGTCGTGCTTCCTTAATGCACCCACACTTAGCATAAGCTTCAATTAGAGCAGTCTGGACAAACACATTGGTACCAGATGGTACCTTCGATAGAAATCCATGCATTAGTTTTCCAGTAACCAGTCTCTTTATGCATGCCCATCAGTTCCTCTAAAGCAATTTTAATGTCTTTAAATAGCGGGTGAGAATCATCATCTGCTACAAATATATGAATAGCATTATCTACTTCAATCCAACTACAACCTGGATCTTTTTTTGACTCCCAAGCCTCCATTTTAGTTCTTAGATTTGCTACTTCTTCCAATTCATGGCACTCGACGTGAAAGTTACAGAGAAACATGTGGGCAGATGCATTATGTAGATTATGTTTTAAGACCTTGGTTGCTACAAGTTTGCCCGATTGTACTTCACGCTGGACATGGCAAGCTGCAAACAATATACCCCACATGGCTTCATCAAGTTCAAATGGCATCCTATCTATAACATCCTTTGCTTCATGGACATAACCAGCGCGAGCAAGAAGATCGACAAAAACTGCATAGTTTGTTGCGTCCAGAGTTACTCCAAGATTTTTTTTCCATTGAATCAAAGTATTGGCGGCCTTAAGCTTTAATGATTAGTTATGCAGCCACCCAACTACTCAATAACTATGTTCGGCTGTGACCTTTCCAAAGACTTGCTCCACTTTTTTGGGAATACGAACAAACAATTCAATTATGCAGCCATATAAATGCATAACCTTCATAATAAAAGAACAACACCGAGATAAAGGAGGTAGACGTGCATGCTTTCTTGGGAATATGAACAGTTTACAGCAGCTATATGCAATCAATGTTGTATCTTCACGATAAATGCTCATCAGCTATATGCAATAAATACTTTACCTTCACGATGAAGGGAGAGAAGCATATGTAATAAATGCTTTTACTTCCTTGATGAATGCACAACAGCTTTATCCAACAAATGCAGCCATACTTTACCTTCACGATAAATGCTTTTACTTCCAGGATGACTGGAGCACTCTAGCATGAATCCTTAAGTTTTCAAACAGAGCTCAAGAACTGAATCAATCTATTTTGATGAAGCAATTGAAAACATACCAGCATTCCTCTAGCATAAGATAGGAGACTGGTGATACATGTTTTGATATCACCTTGAGCTAAAAATTCCACGAAACAGGAACGCTATAATCCCAAAAGAACTGTTGAGAGTGTGATCTGTGTCTGTGCTCATGCACCTTGACTATATCGCTTTTGATGACTGCCACTTGAGACCACCAGTTTTGGTGATTGTCGGCCCTTCCATGAGTTACAGCAAATCTATCACCACTTGTTACTGCTCCCAATGATCCAAATAGGCTCTGATACAAATTCGGAGTCACGTGGCAGAAGATTAAAATAAAAAATATTACTAATATTAAGGAGGAAAATATGAGAGATTGAAGGAAGGGGCCGCCCCCCTCTTTTCCACTCTTTCTTACACACAACCTCACATCCTAATACAACCTACTAGCCCTTATATAAGGAGTTGTAAAACAAAAATTAACCAAAATACCCTTAGTATAGAAAATTACCAAAATACCCCTAGTATTTCGGGCAAGTACAATAATACCTAAAAACATCAAAAATTATAAAACTAATACAAATAACACTAGATAAGCGTATTCTTCAACAGATGGTACAAAAGACATGCCTAGAAGTTCATTTTGAAATCAAGAACTCCTTTCCAGGTTTCCCTTTTGGTATGAGAAGCAGCTTGAGGTCAAATTATTTGCTTTGATACTCTTTAAGGAATAGGCATCACCTTGGTGAATCAATGTCCCTTGTGCAAGCAGGAGTTGGAGACAGTGGACCAATTGTTACTGTTTTATAGTGGCAAGACATCTCTTTGCATCAACCATTGATGTGCTTAGGATTGCATGGGTGATTAGTAGGAAAAGGGCACGGAACTATTTCTATAAATACTGCAAGGAAAAGTGTGTAGTTCTCTTGCTACCTTTTGTGGTTTTGGGGCTTGTTCAGATAGAAACCAATAAAAGGGTGTCTAATAAGGTGCAAAGATCCCTAATAAACTTGCTCAAAGTTTGTATGCTCTTTTTTTTTTGCACAGAGGTAGTTCATTGGGGTCTATTATGGAATTTGTAGAGTTTAAAGAATCCTTTATCATGACTTCTTCATATACAGGGTACATGGTCATGGTGCTTTTTAATGGAAGATACTTATTTATTGGAGAAAGAAATTGAGGACTCCAATACCATTTATATAAACAAAATTCAGCTAATGCAAATTTGCTCCAAAGATTACGTGCATATTGAGTTTCAATCATGAACTCAAGAACCTTATCATATTTCATGGACTCCAACGCATACAACAACAACAAAGCCTTTTTCCATACTAGACGGAATCGGCTATATGTATTCTTTCTTTCCACATAGCCCTATCATGTGCCATGTTAACAGTTAAGTCACAAAAAGTTAGATCATTCTTTATTATTTCTTTCCAACACTTTTGTGGTCATCCTCTACCTCTTTTAATACTTTCAAAATTTAGTTTTTCATACCTTCTTAAAGATTCTTCTTTTGATCTTCTTTCTATATGTCCAAACCATCTTATATGATCTTTTCTTGTATAACCACTCATCCATCTCAACATCTTCATTTCTTTCACAGCTTTTGTACATGTTGATGATTAACTGCCAAACACTGAGAAACATAAAACATGACAGGTCTAATTGCTACTCTATAATATTTACCTTTTAACTTTAATAGTATCTTCTTATCACAAAGAATACCTGATCCTCCTCTCCATTTTAACCAACCAACATTAATTCTATGCGTAACATTTCCATCAATTCTTTCACCACTCTTAAAAATTGACCCTAGGTATTTAACATTTTCCTTTTGGGAGATGCAATGTGTGTCAATTTTAATTTATATTTCCTCTGAAGTAACCAAATGATCAAGCTTACATTCCATATATTCTTTCTTTGTTCTACTAAGTCAAAAGCCTTTACTTTCTAATGTTTCTCTCCATAGTTTAAATTTTCTATTAACTTTTTCCTTAGACTCCTCTATCCACTAACACAATGTCATCTGCAAATAACATACACTAAGGTACTTTATCTTGAATATATTTTGTTAACTTCATACACAAGGTACATCACCATTATAAATAAGTATGAACTTAAAGTTGATCCTTGATGTAACCCAACATTAACTTCAAATAAGTCTATCATTCCTTCATGAGTCCTCACACATGTTTTTGCACCATCATGCATGTCTCTTATAAGGTTTATGTATGTCAATGGGATACCTCTTTTTTCCAAGGTTCTCGAAAGAACATCCCTTAGTATCTTATCGTAAACTTTTTCTAAATCAATAAATATCATGTGAAGGTCTTTCATTTTTATCTAAAATGTTTCATAAGACATGTCAAAAGGTGAATCGCTTCAATTGTAGATTTGCCTGACATGAATCCAAATTGGTTCTCTATTTTACTCAATACTTGTCTTAACCTACGTTCGATAATTTTTTTTCTATAATTTCATAGTATGGCTCATTAACTTGATTCCTCGATAATTTACACAATTTTGAATGTCTCCCTTGTTCTTGTATATGGGTATAAGTGTACTCGCTCTCCATTGTTTCGACATCTTTTGGTTTCTCCATATTTTATTAAATAGTCTTGTAAGTCAAGTGATTCTTGTTTTTCGTAGGATTTTCCAAACTTTTATACGAATATTATCTGGTCCTACCGATTTACCACCCTTCATATGGTTAAGATCCTCTTTGACTTCATTCTTTTGAACACATCGGTAGAAATTGTAGTTTATATACTTTTTTGATTTGGCTAACTCTCGTAAGCTAATACTAACATTTTTATTTTCATTAAAAAGCTTATAAAAATAGTTTTTCCATCTATTTTTATATCATCATTTGCCACTAGAATTTTTTCATCCTCGTCTTTGATGCATATAACAAAATTAGCATCCTTAGTTTTCTTATCTATAGCCCTAGCTATCATAAAAATATCTCTTTCACCTTCTTTTGAGTTGAGTTTTTATATAAATCCTCCCAAATTTTAGCTTTTGCTTCACTAACGGTATTTTTTTGCTTTCTTATAAACCTCTAAAGTATCACTAGTTTTCTTAGCATAATTCAATTTGTAACATACCCTCTTTGCTTTGATTTTATTTTGCACCACTTCACTCCATCACCAAGCTTCTTTTTGTATCGGTACACCTCCCTTAGATTGACCTAACACATCTTTCGTCACTTTCCTAATATGTATAGCCATATTGTTCCACATATCACAAGGTGTACCAATATAATTCCAAACATCTCCTTGAAGGATTTTCTGTTTAAATATATCTTCTTTCTCGCTTTTAAGGTTCCACCATTTAGTCTGAATACCTCGATGCACTCTTTTCTTCTTTGCCCATTTTTTTATTTGTAAATCCATAACTAAAAGTCGATGTTGGGTGGTTAAACTTTCTCCTGCAATTACCTTGCAATCTTTACAACATGCTTTATCTTTTTTCTATAAATAAAGTAATCAATTTGTATTTGTGATAAGCCACTCTTATAAGTAATTAAATGTTCATCTCATTTTTTGAAGATTGTATTGACTATAAAGAGATCAAATGACATAGCAAAATTTAAAATCTCCCTACCTTCCTCATTTATATCCCCAAAACCAAAGTTTACATGAATACCTTGATATCCTAATGCCTCTTTACCGACATGTCCATTTAAGTCTCCTCCTAAACAAATCATCTCCCTTTGTGGAATCCTTTGAATCTCCTTATCTAACTCTTCCCAAAAAGTTGTCTTTATATTATCTTCTAGTCCTACTTATGGTGCGTAAGCACAAACTATATTCAAAACCTCTACTCCTAACACTAATTTCAACGTCATTATTCGGTCATCATATCATTGCATTTCTACTACACTATCCTTTAAATCTTTATTTATGATAATACCAACTCCGTTTCGAGCCTTTTCCTTACGTGAGTATCATAATTTAAAACTTGTATCCTCAATCTCATTTATTTTTCTCCAACCCACTTTGTCTCTTGTAAACATAAGATATGAATCTTTTTCTGAATCATAGTATCTACCACTTTCATTAGCTTACCAGATAATATTCTGATATTTTAAAAACCAATATGAATCTTATTATCTAGCACTAGCTTCCTTACCCTCTGCATTCGTCCATCCTGAAAATGTGGGGACCCTCTCTACAATTTATTAACTACATTTAGACCGCAATATAGCGAGGCTAACTTCTTTACCCACACTCATCCATGATGTGGGAACCCTCTCTGCAATTGATTCACTATATCCTCACAAAAATATAGAAGCCCTTGCTTACTTTTCACTTCATTCGGGCTCTACACCGCGTCGCTAAGAGGAGACACCCCAACTCAATGCTCATAATTTGTATAATTTATGGTATAAAAATCTGACAAAGTTTTACGCTAGTTGTCGAAAGCCTAATGCAACCCTCCTCCTTTATCCTCGCTCGGGAACGACCATGTAAGGGTGATCCCTTACATGGGTAGAGTTTGGTCTCCAACACATACTACATATAATTTAAAGAAAATAGTAATTAACAAATGAGAAAATAAATTGCTTAAATCAATATTTTCATACTAAAATGCAATGGTAAACTGGGTAAGAAATTGCAACTTTTGCTAGTGAGCAATTATATGTATGGGAAATTATGCTTCTCCACAACTTCCTCTAAGGATGTTGACTTCAAATGTGGATAGAAGTTTTAAATTATAGTACTTAGGTAGGGAAAAGGCTCAAAACGGAGTTCGTATTATCATAAATAAATATTTAAAGGATAGTGTAGTAGACATACAACGATATGGTGACCGAATAATGACGTTAAAATTAGTGTTAGGAGCATAGGCTTTGAATATAGTTTGTCCTTATGCACCCCAAGTAGGACTAGAAGATAGTATAGAGATGGCTTTTTGGGAGGAGTTAGATAAGGTAATTCAAAGAATTCCATAAAGGGAGATGATTTGTTTAGGAGGAGACTTAAATGGACTTGTCGGTAAAGAGGCATAGGATATCAAGGTATTTATGGAAACTTTGGTTTTGGCGATATAAATGAGGAAGGTAGGGAGATTTTAAATTTTGTTATGGCATTTAATCTCTTTATAGTCAATACAATCTTCAAAAAATGAGATGAACATTTAATTACTTATAAGAGTGGCTTATCACAAACACAAATTGATTGTTTTATTTGTTAGAAAAAAGATAGAGCGTGTTGTAAAGATTGCAAGGTAAATACAGGAGAAAGCTTAACCACCCAACATTGACTTTTAGTTATAGATTTATAGGTAAAAAGGTAGATCAAGAAGAAAAGAGTGCATCGAGCTATTCATACTAAATGGTAGAACCTCAAAAGCGAGAAATAAGGTATATTTAAACAGAAAGTCTTTAAAGGACATACTTGGAATTATGTTGCTACACCTTGTGATATGTGGAACAATATGGCTATACATATTAGGAAAGTGGTGAAAGATATCTTAGGTGAATCTAAGAGAGGTGTACTGACACAAAAAGAAGCTTGGTGGTGGAGTGAAGTGGTGCAAAATAAAATCAAAGCAAAGAGGGCATGTTACAAATTACATTATGCTAAGAAAACTAGTGAAACTTTAGAGGCTTATAAGAAAGCAAAAAAGATCGTTAGTGAAGTAAAAGCTAAAATTTGGGAGGATTTATATAAAAATTCAACTCAAAAGAGGGTGAAAGAGATATTTTTAAGATAGTTAGGGCTACAGATAAGAAAACTAAGGATCTTAATTTTGTTAGATGCATCAAAGACAAGGATGAGAAAATTCTAATGGCAAATGATGATATAAAAATAAATGAAAAACTATTTTTATAAGCTTTTTAATGAAAATAAAGATGTTAGTATTAGCTTAGGAGAGTTAGCCAAATCATAAAAGTATATAAACCACAATTTCTACCGACGTATTCAAAAGAATGATGTCAAAGAGGATCTTAACCATATGAAGGGTGGAAAATCGGTAGGACTAGACAATATTCCTATAAAAGTTTGGAAAATCCTATGAAAAACAGGAATCACTTGGCTCAGAAGAATATTTTAATGAAATATGGATAAACCAAAAGATGCTCGAGGAATGGAGAGTGAGTACACTTATACCCATATACAATAATAAGGGGGACATTTAGAATTGTGTGAATTATCGGGGTATCAAGTTAATGAGCTATACTATGAAATTATGGGATAGATTTATAGAACGTAGGTTAAGAAAAGTATCGAGTACAATAGAGAACCAATTTGGATTCTTGCTAGGCAGATTTACTATTAGCGATTCACCTTTTGAGACATCTTATGGAACATTTTAGAGCAAAAAAGAAAGACATTCACATGATATTTATTGATCTAGAAAAGGTTTACAATAAAATACTAAGGGATGTTCTTTCGAGAACCTTGGAAAGAAGAGGTATCCCATTGACATACATAAACCTTATAAGAGACATGTATAATTGTGCAAAAACATGTGTAAGAACTCATGAATGAATGATAAACTTCTTTGAAGTTAATATTGGGTTGCATCAAGGATCAACTTTAAGTTCATACTTATTTATAATAGTGATTGATGACTTAATAAAACATATTCAAGATAAAGTACCTTGGTGTATGTTATTTGCAGATGACATTGTGTTAGTGGAGGAGTTTAAGGAAAAAGTTAATAGAAAATTGGAATTATGGAGAGAAACATTAGAAAGCAAAGGCTTTTGACTTAGTATAACAAAGATAGATTATATGGAATGTTAGTTTGATCATTTGGTTACTTCAGAATACATAGAAATTAAAATTGGCATACATTGCATCACTCAAAAGGAAAGTTTTAAATACCTAGGCTCAATTTTTCAGAGTGTTGGAAGAATTGATGGAGATGTTACTTATAGAATTAATGTTGGTTGATTAAAATGGAGAGGAGTGTAAGGTATTCTTTGTGATAAGAAGATACTATTAAAGTTAAAAGGTAAATATTATAGAGTAGCAATTAGACCTTTCATGTTTTATGTTTCTCAGTGTTGGGGAGTTAGTGATCAACATGTACAAAAGTTGTCCGTAAAAGAAATGAAGATGTTGAGATGGATGAGTGGTCATACAAGAAAAGATCGTATACATAACGAGGTTATTGGAAACAAATTAGGAGTGACATTAATAGAGGATAAAATGAGGGAATATCGTTTAAGATGGTTTGAACATATAGAAAGAAAAGACTTGTAAGGAGGTATGAAAAACTAGATTTTGAAAGTATTAAAAGAGGTAGAGGACGACTACAAAAGTGTTGGAAAGAAACAATAAAGAATTATCCAGCTTATTGTGAGTTAACTGTTGTAGCCGACCCCGTCTAATATGGGAAAAGGCTTAGTTGTTGTTGTATTGTGAGTTAACTGCTAACATGGAATGTGATAGGGCTACGTGGAAACAAAGAATCCATGTAGTTGACCCCATTTAGTATGGGAAAAGGCTTTGTTGCTGTTGTTTGTTAAAGGAAAATGAATACATACATGTCCAATTACTCTTTGCTTCATCCTCCTATGCTTCATCCGCTTCATCTCTGAGTGATCCAACAACAATAAACTGAATTATCCACACCTACAAATTGCTTTCCTGAAAAAAGGGAAGCCGAACCTAACCTAACCCCAAATCAGAAGACAATTAGGCACCCACAACCGGAAGGAACGAGCAGGAAGGCAAAGCCGCAAAGCATATCAACTGGAGTGGCAATTGTAGGCTCTGACAAACTACCCCAAGAAACTTGTGTTCGTGTCCCAGGTTAGGCGCCTCGGGTTGTGTCTGTGTCATTCCAAACTTGACCCGGTAAAGACTGGGACCCAACTAAGGTCGGGCTCTCAACCAGCCCGACGGGTTGAACCAGAATCTGACTGATCCTAAAACTGTAACCTAAACCGGGTAAAATTGGACTTGAAATCAGAATTGAACTCAAAAACCGTGGTTTGATTACGTTTTGAAAATCATCAAACCGTAATGCCACGTCACCCTTTATTGAATTTAATATTAAGATTTTACAAAACTTTATAAATTCAAGACTTGAATTAAATTTGTTTTTATAATAGAATCATTGACCTTGATATGATTAAGAATGAGTAATAATCTGTCATTAAAGTTAACTGCTGTTAATAGGAAATGATGGAACATGTCGTAGTAATAATGACTTTTGAACATTTTAAATAAAAAATATTTTAAAAATATTACATTTTATTTTTTTTAAAAAGACTGAAGCCTAACACACCCACAAAGACACCCTTTGAAACTTGAACCCCCTACCAACAGTGAGTGTTCTGTCCTTAAGCTAACGCTATGGGTGCAAAATTGCGTTATTTTAATGTATTGCCACTTGTCAATCATTTAAAATAAAAGTTAATGTTATAAAATTTATAACAGATTATGGATCCAGACCATTTAAGAACTAAACTTAACTGGTTCTGTGACCAAAACGGGTCGAAAACAGGTTTAGATCTGGTTCTTAGTTTTGGATAAATCGGTCTTGCATAAACCGGAATCGGTCACGCCTACTTGACCTAAGCTATTCAGCCCATTTGCCGCCCATCACGGAAGTAGGAGAGGTTTGACCCGGTGCCGTTTGAATCACAAGACAAACAAGAACACAAATGCCCCTAAAGTCAGAAGCGTGACCTACTCGTTGCCGGACATTCTGAATTATGCGAACATTTCACATCCAAGAAAACGTCAGCTGAATACCGCTGCCGGCCGTTTGATATCCTGGACAATAAAAAAACGAATAGTCACGTGAAGGGGAGGAAGGATGAAAATAAAATCATGAGAGGAGCATGCCTGTGTTTCTGCCATTGCTTCTTCTTCTTCTTCTTCGTAGTCGCAATAAAAGGAGAGGGAAGATCGAGACAACTCTGCATACTGCAGTTCCAACGCACGTATATAAGAGAACCTCGACTTCCAAAGGAGTTATTGTTCTTCGGACCTGGACTCGAATGCCGCAGCTTTCAAACAACCTTGCCAAACGACATGAACACCAAAGCCAGCAAAACCCAGCACCTTCAATATTCTCACGTTCCGCTATTGGAACTGATTTGGCTTCACTCAAAGCGTTGGCACAAATCTACATTGAGCCGAAATGGGGCATTCACTTTACTCAAAGTTTCGAAAATCAGCTTAAAGTTTACAGTGCACGGTGGAATCCATGAGCTATAAGACATAGTTCACCCCATTCAAGGAGCTATTCGTCCCACCCAAAAGAGTTTTTAGATCCGCCGATGACTACTACATATGACACCCACTTACACCTAAGGCGTTAGCTCACTGCTAAGGCTCTATGACGCACACTGGCAGGTGACAAGTTCAATTCTCAGGAGGAATGCATACGGTGGTGGATCTAAAAGTTTCTTTGAGATGGAGCAAACTGTTTATTCAACCATTTAACGTGGCCAACTATGTATAATAGTTATGGATTCAATCGAGTTTTTTAATTTTTTTATTAGTTTTCAAATTTCAAGAGACGTGGACGTCTCATCTTAACTCGATATATATCCGTCACTGAGTGTTCCCATTGTAATGGAAAAAAAAAAAACCTTGTTTGGCTTTCAAAAGAACTACCATTCAAAACAAGCATCATTATGTAGGGATTCCTTTAAGAATGGGACTAGAGATAGCAAACCAGGTCAATGAGTCATGTCACTTCAGGTCCCGGTCAAAAGCAGGTTTCTTTTATGCTTTTTGTACGGTGAGTTTTGAATGACCCGGACACAGCCCAGGGCGCCTAACCCCCAAACACAATTCATTCCCGTTTGGGTTCAGGGAGGGTTTACAATTGCCATCCCTAGTGCGACATCCCGTCTGGAATGTCACAAACGTTCTGTGATTCAAACACGTTAGCTCTGTCATAATGACCACATATGATTCTCTTAAAGAATGCCAAAAGGTTGCCATAAACGTTAGACTTACCAAGAAATCGAGACTTTAATAGTGTAAAGTCCCAGGCTTATAGATTACAGTGTGAACTTTTCGTCACTGAACGAGTATAATTTAAAAGGATTTAAGAGTTATATATATACAAATTCTATTATCATTCAGGTTTAACTATTACTTTTCAAGAACATTAGTACAATAATATCATCTTACCTACATTTTAAAAATCTTTAAAACTTTTTAAATTATATTCGTACCAACAAAAACTAAAAAAATGAGTATGAGTGAAAACGTCGGTCAAACCAGCATGATCCATATATATATCCAACTCTCGGGCCTTGGACTGCCCTGGGGCGCCACTGTTGGAGAAACGTATTTTTTTATTGCGCAGTTGTTATCTGCATGGTGCCACGGTGACGTCGAATTTGGTCAAGTGTTTGGTGAAGGTTTGGTGAAGGTGGGAGCGGAAAAAAAGCATAGGCCGACTGCATAACAGTTCGAGCCATATTGGGAAAGGTAAAAATAGAAACACGGGTAAAAGCATGGAGAGAATCCACTAAAGGGAGACGGAGGAGGAGGCATGACCGTCATCAGCTCCTTGTGTTCTGCATAACCCCAACAGCTTGACTGATTCGAAGGCAGTAGCAGTTATAGAGAGAGAGAGAGAGGGGGGGTTCTCCTTGTTCGGGAAGTATGGAGAGAAGGGTTGTGCTTTTGTGCGCCGTGGCTGGTTTCCTGGGATTAGTAGCCGCAGTTCTTGGTTTTGCAGCGGAAGCTAAGCACGTCAAGGTCTCTCTCTCTCTCTCTCTCTCTCTCTCTCTCTCTCTCTCTCTCTCTCTCTCTCTCTCTCTCTCTCTCTCTCATTCTCTTGTTAGTTAGCTTGTTTTGGAACGGTGGTTGCTTGAATCTTTTGCTGGTGTCTATGGTTAGTAAAGATTTGTCCGACTCCTTCTGAAGTTTGCATCTACTGGCTCCTTGTCTGACTCTCTTTACCCTCTTTTGCTTCTTGAGATTTCCTTGTTGATACAAGTTTCAATGTTGTGGTGTTCCGTAGCGAAATATTGTAGTGGAGAGAGTTTCTTCGTGCCTGCTCCTAGGAAGGTCCGAGCTTTACATTGATAAACATTGGATTGAGTACTAAAGGGGCGTAGCTCACTGGATAGGGAGTTTGGCTCTCTGACAAAAGGTCAGGATCGCAATACAGCTCAATACCCGTGTTTGCCTCTGGTAGAGGGTCTGCCTAACCCCAGCTTGCCTATCAAAAAGAAAAGAAGAAGAAGATCGGATTGAGTACGACATCTATTGGATTTTTGCCTATTTTTCCTTTCTCTGTTTCATCTCCATTGAAAATTTAGTAGAACACTTTTAATAGATTCAATACGGAAAGATCAGGTAGAACGGCGCCCCATATGTTCTCCATGTTTTTTATTGGAACTTGCTTTTCCTTGATTTTAAGAGATTCAATAGGAAAAGATCAGGTAGAAAGGAACCCTTATGTTGACTATGGTTCTCCTTACAGTTTGTTACGATTTTTGGAAGCACACACGAGCACAAAAATGATTCACAAAAATTAAAATGTCAAAAGAAAGAAAGAAGAATACACAAGGTTTGCATGGTTCAGCCGGAGATGCCGACTCCATGGGTAAGACCAGGAAGAAGATTTTCATTATGAAGAAGAACTGCGTACAGTCAAAATGACCTCATAATTTCTCTCTTCTAATAAACCCAAACTCATGGGCATATCCCTTTTATATGCTCTCTTTGAGAATATGGGCCCATGCCTTCACGACCAACATGAACCTCTAGTTCTCATAACTAATTGTCCATCACAAATTTAAGCCACATCAACACAGCTAAGTTTTCTCCTAAAATGACCTCATAATTTCTCTCTTCTAATAAACCCAAACTCATGGGCATATCCCTTTTATATTTTCTCTTCGAGAATATGGGCCCATGCCATCCACGCCCAACATGAACCTCTAGTTCTCATATCTAATTGTCCATCACAAATTTAAGCCACATCAACACAGCTAAGTTTTCTCCTTTTTGTGTTTCATCTCCATTGAAAGCTTACTGGAATATTTAAGACTCAATGAAAGATAGAAAGGAACCCTATGCTGACTATGGTTCTCTTATAGTTATGGTACTTGATGACTCTCCAAGACATGAAAGAACTTCAAATTTGCAGCAAATCACTATACATACTGGGCGAGTATAAATATGAAATACTACCTGGCAGATGAGGATGCACTTTTTGTTACAGTTGTTTCTTTTTCCTCCCATCTTCTTAATGCTCTTGATCACTCTGTGGGAATTAGAGTGGCTTTATCAGTCAAGCCAGTTCTTTGAAGATTTCTTTTTTCTTTTTCCATGAAGGCATTGTGTCATGAGAACTCTGCAATTTATACTGAACTCTTCCCTTTTGTCTTTTTGCTGTGTCAAGTGACACAGGACATGGCACAAATATAGGAGGCTAAGTCTCATATATCATAGTTCACCAGAAATTGTTGCCTTGCATCTTTTTGCCATTCACATGCCTCAGTTGTCTCATGGTTACATCAGCTTGATAGTTGATACTGTTCTAGTTTCACACTTCTCTGTTTATACACCTTTCTCTTCCCTCCTTCCTCCCTCCTGCCAAATCTAATTGTGAGTTATTATTGGAGAAATCAGTATGTTTGCTTTGTATCATACATAGATAAGGAAAGATAGAAATAAACTTGTTAAAAATGTTAGGTATGCCAAGAACCATTCCAAATAATTGGGATAGGAGAGTGGTAGCTCTGTAATGTTGGTTCCTCATGTAGGTTTCCATGTCTCAAGAATTTGTGATGTTTATCTCTTGATTGGATATGGGTTGGATAGAGATTTGGTTACAAGTACACCACCATGGCAAGTCTAACTATTCATAGCCTGCATTTTCTGTACGGAATATCCCATTGGATCTGCTTATGTAGTGCGTCACACTAGGATTTAGCAACCCCAATTAATTATGACAAAAATGATATGTAAGCATGAAACTGTCACGATATCTTGAAGATGGATATGAGGTATGCATGATAATGATTCACAAAGAGAATATTATTGACCTGGAAGTAAATCTATACATAATATTTAATCCAAAACACAAGGCCCCTTTTAAGTTCCTTTGCTGTACGTATAAGATAGTACCTGGGTGCACCTCTTGTGTAGAAAACTGGGATAAATAAGGATCCATCTGATGCACCTTGCGGTTTTGCTGATTTCAAGGCTCTCATGAACAGTGGTTTTAGTATAAGACACAAGGCTACACAATCTTCTTCATATCTATATTTGGTTAGACTGTGCATCATGCCTCTCTTTCAAGCTGTGGTCCTTTCCTGCTGTTTCATTTTGTTATTGTCTTCTCATATATCTTTGCAATACATCAAGTGTTCCCCTCCTATCACAGATAAGGAAGGGTGTCTTCTCAGAACCACCGGATGTACCCTCCAATAAGTTAATTAATTGGCCTTTGGGTGTCTTGAAGTTTCTTAATTTTCTCAAGTGAATTGATGATAGGAATGTATTCTATTGTAGATGCAATGACACTTTTAGTATCGTTACATATGATTCCAGACTTGCATATCTTCTAATTGGCTACTCCGAAAATTTTGCAGCCAGGAGACGTTACAGTGACAGATAATGGGACCTGCATATACCCAAGGAGCCCAGCCTTAGGGCTTGGACTGGCAGCAGGGGTGGCTCTCATGCTTGCACAAGTAATCATCAACACTGCTGCTGGTTGTATCTGTTGTCAGAAATATCCACATCCATCTGGCTCCAACTGGACGATTGCATTAGTCTGCTTTGTTGTCTCATGGTAACTTTTTTGAGAAAAAGTAGTTTTCCTTTTTCAGACAAAATGCTTGTTTTTTCATTGGCTAATCTTAGTTTCATTATATTTGGGTGCAATGATTGTTGTGCTACTTAACACCAACTTTACTCTATAATCTAACAGATGATTCCAGTATTTGTCATTACATGATTGACATCCGGTAGAAATTGTCACACGGGTGCGGGATACGGCAAATCTCAAAAATATTGGGTGCAGGGACACGGCTAAGGTATATAATATTATATATAATATTCAAACTAGAGTAAGTGAGACATCAATTGGCAATAGTAACTACACAACTTTATATTAAAGCAAAACAAGTAAACAACTACTAATTTCATCATAATTATATTTGTAAACGTAAGTCAAGTGACCTGAGCTCATTTTTTGACCGATCAATTTTACTTTCTTTTCTCTCTAACAACTTCATTATGCAATTCTTCAGTGAAGCTAATTTACACATAGAAGCAGATCCAGGAGAGCTAGAATGGTCATCAAAAGAATCCTCATGGTGCATCAAATCAGAAATCAAACTATCTACAGCATTGATGTCTAGACTATCTAAGTTACTAATGAAATCCTCGGCAGTGAAATCAGACCCATGATCAGTGGAACCAGCAGAATAAAGATCACCAACATAATTGGCATGGATACCTGCAAGAACAAATTTGCAGTTAGAAATAATAGTTTTCTCTAGGCAGACACCACAGGGTTACTGTATAATCTTTTTCCAACGTCAAACATGTTTTGTGTGGTTATGGTGTCCAAATTCACGAGGTTATATTGTTTAAAGATGCTTCCTATGAAAAACGATATTGAAGGATGAGACAGGGACAAGCAACAGCGGGTGACAAAAGGAACCAGAAAAAGTAAGGAACAAACAGTATACATGTTAATAGTTAGATATTTCATATACATATATATGCAACATATTAATATCAGAACAGTTTCTTCCTTGATAAAAACTTTGTTATGCATTAAGAGTCAAGACGGCCAGCAAAAAAAACCCAGACCTAAACCAAGACCAAGCCTTTCCTTGCAAAGTGGGATCAGCTTCATATACTCTTAGTTGCCATTGCGTGCTATCTTGTGCAGTATCTGGATGAAATTCTGAGTTCAACATTTCATAGCCATATATTCACAGCACAATGCAAAAGAGAATAGCTTCTACCTCAATAAAATGTTGTTAGGTATTGGGACTGAAACGAGAAAACAACGAAAAACATGTCTTTCCCTCACTAAGTTGGATCCACTGCATGGATTCTTTGTTGCCATTGTGCACTAGCTTGTATATACAACAACAACTAAGCCTTTTCCCATACTAGACGGGGTCAGCTACATGGATTCTTTGTTTCCACATAGCCCTATCATGTGCCATATTAGCAGTTAACTCACAATAAGCTAGATCATTCTTTATTGTTTCTTTCCAACACTTTTGTGGTCGCCCCCTACCTCTTTTAATACTTTCCAAATTTAGTTTTTCATACCTTCTTATAGGTTCTTCTTCTAGTCTTCTTTCTATATGTCCAAACCATCTTAAACGATGTTCTCTCATTTTATCCTCTATTGGTGCCACTCCTAATTTGTTTCTAATAACCTCATTATATATTCGGTCTTTTCTTGTATGACCACTCATCCATCTCAACATCTTTATTTTTGTCACATACATCTTTTGTACATGTTGATGGTTAACTGCCCAACACTCAGAACCATAAAACATGACAGGTCTAATTGCTGCCCTATAATATTTACCTTTTAACTATAATGGTATCTTCTTATCACAAAGAATACATAATGCTCCTCTCCATTTTAACCAACGAGCATTAATTCTATGCGTAACATCTACATCAATTCTTTCATCACTCTGAAAAACTGACTCTAGGTATTTCAAACTTTCTTTTTGGGGATGTAATGTGTGCCAATTTTAATTTTTATGTCCTCTGAAGTAATCAAATGATCAAGCTTACATTCCATATATTTTGTCTTTGTTCTACTAAGTAGAAGGCCTTTACTTTCTAATGCTTATCTCCATAGTTCCAAAACTTTTTCCTTAGACTCTTCCACTAACACAATGTCATTTGCAAATAACATACACCAAAGCACTTCATCTTGAATATGTTTTGTTAACTCATCAATCACCATTATAAATAAGTATGGACTTAAAGTTGATCCTTGATGTAACCCAATATTAACTTCAAAGAAGTCTGTCATTCCTTCATGAGTCTTCACGCATGTTTTTGCACCATCGTACATGTCTCTTATAAGGTTAACATATGTCAATGGGATACCTCTTTTTTTCAAGGTTCTCTAAAGAACTTCCATCAGTACCCTATCGTAAGCTTTCTCTAGATCAATAAATATCATGTGAAGATCTTTCTTTTTTACTCTAAAATGTTCCATAAGACGTCTTAAAAGGTGAATCGCTTCAACAGTAGATCTGTCTGGCATGAATCCAAATTGGTTCTCTGTTATACTTGATACTTGTCTTAACCTACGTTTGATAATTCTTTCCCACAATTTCATAGTATGGCTCGTTAACTTGATACCTCAATAATTCGCACAATTCTGAATGTCTCTCTTGGTTCCATAGTATGGCTCACAAGACTATTTAATGAAATATGGAGAAACCAAAAGATGCCTGAGGAATGGAGAGCAAGTACACTTATACTTCTCCTAGTATTTTCCAAACTTCTATAGCAATATTGTCAGGTCCTACCGCTTTACCACCCTTTATATGTTTAAGAGCCCCTTTGACTTCATTCTTTTGCATTCGTCGGTAAAAATTATGGTTTATATACTTTTATGATTTGGCTAACTCTCCTAAGCTAATACTAACACTTTTATTTTCATTAAAAAGCTTATAAAAATAGTTTTTTCATCTATTTCTTATATCATCATTTGCCACTAGAATTTTTTCATCCTCGTCTTTTATAAAAATTCGATAAAGTTTTACGTTGGTTGTCGGAAGCCTAACACAACCCTCCTCCTTTATTCGGGATTGTAACCTGCAATGCAAGGGTGATCCCTTACATGGGTGGAGTTGTGCACT
The DNA here is from genome assembly GCA_036023115.1 of Brasenia schreberi. NCBI lineage: Eukaryota > Viridiplantae > Streptophyta > Magnoliopsida > Nymphaeales > Cabombaceae > Brasenia > Brasenia schreberi. Next base: position 4,061,951 of record JAYKKT010000086.1, on the reverse strand, counting down.
AGCTTGTACATGTACATATTAAATTCTAAAAGGATAAGAAATTGCCATGTTTCAATTCATGGTACATTACATCGTAAATGTTTTTCAGCAACATCACATTAATTAGGATTGGATCACTCTTTGATTTAACGGCTAAACTGACACAAGAAAAACAAAAAACCTATAAACAATATAGTAAAGATCACAGGTGGAGCTGCAGATTTTTAATAGATTCACATTAAGTACCCATTGAACATCTTACACATGGATATAAACAAAGAACATGGCATCAACGATGTTTGTCTAAAACATACCGCATCAAAAGTGTTTTCGAAGAATGTGCAATAATGTAGTTCCAGAAAACAAAGGAATCGAGAGTATACAATTTTTTATTAAGACCAGTGTTGTTCGATGCGTAATCGTGTATCGTTTTGGTCCACGATTCGATCATAGTATATACTAATTTAATAGTAAAAAATCTGATAATTGCAAAGAATTCATATAATGCAAAGTTTAGTACATATTCATCATTCACCATTCAATAATTGAAAAAGAATTACATATTTTAAAGCAAAAAATGAAATACATTTACATTTATATATTGTAATCATGATCATCAACTAAATAATCTTCATCTTCTTGTTGTTGAAGATCATCACCACCTTCTACTTTAAAATCAAAATCAAAATCTCCTTGATAATGTTGTTGCCTTCCTTCCAAATTAATCCATGCAATGTCTTCTTCGGTTAGGAGTACATTTTCTTCGTTATCTTCTATAATTCACTCCTCTAATATATCAAAATTATCCAAACTTATTGGATCAAATTGGGTTTCTTCTCTATTTAACTTTTTTAATTACCTACAAGAAAGAAATAATAAGTAATTAGTAAATAACATTAACAATTGAAGTCAAACAAACTATTGAATTGAATCTTTAAATAGTAACTAATACAAGATTACCTTTGTCGAAGTCGCATGTTACAACGAATGAAAAGTAGGTCATTGAGCCGCTTATATTCCAACTTCTTGTGCTTTTTGTGTGGATGTGTTCAAAGACACTCAAATTTCTTTCACAACCCGTTGCATTACAGGTTTGACTCAGAACTCTTACTACAAAATCTCTAAGGTTTGGGCAATCACTTCCAAACCTATTCCACTAAACATATCTAGAAAAAGACAGGATGCCTTGGGGAGAAATGAAGAGAAGCGAACAGAGGCCACAAACCAGCAAAAAAAATTACATCAACAAACAATCTTCCAGACATAAGTTGGTTGAACAAGTTCTAGCGTTTAGTCACATGATTTATGGATGCCGTGCTTATATGAAGTGCTTGTATCTTCCTGATGTTGTGATGGTTTTACTGGTTTTCTTGCAGAATAAATCAAAGGCTTCCCAAGTGACAAAGAACTTTGGGAATATATTTTACTTGATTAGCCTCTCATGTTTGTAGTATTTAAATTTTTTTATTCAGTGACTTGTTACATGCAGGCTTCTGATGATGATGTTTTTTCAGCTCCTCTTAGTGTGACATTAACACCACGTGGTTTTAGGTTTAGTTGTTTGGACTATAGTTACCCAAAGCAGCGTTGTAAAAAGCGTATCGGTGCCTGTATCACATTGGGCACCGATACAGGATAACCCACTGTATCATACAATATGTTGTAGTTTTTTAAAGTTTTTGATAAAAAATCAAAAAAATATTTTAAAATAGAAAATTGCAAGAATTGAAATTAATGAACAAAACATATATAACACAATCACCATTAAACAAAATCTAATAAAAAAGCTTGATTTGAAACAAATAATTCGTAATAAATGACTATGACTATAATACTATTTAGAAAGATTATGAGAACACTATGAGGTTGAGCATAACAAAGTTAAATAACATCTCATAATAAACAATCATCCATAATGTTAATAATGAATACCTTTAATCAACAAGTTACAACCATACCAGAACGTTACAAAGTTACAATTACATTATAACAATCATCCACAACATGGATCATAATAAACAAAAGCATTGTAATCGATATAGTCAGGAACACTATCACCATCTCCTCCCTCTTCCTCCTCCCTAATTAGATTCACCCATCCAACACTTTCATCTTCATCATCATCTCCAACTCTAAGTTCTGCTTCAGCTTGGAGTGTCGTTCAGTTTTCATCCTCTAAATTGATGGGAGATCCTCCTCTTCGACCCAATCATGAAGAATAACAACATTTTCGTAGCTCAATGGGTCATATGACACATTCATTGCCTTTCTTGCATCTTTTTGCATTTGTTTTTAAAGAAAGAAAAAAAAGAATATCCACATTATCAAGAATATCAAATGCAATATAGTCATCAATCATTCATTATTAATAAGAAAAAACTAGGGAGCAACAATATATATTTTTAAAATTATTACCTTTGCCTTAACTTCATGTTATATGCAATGTATACCAAATCACGGAGTTGAGCATGCTCGAGTTTGTTTATCTTTTTCGTATGAATGCGTTCGAAAAAGCTCTAATTTCTCTCACACTCACTCGAATTGCATGTTTGGCTCTATATACATTGAGCAAACCTTATAAGTTTGGTACATCTACACCAAAGCAAGTCCACCATTCATCTTAAATAAAACACGATAATGATTAATAACAAACACTCAAAGTCAATCAATTGATAACTTAAATGAATATCAATAAAAAAAGCATATTATACCTCGTCGCATTTGGGAGCGGAATTAGATTGCAATTGGCCTTCCAAAATCTCCAAAGACTCTTATATATACTTGCTTACCTATGAGCATTGCTTTGGGGCGTCCCCGCCTAGCGACGTGCTACAGAGCCTGAATGCAGTAAGAAGTAAGCAAGGGCCACTACATTTTCGCCCGAATGTAGTGAATCAATTGCAGAGAGGGTTCCCACATCATAGATGGGTGTGGGTAAAGAAGTTAGTCCCACTACATTGCCGCCCGAATGTAGTGAAAAGTTTTCAAAGAGGGTCCCCGCATTTTGATTATGGATGGATGCGGGGGTTAAGGAAGCTAGTCCTAGATAATAAGATTCGTATTGGTTCTTGGAATATCGGAACATTATCCGATAAGCTAATGAAGGTGGTAGATACTATGATTCGGAGAAAGATTCATATTCTATGTTTACAAGAGACAAAATGGGTTGGAAAAAAAGCAAAGGAGATAGAGGATAAAGGTTTTAAATTATGGTACTCAAGTAAAGAAAAGGCTCAAAACGGAGTTGGTATTATCATAAATAAATATTTAAAGGAGAGTGTAGTAGACATACAACGATATGGTGACCGAATCATGACGTTGAAATTAGTGTTAGGAGCAGAGGTTTTGAATATAGTTTGTGCTTACGCACCCCAAGTAGGACTAGAAGATAGTATAAAGACAATTTTTTGGGAAGAGTTAGATAAGGGTGTTTCAAAAGATTCCACAAAGGGAGATGATTTGTTTAGGAGGAGATTTAAATGGACATGTCGGTAAAAAGGCATTAGGATATCAAGGGATTTATGGAAACTTTGGTTTTGGGGATATAAACGATGAAGGTAGGGAGATTTTAAATTTTGCTATGGCATTTGATCTCTTTATAGTCAATACAATCTTCAAAAAATGAGATGAACATTTAATTACTTATAAGAGTGGCTTATCACAAATACAAATTCATTACTTTATTTGTAGAAAAAAGACAGAGCGTGTTGTAAAGATTGGAAGGTAATTCCAGGAGAAAGCTTAATCACCCAACATCGACTTTTAGTTATGGATTTACAAATAAAAAAATGGACAAAGAAGAAAAGAGTGCATCGAGCTATTCGGACTAAATGGTGGAACCTCAAAAGCGAAAAAGAAGATATATTTAAACAGAAAGTCCTTCAAGGAGATGTTTGAAATTATATTGGCACACCCTGCGATATGTGGAACAATATGGTTATACATATTAGGAAAGTGGCGAAAGGTGTGTTAGGGGTATCTAAGGGAGGTGTACCAGCACAAAAAGAAGCTTGGTGGTGGAGTGAAGTAGTACAAAATAAAATCAAGGCAAAGAGGGCATGTTACAAATTACATTATACCAAGAAAACTAGTGAAACTTTAGAAGCTTATAAGAAAGCAAAGAAGGAAGCGAAAAAGGCCGTTAGTGAAGCAAAAGCTAAGATTTGGGAGGACTTATATAAAAAAAACTCAACTCAAAAGAGGGTGAAAGAGATATTTTTAGGATAGCTAGGGCTAGAGATAAGAAAACTAAAGATCTTAATTATGTTAGATGCATAAAAGACGAGGAGGAAAAAATTCTAGTGGCAAATGATGATATAAGAATAGATGGAAAAACTATTTTTATAATCTTTTTAATGAAAATAAAGATGTTAGTATTAGTTTAGGAGATTTAGCCAAGTCAGAAAAGTATATAAACCACAATTTCTACCGACGTATTCAAAAGAATGAAGTCAAAGAGGCTCTTAAACATATAAAGGGTGGTAAATCGGTAGGACCAGATAATATTCCTATAGAAGTTTGGAAAATACTAGGAGAAATAGGAATCACTTGGCTCACAAGACTATTCAATGAAATATGGAAAAACCAAAAGATGCCCGAGGAATGGAGAGCAAGTACACTTATACCCATATATAAGAACAAGGGAGACATTCAAAATTGTGCGAATTATTGAGGTATCAAGTTAATGAGTCATACTATGAAATTATGGGAAAGAATTATCGAACGTAGGTTAAGAAAGTATCAAGTACAACAAAGAACCAATTTGTATTCATGCCAGGCAGATATACTATTGAAGCGATTCACCTTTTGAGAAGTCTTATGGAACATTTTAGAGCAAAAAAGAAAGACCTTCACATGATATTTATTGATGTAGAAATAACTTATGATAGGGTATCGAGGGAGGTTCTTTCGAGAACTTTGGAAAAAAGAGGTATCCCATTGACATATATTAACCTTATAAGAGACATGTATGATGGTACAAAAACATGTGTGAGGACTCATGAAGGAACAACAGACTTCTTTGAAGTTAATATTGGGTTACATCAAGGATCAACTTTAAGTCCATACTTATTTATAATGGTGATGGATGAGTTAACAAAACATATTCAAGATGAAGTGCCTTGCTGTATGTTATTTGGAGATGACATTGTATTAGAGGAGGAGTCTAAGGAAAAAGTTAATAGAAAATTGGAACTATGGAGAGAAACATTAGAAAGCAAAGGCCTTCGACTTAGTAGAACAAAGACAAAATATATGGAATGTAAGTTTGATCATTTGGTTACTTCAGAGGACATGGAAATTAAAATTGGCACACATTGCATTCCCCAAAAGGAAAGTTTTAAATACCTAGGGTCAATTTTTCAGAGTGATGGAAGAATTGATGGAGATGTTACATATAGAATTAATGCTGTATTCTTTGTGATAAGAAGATACCATTAAAGTTAAAAGGTAAATATTATAGAGCAGCAATTAGGCCTGCCATGTTTTATGGTTCTGAGTGTTGGGCAGTTAATCATCAACTTGTACAAAAGATGTATGTGACAGAAATGAAGATGTTAAGATGGATGAGTGGTCATACAAGAAAAGACCGTATACATAATGAGGTTATTAGAAACAAATTAGGAGTGGCACCAATAGAGGATAAAATGAGAGAACATCGTTTAAGATGGTTTGGACATATAGAAAGAAGATCAAAAGAAGAACCTGTAAGATGGTTAGAAAAACTAAATTTGGAAAGTATTAAAAGAGGTAGAGGACGACCACAAAAGTGTTGGAAAGAAACAATAAAGAATGATCTAGCTTATTGGGAGTTAACTGCTAACGTGGCACACGATAGGGTCATAGGGATCTGTGGAAACAAAGAATCCATGTAGCCGACCCCGTCTAGTATGGGAAAAGGTTTAGTTGTTGTTTGTTGTTGTTGTTGAACTCTAAATGGATATTGCAACGAGTAGATGAATATTGTATAAGGTCAATTGCATTCAATATACCCTTTTTACTTCTTCTTCCTCTATAAAGTTCAGAGAAATCGAATAGAAAGGTTAAGGAAATATGTAATGGCATGGAATTCATGATGCATTTGACGGTTCCAGCTATTATAAAAAACGGAACTTTTATTGACTGAATTAAAAAAGGGAACTTACAAAGCTAAATGGACTTGGATTCATAACAGACTTATTACACGACCCGTGAACCCATTACAAACATGAACTTGTTTAACACCAGCGTGCATCAATTATCTTCCAATTTTTTTTAGAAATAATTGCTTGCAATCAAGGTTTGCTTATATTTTCAATTTGGCCTTATCTATAGCATCATATATAAGGCATAGCAGGTCTATTTTCATTATCCACCATCCTCACTATATCTACCTTTAACTCATTTTCTAGTACCTCTCGTAGGCATCGGGCGAGTAGGAGAACTTACGGTAGAACAAGAGCCAACTCCACTGCGATTACCACCAGAACCTACACTCTTTTCCTTTTCTCGCATTCTCCTCTCCTCTTCAGCCGATTAGGTTAGGTTTATGGATGGGTTGTATACTTTCATAGAGTTCCTCGCATCCTACTATTACAGTGCTTCCAGCTTCCGCTTCCTGTTTTTCTTTCTGCTTCCACATTCTTAACGAGTAACTTCTTTTGGACTTTGTGGGGGGGGGTATGTTCGCAAAACTGTCATGCACATTAGCTTTGAACTTTAACATTGTGAGCATTGAATTACTCTGTTCCAGTACAGTTTTGTGCATTCACTTGCTGAATTGTTTTATACTTTGAAACATAATAAAAAATATATGGACCTTTGTGTAAAATTTCCTTATGAGCAATATCCCCAGATATTGATGATCCAGATACTTACATGGCTTATCTGTTGATACCTCACGTAGGAATTTGAGATATCAACCTTTGTGAAATTATGTTGTACCTTTTTCTTGATCTCATATTGGCACACTAACTCTAAAGACAATTTTCCCTCCGACACTCTGAGAACATTGTGACGATGCATTGGAAAATACATAAAGATATTGACTTTAACTTGTTTGTATCTGATCCAAGTGCTTCAAGATTGCTGATTTCATTTTTGTCATGCACACAGGATTTCATTTGTAATAGCGTTTCTCCTGTTCTTGGCTGGATCTGCTTTGAACGATCAACACGGAGAGGAGACTATGTACTATGGCTACTACTGCTTTGTGGTGAAGTCTGGGGTGTTTTCCGGCGGCGCAGTCCTGTCTGTTGCTAGCGTCTCTCTTGGTATTATTTACTATGTTTCCCTCTCTTCTGCAAAAACTGCTGCCTGGGAAGGTGGTCACCCGAATCAAGGAATTGCAATGGCGTCTCCTCAAATGCCACCTCAGAGCGATCAGCCATCTTTTGTACCCGAGGATACCTATAACAGGTTGCGGTATCCTTAAAACGTGTGATGGTATTTGATCAAGTGGTTTTTCTCTGCTTCTGTACATTGTGAAACTCGGGAGTATACGATGCATTTTTGTGTAGAAGTGTGCTGAAGTCATGCAATTAGATGGTGATGGAAGGTGAGATTATAATGGTTGAAAGGTGCAATCTGTGTCTAGGATTCGTTATGTTACTGATTCATTCTGCGTCAAAAGATATTCGAACTCGGTCATTGTTTGATTTATTTGCAGGTGATGTATAGTTGAATTCATTTCTTTACATCGTGCTTAAAGTTTGTCATCAGGAGATGGGTACTGAAAAACCAAAGGAGGAACTTTGTGAAAATTGGGATTTGGCAAAACAATAATTTGTCAAATACATTGATTCTTTGGAATTAGTACTGAGAGAAACTTGTAGATTGAATTTAGAATGATTGGGAGAGAACAGCAAGGAGATGGATACAACATCCTCGTTGTGAGTAGTTGTGTTTGAACCGCCATCTCCAGCATTTACTAGATTGTTTGAATGTAGAGAGAAACTTGTAGATTGAATTTGTTCCATTTTGTTATTGGGCTAACTAGATGTGCTAGTGTAATTATGAAACATTTAAGGACAAAGATAATGAACATTTACTCTAACTAAAAGGGAAACAACTGTTGATCAAAATAATATGTTCCACCCGGCAGCCCGCAGTCCAACTTCTACGGACTCCCCCTTCAAGGACGGGCTAGGTCCATGGTGTGTGACCCAAGGGTAGGCCCTTGGTTGGGTCTCCCCTTCAAGGACGAGACCAAAGACTTGGCGAGAGGATAAAGCGGTGGTAACAATGGTTATACTTAAACACGATAGCCATGTATCTATATCTGGAAAACTGGATCATGTACGCCTCAGAAATATATATATTCATGCCAATTTTGTACGTTTTGTTTAGAAATTTATAAAGGTTTTTTTTAAAATATAAAGGACATTCTTATTATACCATGCCCTCCAAAAATGGACAAAATATGTTTAGACGTAATCAAAATCGAACTGGTCAGGAACTCGTATAGGTTACAGTTTTGGAACCATCGGTTCCGATTTTGGGGTGATACAGGTTCTGGGTCCAAGGCTACTTTTAGAACTGATCTTGGACATAATTAATAGTGTAATATATTAGAATTTTATTTTTCTCCAAAATTTTCATCTTTATATTATACATGTTATATTGTAATATATAAATGTAAATATTATATATGTGAGAGAGAAAGTTGTTTGATCATGGCCGGTCATGTCATGCATGTTTGACAAGCTAACACTAACTAGGGAGTGAGTCCCTTCATGGAACCACCATGCTCAAAGCCGGGAGATATTACATGGTTCCAGACCGACAATTCTAGGACAGTTTCGGGCCACCAATTAAAGCCGAACTAAAACTGTTGAGTACTTCGCCAGTTTAGGTTTTTGTTCAGTTCACAAAAACATGAAACCGTAACCGAAGTGGGGGTTCCCTCGGTTTCAGGTTCGGCAAGTTTAGGGCCCGGTCAGGTTCTAGTTCGAACCGGCCATGTCTAATGTCACGTGAGGTGGGCAGCATCCAAATCACTCATACTACATACATGTGCTGATATCTAGAACAGGGCATGGCATGGAGCGACAATCTGAACCAGCAACCCCGAAACTCTTGTGGTAATTTAAATGGTGTGTAACATTAACGGTCAAAAGTGATGCTATTGATGATGACAACACCACCAGGAAGTGGCAACGCATCGTCTCTTTAACGAGAAGATGGATCGCCATATCAAAGAGCGTCGTGACATAACTTGTTCTTCAGTTTAATATCAATATAAGAAATACAAGCCTACTACCAGCAAGGAAGGCAACAGAAATTTCTCTGAAACCTGGTCTGTTCTCATAGATTTGATATATTTCATGTAAGTCCAAGATCTGGGAATGGAGAATTCCACCAACCCACTTTACAGCAACAAAATCATAAAGGCAAATGCTCAATTGAATATTGTAACCCAATCCATCCGACTGATTGGTTGAGCTAAAGATTATGTTGGACCAACTTGGCTGCTTAGACTGTTCTCAGTTTTTCTCCAGTCTAGAAATGCAAGTTTAGAACCACAGAGGTCTGTACAAACGCACATTCAATCTGGTTTCCGAGTGCGCTGAGGAAAGTGAACAGACGACACACTTTTATGCAAAGCAACCATTAAAACCTTTCCTCAAGGCAGCTTCATCCAAATTCCTGCCGATAAAAACCAGCTTGCTTTCTCTCTTTTCTTCAGGCCCCCATGGCTTGGCTGGGCAACCATCCAACATTGAGTGTACACCCTGAAAGGCCAGAAACATGCCCAACACAGATTTGCTCGTCAAGAAAAATCATTTTATAGAAACCCTTAAATAGTTACCGTTTTATGATTCCCCTTCCTTTTTTGTGATGTAACCACGTAAAACATTAGAAAGCATTATGATAGCATGGCCATCAAAGACTCCATAAGTATACCTGAATTACATATCTTCCACACGCATCATTTACTGAAAGGACACCTTTCAGACGATACAAATCATCACCCTTTTCTTCAACCATTCTCTCAAGCCAATCGTTGACCTAAATAACAGGGGAGACGAAATAATATGAAAAGAAGCACAAAGGCTAGGGTAGAACAACAAATGGCGGTGCATTAACTTTTGTTGTATGGGTGAGGAAGAGGAGAGAAGAAACATGAACGGGCTTCATAACGTATGTGCGTATATACCGTATTGTTAGGACTGATATATATATATATATATATATATATATATATATATATATATATATATATATATATATATATATATATATATATATATATATATATATATATATATATATATAAACCAGCCGATGAAATCCCATATATGATAAAAACAACAACAACAACAACTAAGCCTTTTCCCATACTAGACGGGATCGGCTACATTGATTCTTTGTTTCCACATAGCTCTATCATGTGCCATGTTAGCAGTTAACTCATAATAAGCTAGATCATTCTTTATTGTTTCTTTTCAATACTTTTGTGGTTGTCCTCTACCTCTTTTAATACTTTCCAAATTTAGTTTTTCTAACCTTCTTACAGGTTCTTCTTTTGATCTTCTTTCTATATGTCCAAACCATCTTAAACGATGTTCTCTCATTTTATCCTCTATTGGTGTCACTCCTAATTTGTTTCTAATAACCTCATTATGTATACGGTCTTTTCTTGTATGACCACTCATCCATCACAACATCTTCATTTCTGTCACAAACATCTTTTGTTCATGTTGATGGTTAACTGCCTAACATTCAGAACCATAAAACATGGCAGGTCTAATTGTTGCTCTATAATATTTACCTTTTTAACTTTAATAGTATCTTCTTATCACAAAGAATATATAATGCTCCTCTCCATTTTAACCAACTAGCATTAATTCTATGTATAAATCTCCATCAATTCTTTCATCACTCTGAAAAATTGACCCTTGGTATTTAAAACTTTCTTTTTGGGGGGATGCGATGTGTGCCAATTTTAATTTATATGTCCTCTGAAGTAACCAAATGATCAAACTTACATTCAATATATTTTGTCTTTGTTCTACTAAGTTGGAGGCCTTTACTTTCTAATGCTTCTCTCCATAGTTCCAATTTTACTTTTTCCTTAGACTCTTCCACTAACACAATATCATCTGCAAATAACATACACCAAGGCACTCCATCTTGAATATGTTTTGTTAACTCATCCATCACCATTATAAATAAGTATGGACTTAAAGTTGATCCATGATGTAACCCAATATTAACTTCAAAGAAGTCTCTCATTCCTTCATGAGTCCTCACACATGTTTTTGCACCATCGTACATGTCTCTTATAAGGTTAATGTAAGTCAATGGGATACTTCTTTTTTTCAAGATTCTCCAAAAGCTTTTTCTAGATCAATAAATATCATGTGAAGATATTTCTTTTTTACTCTAAAATGTTCCATAAGACGTCTTAAAAGGTGAATCGCTTCAACAGTAGATCTGCCTGGCATGAATCCAAATTGGTTCACTGTTATACTTGATACTTGTCTTAACCTACGTTCGATAATTCTTTCCCACAATTTCATAGTATGGATCGTTAACTTGATACCTCGATAATTCGCACAATTATGAATGTCTCTCTTGTTCTTATATATGGGGATAAGTGTACTCGCTCTCCATTCCTCGAGCATCTTTTGGTTTCTCCATATTTCATTAAATAGTCTTGTGAGAAAGTGATTCCTATTTCTCCTAATATTTTCCTAACTTCTATAGGAATATTGTCAGGTCCTACCAATTTAACACTCTTTATATGTTTAAGAGACTCTTTGACTTCATTCTTTTGAATATGTCGGTAGAAATTGTGGTTTATATATTTTTCTGATCTGGCTAACTCTCCTAAGCTAATAGTAACATCTTTATTTTCATTAAAAAGCTTATAAAAAAAAAATTTCCATCTATTTCATATATCATCATTTGTAAGTAATTAAAATTTTGTTGCGGTAGTACATGAATGGACAGAGAAACTTCTACATATAAAGACGTTTTTTAGAAGCTTACATGTGATTACAAACAACAACTACAACAACAACTAAGCCTTTTCCCATACTAGACGGGGTCGGCTACATTGATTCTTTGTTTCCACATATCTCTATCGTGTGCCATGTTGGCAGTTAACTCACAATAAGCTAGATCATTCTTTATTGTTTCTTTCCAACACTTTTGTGGTTGTCCTCTACCTCTTTTCATACTTTCCAAATTTAGTTTTTCATACCTTCTTACAGGTTCTTCTTTTGATTTCTTTTTATATGTCCAAACCATCTTAAATGATATTCTCTCATTTTATCCTCTATTGGTGCCACTGCTAATTTGTTTCTAATAACCTCATTATGTATACGGTCTTTTCTTGTATGACCACTCATCCATCTCAACATCTTCATTTCTGTCACAGACATCTTTTGTACATGTTGATGATTAACTACCCAACACTCAGAACCATAAAACATGGTAGGCCTAATTGCTGCTCTATAATATTTACCTTTTAACTTTAATGGTATCTTCTTATCACAAAGAATACCTAATGCTCCTCCCCATTTTAACCAACGAGCATTAATTCTATGCGTAACATCTCCATCAATTCTTCCATCACTCTGAAAAATTGACCCTAGGAATTTAAAACTTTCCTTTTGGGGGATGCAATGTGTGTCAATTTTAATTTTTATGTCCTCTGAAGTAACCAAATGATCAAACGTACATTCCATATATTCTATCTTTGTTCTACTAAGTCGGAGGCCTTTGCTTTCTAATGTTTCTCTCCATAGTTCTAATTTTCTATTAACTTTTTTCTTAGACTCCTCCACTAATACAATGTCATATGCAAATAACATACACCAAGGTACTTCATCTTGAATATGTTTTGTTAACTCATCAATCACCATTATAAATAAGTATGGACTTAAAGTTGATCCTTGATGTAACCCAATATTAACTTCAAAGAAGTCTCTCATTCCTTCATGAGTCCTCACACATGTTTTTGCACCATCATACATGTCTCTTATAAGGTTAATATATATCAATGGGATACATCTTTTTTCCAAAGTTCTACAAAGAACCTCCCTCAACACTCTATCATAAGCTTTATCTAGATCAATAAATATCATGTGAAGGTCTTTCTTTTTGGTTCTAAAATGTTCCATAAGACGTCTTAAAAGGTGAATCGCTTCACCAGTAGATTTGCCTGGCATGAATCCAAATTGGTTCTCTGTTGTACTTGATACTTGTCTTAACCTACGTTTGATAATTCTTTCCCACAATTTTATAGTATGGCTCATTAACTTGAGACCTCGATAATTCGCACAATTTTGAATGTCTCCCTTATTCTTATATATGGGTATAAGTGTACTTGCTCTCCATTCCTCGGGCATCTTTTGGTTTTTCCATATTTCATTAAATAGTCTTATGAAGTGATTCCTATTTCTCCTAATATTTTCCAAACTTCTATAGGAATATTATCTGGTCCTACCGATTTACCACCCTTTATATGTTTAAGAGCCTCTTTGACTTCATTCTTTTGAATACGTCGATAGAAATTGTGGTTTATATACTTTTCTGATTTGGCTAACTCTCCTAAGCTAATACTAACTTCTTTATTTTCCTTAAAAAGCTCATAAAAATAGTTTTTCTATCTATTTCTTATATCATCATTTGCCACTAGAATTTTTTCATCCTCGTTCTTGATGCAACAACAACAACAACTAAGCCTTTTCCCATACTAGACGGGGTCGGCTACATGGATTCTTTGTTTCCACAGATCCCTATCGTGTGCCATGTTAGCAGTTAACTCCCAATAAGCTAGATCATTCTTTATTGTTTCTTTCCAACACTTTTGTGGTCGTCCTCTACCTCTTTTAATACTTTCCAAATTTACTTTTTCTAACTTTCTTAGAAGTTCTTCTTTTGATCTTTCTATATGTCCAAACCATCTTAAACGATGTTCTCTCATTTTATCCTCTATTGGTGCCACTCCTAATTTGTTTCTAATAACCTCATTATGTATACAGTCATTTCTTGTATGACCACTCATCCATCTCAACATCTTCATTTCTGTCACAGACATCTTTTGTACATGTTGATGATTAACGGCCCAACACTCAGAACCATAAAATACGGTAGGCCTAATTGCTGCTCTATAATATTTACCTTTTAATTTTAATGGTATCTTCTTATCACAAAGAATACCTGATGCTCCTCTCCATTTTAACCAACTAGCATTTATTCTATATGTAACATCTCCATCAATTCTTTCATCACTCTGAAAAATTGACCCTAGGTATTTAAAACTTTCCTTTTGGGGAATGCAATGTGTGCCAATTTTAATTTCCATGTCCTCTGAAGTAACCAAATGATCAAACTTACATTCTATATATTTTGTCTTTGTTCTACTAAGTCGAAGGCCTTTGCTTTCTAATGTTTCTCTCCATAGTTCCAATTTTCTATTAACTTTTTCCTTAGACTCCTCCACTAATACAATGTCATCTCCAAATAACATACAGCAAGGCACTTCATCTTGAATATGTTTTGTTAACTCATCCATCACCATTATAAATAAGTATGGACTTAAAGTTGATCCTTGATGTAACCCAATATTAACTTCAAAGAAGTCTCTCATTCCTTCATGAGTCCTCACACATGTTTTTGCACCATCATACATGTCTCTTATAAGGTTAATATATGTTAATGGGATACCTCTTTTTTCTAAAGTTCTCCAAAGAACCTCCCTCGATACCCTATCATAAGCTTTTTCTAGATCAATAAATATCATGTGAAGGTCTTTCTTTTTTGCTCTAAAATGTTCCAGAAGAAGTCTCAAAAGGTTAATCGCTTCAATAGTAGATTTGCCTGGCATGAATCCAAATTGGTTCTCTGTTGTACTTGATACTTTCTTAACCTACATTAGATAATTCTTTCCCATAATTTCATAGTATGACTCATTAACTTGATACCTCGATAATTCGCACAATTTTGAATGTCTCCCTTGTTTTTATATATGGGTATAAGTGTAATTGCTCTCCATTCTTCGGGCATCTTTTGGTTTTTCCATATTTCATTAAATAGTCTTGTGAGCCAAGTGATTCCTATTTCTCCTAGTATTTTCCAAACTTCTATAGGAATATTATTTGGTCCTACCGATTTACCACCCTTCATATGTTTAAGAGCCTCTTTGACTTCATTCTTTTGAATATGTTGGTAGAAATTGTGGTTTATATACTTTTCTTACTTGGCTAAATCTCCTAAACTAATACTAACATCTTTATTTTCATTAAAAAGATTATAAAAATAGTTTTTCCATCTATTTCTTATATCACCATTTGCCAGTAGAATTTTTTCATCCTCATCTTTTATGCATCTAACATAATTAAGATCTTTAGTTTTTTTATCTCTAGCCCTAGCTATCCTAAAACTAACTCTTTCACCCTCTTTTGTGTTGAGTTTTTTATATAAGTTCTCCCAAATCTCAGCTTTTGCTTCACTAACGGCCTTTTTCGCTTCCTTCTTTGCTTTCTTATAAGCTTTTAAAGTTTCACTAGTTTTCTTAGCATAATGTAATTTGTAACATGTCCTCTTTGCCTTGATTTTATTTTGTACTACTTCACTCCACCACCAAGCTTCCTTTTGTGCCGGTACACCTCCCTTAGATACCTCTAACACATCTTTCGCCACTTTCCTAATATGTATAGCCATCTTGTTCCACATATCACAGGGTGTGCCAACATAATTCCAAACATCTCCTTGCAAGACTTTCTGTTTAAATATATCTTCTTTCTCGCTTTTGAGGTTCCACCATTTAGTCTGAATAGCTCGATGCACTCTTTTCTTCTTTGTCTATTTTTTTATTTGTAAATCCATAACTAAAAGTCGATGTTGGGTGGTTAAGCTTGTTGGAGATCAAGTTTCGCTTTATAGTTTTAGTATCTTCAGTCGGTGTAAGTCTAGTTAGGTGGTTTGAGTCATGTTATGTACTTGGATCCTAATGAATCGGATCAGATTCATTAGGATCCATCAGGAACCATTTACTTTAAATAGGGTCATTATAATCTTTTAAGTTATAATAGGGATTAGTATAAAGTGTAATTAGGGTTACTTTGTAATACACGATGGAATAAATAAAAAGGTGGAGAGGGACGACAACCAAGGTGTGGCCGACTGCTGCCCCATTTTCAGATTTTCTATTTTGTTTCCTGTGCAGCCATATTAATCATGATTTGATGCTTGGAATCAACATGGTATCAGAGCCTAATCTAGGTTTTTCAGCCATCGTGAAAAGCTAATCGGGAGATTAAGAAGCCCCATTCAAAAACAGTGAGTTTTATCTACTATTCATTGTATTATTTCAGTCTGAAATGACAGCAGATTCATCGTTAAAGGTGAATGTTGGTTGTTGAATTTGTGTATTGAAGAAAAACCACGGATTCAATTTGAAGCATTTGATTTTAATTAGTTCGGTCAGTAAGAACCCTAATATCTATCATTTGGTAAAAACGTGAAGGAGATTTGAAGATTGTCACAACCTATTTGCAGTGATCAGTCACTAGTGAAATCGACAGAAATATAGAAATCATATTTGTTGATTGCACGCAAATGTCTAGTGTAATTTAACCAAATATGGAAAGTACGAAGATGAATGATACATATGAAAATTGTTCAACAGATAAGATTGAAGGATTTCAAATAACAAATCTAAAACTGGACGGAAGAAAATTTCTTCAGTGGGCCCGATTGATAAAACTGGCAGTAATGGCAAGGGGGCGTTGGGATTATTTGACTGGCGATATGATTCAGCCTCAAATTAACGATCCTCTATACTCAAAATGACGCAGGGAAAATGCACTTATCAGTGCCTGGCTCCTACAGTCAATGTCTCCATCAATTGCCAATACGTTTATGATTTTGAAAACAGCTAAAGACATTTGGTTGGCAGTTCATGATGCTTATGCTCAGAGGAAAAACATAGCCAAGAAGTATGATATTATTGAGAAGATTAGAAGATGCAGACAAGGAAACATGTCAGTTAGTGAATATTATGCAGAACTTCGAGGCCTCTGGGAAGAATTACAATTTTATTCTAAGACAAAATGTTAGAATTGCATACAAGAGAGGAATGAAGAGTTTGAAGAAAGGAAAGTATTTGATCTTTTATGGGGTATCTCTTCAGATTATGAAGCAGTGAAAAACAACATCCTGAGTAGAGAACTACCGATGTTAAGCACAATATATTCACTCTTACTGCGAGAGGAAGATAGGAAACACTTCGAAAAAGAAGCAAAAGTTAATACAGAAACCACTACGTTCGTAGGGAGAAATACACAGAGCTGCTCTTCATTTCCTCGTGGTAGAGGTAATTATGGTCGTGGTAGAGGTAGGTTTATACCTCATTTTGATGAGAAATCCAAATTAACATGTTCTCACTGTGGGAAAACACGACACACAAAGGAAACGTGTTGGGAATTGATCGGAAGACCCACTCAATTTCAAAATAAACCTAACAGTGCTTATTTGACCAGTGAACAGAATAACAAACAGAATATTGAGAACAGTGCCAGCTCACTAGCAGAAATGAAAAAGGAGATTGAATTGCTTAAGACTCATTTGGTTGATTCACATGCTCCATCTACTTCCTCCAGTAATGAAGCTCAGGCAACCATGGCATCTCCATTCTCATTCTTAGCTAAGGGTAATATGAACACTCCTAACTCATAGATATGGGTTATTGCCATATGGTCAGTAGAAAAGAATGGTTTGATAGTTATGAGCAGACTCGAGAACCTATTCACATCCGTTTGGCAGATGGTTCACATACTCCAATATTGGGAAAAGGGAACATTATTACTTCTTTTCGTGTATTGAAAAATATTTTACATGTTCCTAGCTTATCAGTTAATTTACTATCCGTATTTGCTTTAACTCAAGAACTGAAATGTCGTATAATTTTTTATTCTACTGGATGTATATTTCAGGAAATGAGGACGGAGAAGATCTGTGATCAGGATAATGTAAGGAAAGGTCTCTACTTCTGCGAAGATAAAATTAAAGTGGCGATGCAGTCTACCAGTATTACAGAAAAACAAAAGGATATACCTCCCTGGCATCAAAGATTGGGACATTTACCTTTGTCTAAACTTAGAATTTTACTTCCTAAATTCAGTTTATATAATAATTTAAATTTGAACTGTGAGATCTGCCAGAAGGCAAAACATCATCGTACTTCATTTCCCTTAAGTAAAGAAAAATCATCTACTCCTTTTGAAATTATGCATTCTGATGTTTGGGGTCCTTGTAATACTACCTCTTTGCATGGTTTTAAGTACTTTATAACTTTCATAGATGATTGCACCAGGTTTACAATGATATATCTTATGAAAACTAGAGATGAAGTAACGAATATTTTTCCCATCTACCGTAAATTTGTACGTACTCAATTTCAGGGCATTATTAAGATCCTTCGCAGTGATAATGGTGGAGAATTCATGTCACAATTCCTTCAATCATACTTTGTCGAAAACAGAATGTTGCATCAGACGTCATATGCATATTCTCCCCAACAAAATGAGGTATCTGAAAGGAAGAACAGCCATATTCTGGAAGTTGCCAGAACCTTACTGATTGGGTGTAATGCACCTAAATACTATTGGGGTGAAGCATGTTGACAGCAGTGTATCTTATAAACCGCATGCCTAGTAGAATCCTAAATGATAATACACCATTTCACTCATTATGTCCTCAGCAGAAGCAATTTCATTTACTTCCAAGAGTTTTTTAGTGCACTTGTTTCATTCATCTACATCATGGTTTAAAAGATAAACTAGATGCTAGATCACTCAAATGCATATTTGTGGGGTATTCTTCTACTCAAAAAGGATATAAGTGCTATGATCCTATTAGTAGAAAAGTGTATGTTACTTTGGATGTTACATTTCATGAAGATACACCATTTTATGAGATCCAGGATAATTTTTTATCTGAAATAACTTTCTCACATGTGATGCCTATCCCTCCAACGGAAGATCAGCTACAACCTGAGAAGGAAAACGAAGAGAGAATACTCACTCAGAAGAAAGACTGGCAGATATATTCTAGAGGTGACAGAAAGGTATTTTCACTAGATCAAGATAGTTGCTCAGGTTCAGATTCTCCTACTACTCAGGTTATTTCTAACACTCCAGATATCGACCTTCCTATTGCAGTCAAAAAAGGGAAAAGAGAAGCAGCAAAATACCCTCTGCAGAATTTTGTGTCATATTCTAACTACCCTGAAGAATATCAGGCGTTTGTGGTGAATTCTGATTCAGTATTTATTCTAAGAACATTTGAAGAAGCTGAACAGAAGTCAGAATGGAAGAAAGCAATGGAAGAAGAGATTAATGTACTAGTCAGAAATGAAACTTGGGACCTGGTAGAGTTACCAACAGGAAGGAAAACCGTTGGATGCAAATGGATGTTTTCGGTAAAGTATAAAGCAGATGGCAGTATTGAAAGATACAAAGCCAAATTAGTGGCAAAAGGTTACAGTCAGTCATATGGTATTGACTACACAGAGACATTTGCTCCAGTGGCAAAAATGAATACAATTCGAATAATTTTGAGCGTGGCTATTAATAAAGGATGGGAGCTATGGCAATTAAATGTGAAGAATGCTTTCCTTCAAGGAGATCTCATAGAAGACATTTATATGGATATACCTCCAGGTTATTGTCAGAGGCAAACACGGAGTAAAGTATGTAAATTGAAGAAATCCATCTATGGCTTGAAGCAATCCCCACCGGCATGGTTTGAAAAATTTAGTGATGGCATTATAAAATTTGGTTTCAGTAAATGCACCAGTGATAATACACTTTTTATCAAGCATGGCCAGAAAATTATCATACTCTTAGTCTATGTGGATGACATCATTATTACTCGTAACGATACAGAGGGCATAGCTGAGTTAAAGAAGAGATTAAAAACGTTATTTGACCTTAAGGACTTGGGCAGATTACATTATTTCCTGGGGATAGAGATCATTCATAAAAGGGACACCTTATTTCTAAGTCAAAGGAAATACATCCAGGACTTAATCAAGGAAACAAGAATGGAAGAGTGCAGGATATGTTATATTCCTATGGACACTCCGAAAGAAGAGGATACTCAATCTACAGAACAATATGAAGATGTTGGCAAGTATCAAAGATAGGTAGGAAAATTGATATATATATAACTATAACTCGACCTGATATCAGCTTTGCCATGGGATATGTCAGTAGGTGGTTGCATTGCCCGTCCAGACCTGATATCAACTATATGCTCCTCATTCATCTATGAATTTAGAAATTTACACAGATGCTGATTGGGCAGGTTCCAAGACAGATAGGAAATCTACGTCAGGGTATATGGTATGTCTAGGCGGCAATATAGTCTCGTGGAAGAGTAAAAAGCAATCAGTGGTGGCCAGATCGAGTGCTGAGGCAGAGTATCGTGCAATCGCTCTAGGAATGTGTGAAGGCCTATGGATTATATCACTTCTGAAGGAGATTGGGTTCAAAGACAACATGCCAATTAATTTTTTCATAGATAGTAAAGCAGCTCTCCAAATAGCTTTGAATCGTGTATTTCATGAGAGGACGAAACACATAGAGATTGATTGCCACTTTATTAGAGAGAAAATTTCTCAAGGCATATTCAACCTTGTTCATGTACGCTCAAAAGATCAACTGGCTGATATCCTTATTAAAGCAGTACCTGTGAATGTCTTTAAAAAATTCTTACAAGGATAGAAATTACTACTCTTCAAGACTCAACTTGAGGGGGCGTGTTGGAGATCAAGTTTCGCTTTATAGTTTTAGTGTCTTTAGTCTCTGTAAGTCTAGTTAGGTGGTTTGAGTCATGTTATGTACTTCGATCCTAATGAATCGGATCATATTCATTAGGATCCATCAGGAACCATTTACTTTAAGTAGGGTCATTATAGTTTTTTAAGTTATAACAGGGATTAGTATAAAGTGTAATTAGGGTTACTTTGTAATACACGATGGAATGAATAAAAAGGTGGAGAGGGATGGCAGCCAAGGTGTGGCCGACTGCTGCCTCATTTTCAGATTTTCTATTTTGTTTCCTGTGCAGCCATATTAATCATGATTTGATACTTGAAATCAACAAAGCTTTCTCCTGGAATTACCTTACAATCTTTACAACACACTTTATCTTTTTTTCTACAAATAAAGTAATCAATTTGTGTTTGTGATAAGCCACTCTTATAAGAATTACAAGCTCATCTCGTTTTTTGAAGATTGTATTAACTATAAAGAGATCAAATGCCATAGCAAAATTTAAAATCTCCCTACCTTCTTCATTTATATCCTCAAAACCAAAGTTTCCAGGAATACCTTGATATCCTAATGCCTCTTTACCGACATGTCCATTTTAAGTCTCCTCCTAAACAAATCATCTCCCTTTGTGGAATCTTTTGAATCACCTTATCTAGCTCTTCCCAAAAAACTGTCTTTATACTATCTTCTAGTCCTACTTGGGGTGCGTAAGCACAAAATATATTCAAAACCTCTACTCCTAACACTAATTTCAACATCATGATTCGGTCACCATATCATTGTATGTCTACTACACTATCCTTTAAATCTTTATTTATGATAATACCAACTCTATTACAAGCCTTTTCTTTACCTGAGTACCATAATTTAAAACCTGTATCCTCTATCTCCTTTGTTTTTTCTCCAACCCATTTTGTTTCTTATAAACATAGAATATGAATCTTTCTCCGAATCATAGTATCTACCACCTCCATTAGCTTACCGGATAATGTTCCGATATTCCAAGAACCAATACGAATCTTATTATCTAGGACTAGCTTCCTTACCCCCCGCATCCGTCCATAATCAAAATGTGGAGACCCTCTCTGCAAATTATTACTACATTCGGGCGGCAATGTAGCGGGACTAACTTCTTTACCCACACCCGTCCATGATGTGAGAGCCCTCTTTGCAATTGATTTACTACATTCAAGCGAAAATGTAGTGGCCCTTGCTTACTTCTTACTGCATTCGGGCTCTGCAGCACGTCGCTAGGCGGGGATGCCCCAAATCAATGCTCATAATTTTTGTAATTCATGTTATAAAAATCCGATGAAGTTTTACGCTTGCTGTCGAAAGCCTAACACAACCCTCCTCCTTTATCCGGGCTTGGGACCGGCAATGCAAGGGTGATCCCTTACATGGGCGGAGTTTGTAATCCATGTTATAAAATCCGACAAAATTTTACGTTGGTTGTCGGAAGCCTAACACAACCCTCCTCCTTTATCCGGCCTTGGGACCGGCAATGCAAGGGTGATCCCTTACATGGGCAGAGTTAGAAGCTTACATGTGATTATGACAGCAAAATTTTGGTAGCTCCCTCTTAACCTATCTTGCATGGATACAGGTATGGTACCATTACAGGGCACAGGTAAGCATACGTGGTATGATAATTTTGAAAATAAAAGGTACTGTCACTATATAAAAAATAACATATTATACATATATATAAACACAAAAATTGACTGCAAAAACGTAGTGTAAAACTTATTAAATTGAAACATAACTTTTAACATAGCAAAAAAGCAACATCGTGAACAAGAAACTCACATTAGACATTGGTTTCAATTTCATAAGATACAGTTTCAACTTTCAACATCAAAATCTAACACTTTTGGTTCGGAATCAGGTTGACCCATATGGGTATTAGTCTGACTTGCCTATTCATAACAGAAGTTTGGAAAACTCATAGCGCATGGGTACATGTACACAACCAAATGGATCCAAATCTAAAAAATCTGAAAACCTATACACAAGTACTGGTGATGTACCTGTACAGGCTAACTACCCTGTATGGGTACTGCATCGTAAATGCAATACCCATACATCATGGATCTTAACCATTAGATGGAATGTCATCCGACGGTTAGTTATGGGAATAGGTACTCTGGGTATCGTATCGCATTTCTAAATTTACATACATATGTGTATAATATACATAATCCAAAATAAAATACAGGGAAAAGAAACACTCCGAGCTGGTTGCTTCAATTTAGTGGTTGTACGATCTTTATAAACTATAAACTATTAGAGGAAAAAACAAAGCCAGACAAGTTTTCAACTGTTCAAAACAAACATTGATGGAAAATTGTTAATATGTACATTTAATCCAACAAAGCAACTAGAAGATGCTTGTTTATGAGAAAAAACATGCACGTATCTGGTTTCAGATCATGCGCATGAGCATTAAAGGATTAGAATACCATAGAACCTACATACCAAATCAACAGAGTAAGAACTTCAACTCAAGGTATAGATCAACTAGATGTGTACTTTAGAACCAGTTCCCACCAGGAACAAAAGCATGTCCTAGCCGTGGAAAAACTGGTTGGTAAACTGCATGACCTTTGGTTAACCTCGAACATGAACAATCAGATGCTTCTGTTTAAGATGGATTATCAGTGCCTCAGAAAGATCCAATCTGGACATAAAGCATATAATGTAATATTTCATCTATTATGTACACTATATAACCTATGCATCTCTTCCCCATGGACTCATGACTAGCTGGAGATATCAAAGTATGGTTCAACAGTCAACCGTATTCTGAACAGCGAGTACTATTATCTAACATACAACGGCACCTATATCTTATCTGCATTTAGATGCATTTATTTGGTTGATTAATATTACTTCAGATCCTAACCAACAAGATGCATTCACTTAAATGTCTAAACTGTGAAAGGGATATGGCCCCTTTTTTACTCAGATAGCTGTAGGAGCTGCAAGCATGCTTTTAATTGTTCCTCAAATACCCAATATAACTTGGATCCACTTATTATTGAACCAGATCAACACCTGGAATGAGATACGGCACTGCTGCTGCACAACTGGCAAGAAAATATGCAAGTAGACCTGGGCATGGCACTTGCAGGATCAACTGCTCAAAACTTCGGACCAACTCTAGATCATCCAGTTGAGGAGCTCAATCCCAAATAGGAAGAATGAGCAGATTTATGTTGTGTTTGAGAAATTGAGAATGAACACATTAGTTAGGAAAAGCTCAGTAACACTTAAATGCATTTGCACATGTGATTGGATAATATTGAAGTACTACAGACTATGAAGGTGATCAAAACTACCTCATCAAGATCTAGGGTCCTGTCTGACACAATGCTTACAGAAGAGACAGCAGCATCATGCACATGACCGTGATGGTGTTCAACACTATGCTCTGAAAAAGGGCATTCAAACAACTAGTTCAGTATAGTGTGACAATTAAATTTCACACACTATGCAGTATATCAATAATTAGCTTGCCAGGAAAAAATATAGAATACTCAGTACATGCCCAATTTAACCTTGGAGGCCACATAAATGAAAAGCATTGAAACAATAACAATGGCAACGTAATAAAGATGAGGCTTCATGCAACGGTATGAAACTCATGCTTATAACTAAGAGATATGCATGAGGAATCATCATATATTTGTTCGATTGTGATAATTCAGTCCCTGCCTACCTATATTTAGCTTATTTAGTTTATAACCAGAATGAAAGTTTTGAATCCAGTTTTTGGACTCCCTGAAAACAAAGGAGTTATTATGCAAAGCGTATGTACCATGCAGCAGCTGGAGACTTGACTTGCACGAGGACGCAACTCTTGAGATGTAAGGCCCTCACTTTTAAAAAAAAATAGTTTTGATCTTTAATGATATTGGTAGGGTTGCCACTATAATAATGTTCAATGATATTTTCATAAACTTTTAACAAGATACTACCAGAATGGAAGATGTGAAGCAAATTCTAATCTCCTTAAAAATAAAGGAGGTATCGGTTATGCAATCCAAACACAACATTTTGAGTGTGCATCCTGTCTTCACAGCTAGACTTGATTAATCGACATGAGAACATGACTCTTAAAACATAAGGTCACCAGTTCAATAATTTTCAAATGGTGATACTAGTAGGACCTTCAATATTCTTTATAGCAGTTTCAGTAATTTGGAACACATGACCAATTGCTATGAAATTGGTCATTTTCGGATAACATACTGATAGTGATGGCTCACCTCCTCATAACATAAATTACATTGATTGGGGAAGGCAACATAAATTACATTGATTGGGGAAGGCAGACCAATTTTACAACTCATTAGGTCTGGAATGCTTGTGGATAAAACATTGGGTTGGGCAGTATATAGCCATGATTTTCTCATTCAAACAAGGTCAGTGAAACCAGTGTTGTCTGACGCGTATCGTATCGTGTATCGCTGGGCTCCACGATACGGGCATATCGTAGAGTATCATACTTTAATATTAAAAAATAGAAAAATATTTAAAAATCAGAAAAATTAGTAAAAATCCGAAAAAATTAGGAAAAATCTGGTAATTGCTTTGAATTCATATAATGCAAAGCTTAGTACATATTGAGCATTCAACATTGAACAATTGCATCCAAATTTATATATTTTGAAGCAAAAAATGAAATACATTTACATTTTACATATTGTAAATTTGTATCAGGGTCATTAACTAAATAATCTTCATCTTCTCCTTGATGAAGATTCAAAGTTTCTCATCACCTTCTGCTTCAAAATCAAAATCTTCATCTCCTTCGTGATGTTGTTGCACTCCTTTCAAATTAATCCATGCAATGTCTTCTTCGGTTAGGAGTGTATTTTATTCATTATCATCCATAATCCACTCATCTAATATATCAAAATTAACAACCTGCTATCTTTGTACATGTAGTTATCATATTTGCTAATTTTCATATGTGAGCAAAACGATGAGCTCCATTTCTTTGATTATTGAGTCTATGACACCTCAATGACGTGATATTGTTACTTGATGATATCTCCTTTTTTTCTTACTGGAGACTAGCTTTTTAACTAATGCTTGAGCTCCATTTCTCACTTCACATACTGAGTTAAGCCTCACACACATTGATCATGTTCAACTCAATGGAAGTCATGTAAGGTGAACCCTAAAATAGTGAAGTTGTGAAATGCCCACTCAATGAACCGAGACAACCAAATTGTTCTTATTGTTTGCGATTTCATGAAATTATAAACTAGTAGCACAAATATACCTAAAAGTTGGCAACAGAAAGGAAAATGATTTTGTCACAATTTTTATTTGTTCTATATTATTCTTATTCAATAAATGAAATTATAAACTCGAATTTACATATTACATACATAGCTTGCAATCCCAAACAAGTATATCGGAGGATGCCTTGGAGAGAAGTGAAGAGAGGTGAAGAGAGGCCAAAAACCTGAAAAAAATTGAAAAAAAATTTGAAAAAAAATTTTGAATTTTTTTTTGGGCGTATCGCACGATACAGAGCGATAAGTTCTGTTTTACGATACTCTTAGGTATACGTATCACACCGTATCGGTGTTCTCAATGCTTGACATCATTGAATCTTTCCCTAACTTCAGAATTACTAGGTTTGGCTTCAAGCCCAAAGAGAAACTAGTGCTACTAGAACACACGAGTCATTTTCACAGACAAGATGCTTTTCATAGAAAAACAATGTTCACCATGGCAGTGATCATTATGATCATTGGCATCTTCAGTTGCATCCGCATGAATTTGATTTTCAATCCTGCAAATAAGAAATCTAAGTATGTAAAGGAAATATATATACAAATTACACACTGTTACATATCTAGAGGAAACTTCCTTCTAGTTTTGATGTACAAAATATAGCAAAATAAAGCAACGACCTGTCGAGATCATATCCTCCAATTCCTAAAACAAAATCCATGTCAACAGCCCCAAATTCAGCTTCCTTGATTTGAGCCATTCCATTGATGAGCTACAAGAACAAAACCAGACAGATCTTATTTTAACTGTATAACATGGAATTCAGTATTCAAAGAGAATCTGCAGCCTACATAGAAAGAAAATGTGCACTTCACCTTAATTCTCTTCCTCAACGCTTTCAATTCTTCTTCTGTAACTAAATCTTTCTAACGAATGACCAAGAGAAAGATAGATCAAAATAAGTGAACAGGAATGCTTGGATAAGCAACTCCAGCACATGAGATTGTATAGAAGTAATCTCTTAAAATTTACCGACCTTATTCAATATAATTCTATCAGCATATGCAACTTGTTCAACAGCCTCATTAACCACCCATCTGGGTTTCACCTCATCCAAATGCTGCAAAGCATGCTTACAATCAACTAATGTAACAACGCCATCAAGCTTTACATGTCGAGCAACCAAATCATCTGTACAGAATGTTTCTATAACAGGGCCCGGCTTTGCAAGACCTAAAAATACATAACAGTTAATGATTCATCAATCACATTGCAGTGAAACTAGGCAGAAAGAGCACTGCTGGCTGCACCTGTTGTTTCTATGACAATATGGTCAAACATGTCCTTCTTTTGCTTGACCAGCTTCAGTAGCATTTTAACAAGATCACCACGGACAGTACAACAAAGGCATCCATTATTCACCATGATAATGTCTTCTGCCACTCTGTTATGGCTAGCCACCAGTGCTCCATCTATATCCACTTCTCCGTACTGCAAAATGACCAAGACACTACATGAATTGACTGAGAACAAAAAAGGAACAAGTTCGACAAAGCACAACATAAGAAATGATACTAACATGCACATCCAACAGAAGTGAAAACAGATCCCAGGAGAAATCACTGATCACTTTATGTACAATTAGTCCTTTTGAGTGATAAGGGCTTTTGCCCTTCCAAGAAAAATTCACCAGGTTCAAACAGGCCAAAAAACTTAAATTCTTTGCAGGACCAAGATAAAACTCAACCTGTTCCCATTGATTTACAAAAATGTAGACTTTTGTTCCATCATAGACATTTGATTTAACAACAAATATGATACCATGGTGGGTCATCTCTTCTCACAAGCCTATGATCTGATGTGAACGTCCTTGCCGCAGGGGGCAGGTAATTCTCTCCATCACGAAAAATTGTAGTCAGGGGCTTGGGTAGTATGTTTTGTATGCTTGAAACAGATAGATAACAACAAACATTTAAATAATGTGCATAAACATGTCCTACGTTTTCCAACATTACGCTACATGTCCTAAAACACCCACTATTATCTCTTGTGTCAGAAGGGTCTTTGTGTTGGGCAGCCATATAACTTATTTTTAAGACCATCGGTTCTTTTTTGGTATATGCATTTCTGCTAGTAACATGCACACAGTGTATCTTAATAAGCTAGAAAAGGAAAGCAAAAAAATGACATCTAACAATTTTCAGGCCTTGTTTTACTGAGATTGTATAGCCGACCCCGTCTAGTATGGGAAAAGGCTTAGTTGTAGTTGTAGTAGTTTTACTGAGATTGTATGACGCATCATGACAACATTGAGAAAAGAAAAAATCTGGCTACAACTTCAAAAATGGGATACTAAGAATACCATTCTTGAAATACAACTTTATCCAAAAAATTGCAAAACATTCGTATACTGGAGTCATGACATGAACAGATGCAATGTCCAGAACTTTTGCATCAAAAGACAGTCAAAGTTGACCTAAGCATCTTCCTTCTCAAGGATGCAGTTAAAGTAGGATCATACATGCTTGCAAATTGAACAGAAACCTATACATCTATTTGTGTGTTAAATACATGAAAATAAAGAAATAATATCTTCATTGTACATTACAAAAAAATATCACGGTACAAAAGCAACTGGTGTATAATATACAGGCTTTCAGCACCAGCACCTTGTAGTTCATAGTTGAAAAGTATAAACAATGTGGCAGTAATGCAGGAGAAAACACAACAAAGAAAAGATATTGTTAAGTCAGCTGCATAACAACCATATATTGTCATATGGAACTATTAGATGATTCCATGAGATCCACATTTGATTATTTCCACTTTGACATGTTCATGGGGCTGTGATCCCAAAGTGTAATAAGTGGAAAGGAATATTTAACATGATATAAGAACGTAAAGAATTGTCTTACGGGTTCATCTTTTCTGGTATCCAAATCTTCGTATATGAATCTACTCCAATTGCTGAGCATTTGAATTCTACCAATCGACCACACATTCTTTTCGATATATGGCGAAACCGAGCATCAGGCCCTACTATAAGGTATCTATAAAGGCAACCTCCTGGTTGATGTTTAATCGGCATCAAATAGCCACCTATCAGCCGATTCCATTTGCTTAAGTTCTGCTTCCACAACCACCTGTTTCCTCCAGAAGGGAAGAAAGTCAAGCATATGGAGGTTCACAGTGAACACGGATAGCCAGAGTCACCACCCAATCCAGACATTTAAAGTTAGACAAGACGTCTTGAAAAAGTCATTACATTTCAGTCGTAGTGCTACGTGATTTGGATTGAGTCAAAATTCTAGTTTTCCTGTTGATTCATATGTGCATCAAAACAGGTATGGAGCTTCTTCATGTGATACAGCTACCCAAATTCCCAAAAGTTGGAGGAGAAAACAACCATTAGCATTAACATTAAATTTCCAAGTGCAAACTACAATCGGAACTCGGACACCTTTACCTCATTTTCTATGACGGCGATCCGCTTTCCATGCTGAGAAGTCAAAATGTGATTCAACAATGTAGTCTGCCGAAAAGAACTCCTAGTGTCAAAAACTCAGCACGTAAAACAGGTATGAGTAAACAAAAAGGCATGATGTTCAAGGTCAAACGAGTTTATCACAAAAGCATCGTGGATAAGGACGAACCTTACCATTTGTTGGAGAAATACTTGCTCAATTGAAATGGTTTACAAACCAGTTCCACCCAAGAGCAAGTCTAACAGATTCTAACTCAAGCCAAAGTCATTCCGCTTAGTGTAATTTCTTTCGTTTACAATTTGAACAAGCGAGTCACAAACCAAGCATGATTTCGGCCAAAACCGTACGTAATCTACGGTACAGATGGCACAAAATTCCGACAAAAGTTCCTTTCTTCCCAATTCGTCCTAATTATCGAACAGTGACGTCAAGGTAGCAATCGAGTACCTTTCCGGCACCGAGAAAACCGGTGATCACAGTCGCAGGGACGCGAGAATCGACGTCCAGGGCGGCAGAAACGGCCTCGGCGACGTCGTAACGCGGAGAGGACCATGTCACCATGGACCTTGGGTGATTTACTCTTTCATAGCTCCGCCCCGAGCCGAACGAGAACGAACCCAGAGCTCCCAGAAATGAGGCAAAGATTCGAGACGAGCTTCCCGAAGGGGAGTGCAACAACCGATTGAGGGACTTCAACGGTGATTTCCCCGTGAGCAAAACCCTGAACACCATCGCCGCTCGAAAGAGAGAGAGAGAGAGAGAGAGAGAGAGAGAGAGAGAGAGAGAAGCTGGCACTAAAACCCTAGGGCTTACGTTCAACAGTTAACTTTTGGAGAATTTGAAGATCAACTTAAACATGCGAAAAATTTCGTTTAGCCCTTCCAATGACATTGCCGTGGAATCGGCCCGGCAGTTCCAGTCGGAACTGAACCTTGTTAGGAGCCGACTGAAGCCGACGACATCAGTGAATTTGGGGGCTAATTGGTTCGATTCCTGTTTCACCTTAAGACCGTTTCAAAACCGTCGGTCTTTGTATTCTTTATTCCAAACGATTTGAGACTCAAACCAAAATTGGTGATTTCGAATCGAAATGAAAAACCAGTTTCATTCGAGTTTGTTGACTGAAACCGAAGCCGAAACTGGAGACTATCCGATTCGGTTTGGATTCCACCTTTGATCAATCAGCCCAAATTTGAAATCCGCAGTTCCAAGCTGTTGGTTCCATAAATTTTCTTTAAAATTTTAATTTTAATGTCTTTTTCTTTAATCTAAAAGGTTTAGAACTCAAGCCGAAATTGGAAGCAGACCGATCTCGATTTTTGAAAGTAGCCATATCTAATTGAAGAGTCCCGGTGAAGTTTTAAGGTAAGATTTGGAACCCAAACCCAAAGATACTTTGTTTTTCTCCAAACTCGGACCTAAACATAATCGGGTTTGGACTGGCCTCACGATTTCAATCGGAACCAAATTGAACCAGAAGTTCTTGAAACGAAACTGATCAAACTGGACCTGGAATTGAGGATCACCTGGCTCAGTTCTAGTTTCACCTTCCATGAAACTGTAATTGAGTCAAAACCGGAGCCGTCAGTTCTGTTTTTTAATGTTACATTTTTAATAATTTTTTCCAATTCCGAGTGATTTAAGACTCAAACCGCAACTTGAATGGGTCAATCAAATTGTGTGATGTCCAACATTTAGACCGATATTCGCATCACCACAACACAAATGATCAACGGTAGAGATGAATGCTTCTCTTATCGGGTCCCGGGTCTTGATAATGAATTCAGAATCATGCACGATCCGAACCGGAACAAGGAGCATAAAACATGGGAAGGTATCCTCCCATTCCCCGAGGCAAACCTTAACGGCTAGTTTCCAATTCGCGAACGCACGTAGCCTTAGAGAACTTTCAAGATCATTGCTATTGTCTATACGAAACAAAGGCTGCATTCGCTTTATAAATATCCAAACCATAAAAAAGGCCTCGTTCTACTCTCTCTCTCTCTCTCTCTCTCTCTCTCTCTCTCTCTCTCTCTCTCGACTATCTCTTGCGCGCGCACATAGATCGTCTCGCAATTGCTTAACTATCTGCAAATTTCTTTCTGTGTTTTGAGTGTGTGGATTTGAGTTGATTTTGCCATCTGTATTTTCGTTGTTTCCCTTTTACTAGTGCTGATGGAGAAAGGAGTGGAAGCGGGATCATTTCCCTCGCCGTCTACCAAGATACCCCAACGGAATCTTAAACAAGAACGCATCCCTCTAAGAAACCCGCCCTTCAAGCCTCATGTACGTGTCTTACTCTCGTTGTAGCTGTTCCTTTGGTTCTCCGCATGCTTTTCTGAATTTGTATCCGGAAATTTTCTATATTGATCGGTTATTTTGCAGATGTAATGGGTTCCGTCCAAGTATCTGATGATTCTACTTTTTACGCAAATTTTCTTGGAAAGAACACTTCCTATAGTAGCTTTCCTTTTTCTTTGCTGGCATTTGATTGTACAGAAAAAAATTCGTTCGCATTAAATTAGTTAATGTTCTTCAATTTGTTATCGATTAGTTGTGTTCGTTTCCTTTCAATGTTTTAGGTTATAGCTGCTTGACAAATTTAGGAGACCCCGCTCTGATAATAATAGTGTGTGCGATTAAAATATTTTTTTTTATCTTTTGATGACATTTAGCTCATATGATCAAATCTCATTTCATACTCATTGTGTTCATACGCTTCGATCCACTTTCCATTACATTGGCTTTATTTCAAGACCTATATATGCTTTTGGAATTGAAGGGGATCGATTCTGAAATCACTGGTATTTTTATTCAGTATGACAGGTTTATTCCAAATAGAGCGGCTATGGACCTTGACATTGCTCAGTATCTGATGGTGGATTCCAAGAAAGAGAAACCAGCAGCCACGAATTCTCCCTCACAAGAAGCTTACAGGAAGCGGTTAGCCGAGGTGTGTTTGAAGAATAGAACGAGGATCCTTGCTTTCAGGAGCAAGCAGCCAGAACCCATGTCGAGTGTTATGCAGGAGATTTGTACATCTCCACAACGGTCTAAATCGGTCAAGCCTCGTCGATACATCCCTCAGGTATGGGTTGCAATCAAAGATGTATGACTTATTTTTAGTCATTGAGTGACAGATTGTTTGTTTTTGAATCTTAATGGTGCCCTGTTTCCAGTATGCAGAGAGAACTCTTGATGCACCCGAGCTTTTGGATGACTATTATCTTAATTTGCTCGATTGGAGCAGCAGTAACATTCTGGCAATTGCTCTTGGTAATTCTGTCTATCTTTGGGACGCATCAGAAGGGGTAGCTTCTGAATTGATGTCTGTAAATGAGAATGGCCCCATTACAAGCATCAGTTGGGCTCCTGATGGTCGGCACCTCGCCGTTGGTTTGAACAGCTCTGCAGTTCAGTTGTGGGATGCCTCGGCAAGTAAGCAGGTTTGTGTTTCTGTCTTCGGACCCAATTCACGAATTCTTGATAAACAGTATTTGATAAAATAAAGGGTGGTTTTAAATTTTGATTTGGAGTTAAATGCTAATATCGCACAATAACTTAGTATGAAGGAAAGGTTTGGTTTTTGTTTTTGTTTTAGATAAGACAGTTCCGGACATTTACATTTGTTACTTTGAAATATCCATATGTTCATTATATTGAGAATCTCGCATTTGTTCATGAAATACTTCAATCAAGGGTTGGATCTCTTGCATGGAATTCACATATTCTCGCAACTGGTGGAAGAGATGGCTTCATATTTAACAATGATGTGCGTGTTCGAGCTCACATGGTTGAGGAGTACAAAGGACATGAGCAAGAGGTCTGTGGGCTCAAATGGTCAAGCACGGGCCAGCAATTAGCCAGTGGAGGCAATGACAACCTTCTGTACATATGGGATCGAACAATAGCGGCAGAACGGAGTGTTAGAACTACTCAATGGCTACACAGACTCGAAGACCATAGAGCTGCAGTTAAAGCGCTGGCTTGGTGCCCATTCCAGGGAAACCTTCTCGTCTCCGGTGGTGGCAGCAATGACCGCTGCATTAAGTTCTGGAATACTCATACAGGTGCCTGCCTGAACTCTGTGGATACCGGTTCGCAAGTTTGTGCACTCTTGTGGAGTAAAACTGAAAGAGAACTGCTTAGTTCCCATGGGATTTCTCTGAACCAATTGACGTTATGGAAATATCCATCCATGGTTAAGATGGCAGAACTAACAGGCCATACTTCAAGAGTTCTGTTCATGGCTCAGGTATAGTATCTGTGCTTTGTAGTTTCATACGTTGGGCAACTGAATGAGAATTCTATACTAATGCTGTTTCATGAAATGTTTCAGAGTCCAGATGGGTGCACTGTGGCGTCTGCGGCAGGGGATGAAACATTGAAATTTTGGAATGTTTTCGGGAATCCAGACGCAACCAAGAAGTCCGTCAGCAAACCGGTTGTAGCATTTGCGAATGCAAACTGCATAAGGTGAAAATTGTGATGGGTGCACTGTGGCGTCTGCGGCAGGGGATGAAACATTGAAATTTTGGAATGTTTTCGGGAATCCAGACGCAACCAAGAAGTCCGTCAGCAAACCGGTTGTAGCATTTGCGAATGCAAACTGCATAAGGTGAAAATTGTGCACATCATCTCTCTTGCAAGTCACATGTCGGTAAGTTTCAGTTTTGCTCTTTGGCAGGTAAAAAAGCTTCTCCATATATATATACACTATTATGAAACATCTCCGGAATTCCTCTTTTGTATAATGGAACTCATTTTCTCGACCATGGAATTTTGCTTTGCATGTCAACTATGGAATTTTGTGTTCTGCTCCTCAAAGCCATCACATGCCGGATTCTTTCTTTCGTTATCAGTTGATTTGTGATGGTATTTATCATCATCATCCGTAGGCATATGATTCTCTGGTAAGATGTCAATTGATTGAGAAGTCTTGTTGAATTTTGTAGGATGTCGGAGGTTTTAAACATTCAAGATAAGCTTGTCCACTCACATTAAATAACTTCCTGATATGATACCAAATGACTGCTGCAAATTTAAGTGTGGCAACCTCATCGGTGATTAGTAAAGTACCAGATTCTTTGTTGCTTAACACTGCCTTTATGTTTATGAATTCCACATTCAAGTTAAGCCATTGATTTTTCAGTTAAGATATCAAATGATTCACAAACCATGAATTGCGGGATGTAGCAAGGTTTTACTTTGAGGTTGAACTTGTTCACTCAATCATATCAAATGGCTTTCAGATACCAAATGACTGTGTGTCTTAAATCTTAATCTGTAGCTTGATATCTTTTTGACAGCATATCTTACATGATGTGTCTTAGTGAAGTACCCTCATTACTTTTGCTGGTTGCGGTATTAATGGCGTCTCTTGGAGGAGATGGGTCAGCTCTTGATAACTCGGTGGTTGTGGCATTAGTAACTGAGTTGGCAGAGAAATTATATTGCTCTTTCTCTTTGTTCATTTCTCATGGCTACTTGTAACTTATTTTTATTATACTGTAACTTATTTTTATTATAATGCGTTGGAATTGAGTGCAGTGGAGCAGGGCCGTCGGGCTTGAACCATCTAGCACGGCTTCTTCAAGGAGCTCCACAAGGGATCAAGAAGAAATCAGAGCACACATAAAAACAGTGCAGAGTCGATCAACCGTAAGAAGGGATTTCTCTTTCTGTAGAGAAACGGATCCG
This sequence comes from Brasenia schreberi, assembly GCA_036023115.1. Taxonomy (NCBI): domain Eukaryota; kingdom Viridiplantae; phylum Streptophyta; class Magnoliopsida; order Nymphaeales; family Cabombaceae; genus Brasenia; species Brasenia schreberi. Next base: position 4,026,763 of record JAYKKT010000086.1, on the reverse strand, counting down.
TTACATTTTGTAAATAGAAAACTGTATTTTTTAGTTAAATATTTTTATGCTAAGTAATGAAAAACTGCAACTGCAGTATGGAAGGGGCCCTCCTTTTGTACCGCACATGCTTTATCTGAGGCTATCTATAACTCTTAGGAGTTCTCCCACTTGGCCATATGAGGTGAATCATGATAATTATTTTTCTCACTATGTCGTAGATTTTCTATCGTATTAATATTATATATATATATATATATATATATATAAATACAACTTTTCAAGAGTTATTCTATTATTTGGTTTTCTATAATCAATGCACATTTCGAACATATCAACTCATGACAACATTCCTTATAAGGACTTAAGTAAGTCTAAACTCATGCTTGTAATATGTTTAGTAAAAAGTATTCAAATATAGCTTTTGTCGAGGGATCTGCTATCATATCTTTTACAGAAAGGTAATTGACGGATATTTCATTCTTTACCATTATATGCTTACTTCTTAAGCTATCAACTCTACTCTTTATAAGAGTTATGACAGTTATGTTATCACAATAAATGACAATTAGCTTGTTAGACATATCCAACTTCAAATAACAAATAAACCGGTTTATCCAAATGACACTCATTGTAGTAATACTACAAGCAATATACTCAGCCTCTTGTTTATACAATAGTACACATCCTTGTTTCCTATATAACCAAGAAACAATACTACTTTCGAATAAGACTACTTGGTCGGAAGTTGATTTGTTATCATCCAAGTATCCAATAATATTTAATTCATCTATCTCATAAAATAATTTTAAATCCCTTGATCCTTTTCTATCTCATAGCATAATTTTAAATCCCTTGATTCATTTAGATATCTAAAAATACTCTTTATGGCAACCCAATATTGCAACCCGAGATTACTTTGATATCAACTCACGAGACCAACGACAAAGCTTATATCAAGTATCAACTCACGAGACTAAGGACAAAGCTTATATCAAGTCTTGTACACAACATAGCATACATCAAGTTGCCAACATCAGCTTGATCATAGGGAACATGAGTTTTTCTTGTCCATCGCTTGGACAATCAGTTTGACTAAGCTTGACTCCTTTGACAATGGGTGTGTTAGCAGCCTTGCATTCACCCATACTGAACTTTTGAGGATATAATCATTATACTTTTGTTGACTTAGACATTAAAGTCTGGAGGTAGTGTTGTTTCTGGATGCCTCACCCATATCTTTCATCTCGAACTTGGAGTTTAACCAATACTTGCTTTTAACAATTATATCATTGTTATTATTAGTCAACAATATATCATCTACATATAATGATAAGGTGACAAAGTGGTTCCAGTGTTCCAAATATAAACATAGTGATCTAATTGATTCGCCACAAACCATATACTATATAGCCTTCTAGTTCTTTCACGTAAATAGTTTCATTAAGATCCCTATTCAAGAAAACAATCTTTACATCTAACTAATATAAATCTAAATCATAAAAGATGACAATTGCTAAGATTATCTTGATAGATGCAAATTTTGCAACTAGAGAATATGTTTCAACAGAATCAATTCCTTCCTTTTGCAAAAAAACATTTTGCAACCAACCTTGCTTTAAATTTTTCAATTGTACCATTCAATTTATATTTCTTTTGGCAAATCAGTCAAGTTTCATACTTGATTTTTCTCAATGGATTCAAGTTCTTCATCCATTGCTTTTAACCAACATAGTGATTCAAATAAACTCATTGCTTCCTAATAACTTCATCTTAATTAACTGAAAAACATGCCTCCTCAACAAAGTAAGTTTCATAATCCTTTAAATAGAATGGGGAAGCTCATGGTCTTTTACGATAACTTAAAGTTTCAGCTTGAATGGTGGGATGGTTTAGTTCTATGGTTCAATTGATGATTCATCAAGATCTAGAAGATTATTATCAGTATCATCATTACTTCTTATAAAGACGTCATTCTTAGTATCCTCTAAGAATTCAACATCCCTACTTTTTATCAACCTGAGGTCTTTATGGTAAAAGCGATACACTTTTGATCCTTTTGGGTATCTCATAAAAATAACCTCAAAGATCTATTATATAACTTATCTCTAGAGTCCCACCTTCGAAGATGACGAAAGTGTGGTTTTCTACCAAACAATACTCATGTAGATCGACTAAGGTCTGGTTAAGATATACAAGGTTGTAGATAGTGCTTCTCCCCAAAATATATTGGGTAATGAACCAACTTCTAACTTATTGAGAGGAGTCCTATTGTATCATTCTATTACACTATTTTGTTGAGGTATCTTAGGCATTGTATTTTGTCTACTTATGCCATATTATTTATAATATTCAGATAACTCGAGAGGCACTACCTCGATAAGATATCAACACTTTAATTATACATCTAAGTATGTTTTCAACTTGTTTATATTCTTTGATTTTGTATAATGTTTCTGATTGATGAGATAAGAGGTATATAAATCTATATCCCGAATAGTCATCACTAAAGGTTAAAAAATAAACTTTTTATGATGTGACCTTATTCTAAAAGGTCCACAAATATGAGTATTTCTAGTGAACTCGTGGCTCTCCTTGCTTCTTTAGGAAAAGGTTTTCTCATCATTTTCATATTTGTTGAAAGTTGTTCAAGAGTCACCAACCATTTTAACTTATTTAGGCTAACGTGTCCTAATCTTCTATGCCAAGCATTTATATCAACAATCATTGCACTTTTGGAAGATGTTGATAGACTTTCATTATTCAATAGGTTGAGTTTGAACAAACCATGTGTTGAATCAAAATTACTAGTAAAACATATATGATTATGTTTTCCTATGGTCACCTTTCTAGAAAAAAATCTAACATCAAAGTCCTTTTTGATAAAACTAAATTGTGCCTAATAGAAAGCATAATTAGAACATCAATTAATAGTACATGTGTTCCTCCTACATTGTGACATGTTGCTCCATAGTTGATCCACCAATCAGAAACACCTTTGTCCATATAAAGGCATTCAAAGATTATGCAAACTATTCACGCTTCTCTTTTTGGCCACCTTGTTAATTGTTATTGTCACCCTTTTTATGATTGCAGTAGCCTTTTTTATAGTGCTCCAATTTTCCACAGCAGAAATACTTTACCCAAGGAGTGGATCCTTGTTTTTTCTTGAAAGCTTGACCTTTCTTTTTGTCAAATTTGTAAGAATTTTTATTTTGTTTTTGTTTGTTCATGTGGTTTCTGGAGCTGGAGCTTAAACCATCCTGAGCTAGAATCAGTTTTTCCTTTTTTCCCTTTGTAAGGTGTTCTTCTTCAATTGTTAATTTAAGAGGTAGTTTTGCTAGAGTAATTTAAGAGTTAATTATAAGGGTTGTGGTAATGTCTCATGAAGAATGTAGACTATTCAATATGGTTGAGATTTGCATTGGATTTGGGATAACTTCTAAGTCTCTAGCCATAACGATCTTATTTATATGCCCGACAACATTATTGGACTCTTTCATCTTATAGGAGTTATATTATTGCAATAGCAATTGAACATACAACTCTAATGTGGTATCATATTTAGCAATAACTACATCAAACATTTCCTTAGCAGTTTTGTATTCCTCAAAGACCCTGACTAAATCATCTTTCATATAAGTTAACATTATGGTTTTAACGAAAATGTCATCTCTATAGAAGGTTTTATAGCTTTCTCTTTCTTCAATTGTTACTTCTCAAAAGGGTTTAGTCATAATTTCTCTTAGAGTATAATTTACTCCTTCTAAGGCAAAGGTATATCTTTTATAGGTTCAAACCATTCACTTATTAAGTTTTTGACAATTCAGAGACACATACTCTTGAAGCCGTTTTAATTATTTAAAAGTTTGACAAATATTCAAAAACCAAGGCCTAACAACTAAGACTTAAGAATAAGGGAAACAAGAAAATGAAATAAAATAAGAATCTGCCAACAAAAAACACTCGATTGCAATAGTATAAGTAGGTTCTTGATAGTGTATTGATTAAGCACCTCTTAAAAATATGAAAAAAATAATTTCACTAACAAGCACTTTTCAGTAATTTCGAGGAAAAGAATCAACTTTGCTCATATTATTGATTGTTTGAGGAAATTTTCTAAAATATCTTAGAATTAAGGGATCAACGAAAATTTTTGAGACAAAATTTAAAATTTTTGAATTATCATGAGCAAATCAGTAATTGCTTCTATCATTAAAAATGAGGCGGTTTCTAAAATCGTTTAGCCCATAGTTTTTTGAAACTACACAAAACCGTGGGTTGAGAAAAGCTCTTTTCCTGGCCTTGCACACTAAGGCTCTTGTTCATGTTCAGACGAAGATGAGTTGTGCTTAGAGAGGAGGGACCAATGAGAACCAAAAGAGTCTTTTGCCCTTCTTTGTTCTTTCTATTAGGAAAAGAAGTTAGAGTTCTAAATTTTTTAGCGATTGCTTTGTGAGAACAATAACCGACGAATTACTTGTATCACATCAAAATATTACCGATGTTACACCAGAATGTTACTGATGTTGGATTCAGATTACCCCTCTTCTTTTTTTGTTTGATTTTAATGATTTGCTCATTTTTCTAGTATTGTAGTTGTTCATTAGCTGATTATGAAGATTTTTCTTTGTTTTTTACTTCTATGTTTCACTGTAACACATTTAACATGCTCTTATTCACAGTTTATTGAATAGTAAAATAAAGAGTTCATTTTGCAGACTAACGTTCCTTAAGAATGATTCCGCTTGTTTGTTCTTTGGTTCTTAAAGATTTTCAATAAAACATAAGAGGCTCTGATACCACATGTTAGAATTGAGTGTAGTGTTGCAATGTCGTTGGGCTAGAATTACCTAGCACGGTTTCTTTAAAGAGATCTCTCTACAAGGGATCAAGAAGAAATGAGAGCAAACATAAAAACAGGACAGTGTCAATCAGTTGTAAGAAGGAATTCTCTTTCTATAGTCTATATTGCACACTTTGTTTTTCTTTTTCTTTGCACATAATATATACTTTTCTCGAGTGTCCATTGCAACTAGGAGAAACAACTCTATCCGTTACATTTTCTAAATAAAAAAAACTATTTATTTATTTAAATTATTTTATGCTAAATAATGAAAAATAAAAATTATAATCGTATGTATGGTATGGAAGGGGCCCTCCTTTCATACAGCACATACATTATGTGACGCCATCCATAACTCTTAGGAGTTACCATCTCCCACTTGGCCATATGAGCTGAATCCGAATAATTATTTTTCTCTCACTATTTGGTAGATTTCCAATTGTATCAATATATTTTTTTTGTATATAAAAATACAACTTCCCAAGAGTTATTCTATTATTTGGTTTTCTATAATCAATACACTTTTTCAACATATCATCTCATGACAATGTTCGTTATAAGAACTTAAGCACGTCTTAACCCCATGCTTGTAATATGTTTGGTAAATAAGTCTTCAAATATAGCTTTTGTCAAGAGATCTGCTATCATATGTTCTATAGAAAGTTAATTGATGAATATTTATTCTTTTTTATCATATCATGTACATAATGATACTTTACCATTATATGCTTACTTCTTGAGCTATCAACTCCACTCTTTATAAGAGTTATAGCTGTTGTGTTGTCACAATAAATGAAGTGATTTATCTAAATGACACTCATTACAGTCATATTGCAAGCAATATATTCTCAACCTCTTGTGTATGCAATGTTGCACTTCCTTGTTTCTTACATGACCAAGAAACAAGACTACATCCGAATAAGACTACTTGGTCGGAAGTTTATTTGTTGTCATCTTTGCACCCGACAAAGCGAGCACTCGAGTATCCAATAATCTTCAATTCATTTATTTTATAGCATAATTTTAAATCCCTTGATCCTTTAGATATCTAAAAATCCTCTTTACGACAACCTAGTGTTGTAAACCAAGATTACTTTATTATTTACTCATGAGACCAACAACAAAGCTAATATCAGGTCTCCTACACAACATAGTATACATTAAGCTACCAACAACTTGAGTGTAGGGAACATTGAGTTTTTCTTGTCAATCGCCTAGCAATCAACTTTATTAAGTTTGACTCTTTTGACAAAGGGTGTGTTAGAAGGCTTGTAGTCACCCATTCTGAACTTTTGAGGATATAATCATTATACTTTTCTTGACTTAGACATAAAAGTCTTGATGTTCTATCACATATAATCTTTATACTTGAGATATAGGATACCTCACTCTTATCTTTCATCTCGAACTTCGAGTTTAACCAAGACTTGGTTTTCACAATTATATCACTATCAATACTAGTCAATAAGATGTCATCTACATATAATGATAGGATGACAAATAGGCTCCTACTATTTCAAACATAGATACAATGATCTAACTAATTCACCACAAATCCAAGTTTTTGATCTATATACTATATAGCCTTCTAGTTGTTTCATTTAAATAGTTTCATTAAGATCCTCATTCAAGAAAACATTCTTTACATCTTAACTAATGTAAATCTAATTCATAAAAGGCAATAACTGCTAATTTTCAATTGTAACATTCAATTGGTATTTCTTTTTTAGTACCCATTTGCAAACAATCATAAAAGGCAGCAATTGCTAAGATTATCTTGATGGATAAAAATTTTGCAACAAGAGAATATGTTTCAACATAATCAACCATCCTTGCTTTAAATTTTTCAAGTAGAGAATATGTTTCAACATAATCAATTCCTTTCTTTTGCAAAAAAACCTTTTCAACCAACCTTGGTTTAAATTTTTTAATTTTACTGTTCAGTTTCTATTTCTTTTTCTGTACCCATTTGCAACCAATTGCTTTTCCTTCTTTTAGCAAATGAGTCAAGTCCCATACTTGGTTTTTTCAATGGATTGAAGTTCTTCATCTATTGCTTTTACCCAATATAGTGATTTAGATAAACTCATTACTTCTTGTTAACTTCATCTTAATCAACAAAAAAACATGTCTCCTCAAAAAAGTAGGTTTGATAATCCTTTAAATAGAATGGAGCTTGTGATCTTTTATGATCACTTAAAGCATCCGTTTGAATGGGATGGTTTAACTTCTATAAGTTCAATTGATGATTCGTCAAGATCTAGAAGATTATTATCAGTACCATCATTACTTCCTATAAGGATGTCATTCCTAGTATCCTATAAGAATTCAACATCCTTACTTTTTATCAACCTTAGGTCCTTATGGTAAAAATGGTACACTTTTAATCCTTTTAGATATCCGATAAAAATAATCTCAAAGACCTACTACCTAACTCATCTCTAGAGCCCCACCTCCGTAGATGACCAAAGTCTGGTTTTCTACCAAACCATACTCATGTAGATCGACTAAGGTCTCTTTAAGATATACAAGGTTGTAGATACTGCTTCTCCCCAAAATATATTGGGTAATGAAGAAAGTTCTAACATATTCAGAAGAGTCCTATTGTATCATTCTATTATACTATTTTGTTGAGATATCTTAGGCATTGTATTTTGTCTACTTATGCCATATTCTTTATAATATTTAGAAAACTTGGTTGAGGCACTACCTCGATTAGATCTAAACACTTTAATTATGCATCCAAGTAGGTTTTTAACTTCTTGTTTGTATTCCTTGAATTTGTCTAATGTTTCTGATTTATGAGATAAGAGGTATATAAATCCATATCTCGAATAGTCATCAATAAAGGTTAAAAAATAAACTTTTCCATGATGTGACCTTATTCTAAAAAGTCTACAAATATGAGTGTGTACTATTTTTAGTAAACTCATGGCTCTCCTTGCTTCTTTAGAAAATGGTTTTCTCGTCATTTTCATATTTGTTGAAAGTTGTTCAAGAGTCACTAATCGTTTCAACATATTTAGGCTAACGTGTCGTAATCTTCTATGCCAAGCATTTATATCAACAATCATTGCACTTTCGGAAGATGTTGATAGACTTTCATTATTCAATAGGTTGACTTTGAGGCACTACCTCGATTAGATCTAAACACTTTAATTATGCATCCAAGTAGGTTTTCAACTTCTTGTTTATATTCCTTGAATTTGTCTAATGTTTCTGATTTATGAGATAAGAGGTATATAAATCCATATCTCGAATAGTCATCAATAAAAGTTAAAAAATAAACTTTTTCATGATGTGACCTTATTCTAAAAAGTCTACAAATATGAGTGTGTACTATTTTTAGTAAGCTCATGGCTCTCCTTGCTTCTTTAGGAAATAGTTTTCTCGTCATTTTCATATTTGTTGAACGTTGTTCAAGAGTCACTAATCGTATTAACATATTTAGGCTAACGTGTCCTAATCTTCTATGCCAAGCATTTATATCAACAATCATTGCACTTTCGGAAGACATTTATAGACTTTCATTATTCAATAGGTTGAGTTTGAACAGACCATGGCCTGAATCAAAATTACCAGTAAAACATATATAATTATATTTTCTGATGATCACCTTTATAAAAAAAAATCTAACCTCAAAGTCCTTTTTGATAAAACTAAATTGTGCCTAATAGAGAGCATAATTAGAATATCAATTAATAGTACATGTGTTTCTCCTACATTGTGACGTGTTGCTCTATAGTCGATCCACCAACTAGAAACACCTTTGTTCATATAAAGGCTATTAAAGATTACATAGACTACTTTACGCTTTTCTTTTTGGCCACCTTGTTGAGTGTTATTGTCGCCCTTCTTGTGATTGCGATAGCCTCTTTTATAGTACTCCAATATTTTACAGTTAAAACACTTTACCCACGAAGTGGATCCTTGCTTTTCTTGAAAGCTTGACCTTTCTTTTTGTCAAATTTGCAAACATTTTTATTTTGTTTTCATTTGTTCAGGTAGTTTCTAGAGCTACAACTTAGATAATCCTGAGCTAGAATCAAATTGTATTAGCTACTGCTAAGTCTCTAGCAATAACGAGCATATTATTTACATGCTCGACAACATTGTCTAACTCTTTCATCTTATAGGACTTATATTATTGCAATAGCAATTGAACATGCAACTTTGTTGTAGCATCATATTTAGCAATAACTTCATCAAACATTTCCTTAGTAGTTTTGCATTCCTCAAAAACCTTGTTTAAATCATCTTTCATATATAAGTTAACATTATGGTTTTAGCCAAAATGTCATCTCTATAAAAAGTTTTGTAATTTTCTCTTTCTCGGGTTGTCGCTTTTGATAACGGTTCAGTCCTAGTTTCTCTTAGAGTATAATCTACTCCTTCTAGTGTCAAAGCCAAAGGTATATATCTTTTCCAGGTTTAAATATTCAAACCATTCACTTTTTGAGTTTTTGCCAACTCAGAGACACATACTCTGCAAGCCATTTTAATTATTTAAAGGTTTCACAAATATTCAATAACAAATGTCTAACAACCAAAACTTAAGAATAAGGGAACAAAAACAACAACAACAACTAAGCCTTTTCTCATACTAGACGGGGTCGGCTACATGGATTCTTTGTTTCCACAGATCCCTATCGTGTGTCATGTTAGCAGTTAACTCCCAATAAGCTAGATCATTCTTTATTGTTTCTTTCCAATACTTTTGTGGTCATCCTCTACCTCTTTTAATACTTTCCAAATTTAGTTTTTCTAACCTTCTTACAGGTTCTTCTTTTGATCTTCTTTCTATATGTCCAAACCATCTTAAACGATGTAAGAATAAGGGAACAACAAGAAATAAACATAATAAGAATCTACCAAGAAAAGAACACTCGATTGTATAAGTAGGTTCTTGATATTGTGTTGATTAAGCACCTCTTAAAAATAATCAAAAAATAATTTCAGTGACAAGCACTTTTCAGTAATTTCAGGAAAAAGAATCAACTCTGCTCGTATTACTGATTATTTGAGGAAGTTTTCTAAAATATCTCAAAATTTAGGGGTTAACAAAAAATTTTGGGACAAAATCTAAATTTTTTCAATGATAGTGGACAAATCAGTAATTGGTTCTATCCTTAAAAATGAGGTGGTTTCCTAAAACCACTCAGCCCACAGTTTTCTAAAACCTCCCAAAATAGTGGGTTGAGAAAGCTTGAGAAGGGCGGGAAGCACTTCTCGTGGCCTTTCACACTAAGCTCTTCTTCATGTTCGGATGAAGTTCGGAGTGAAAGGGGACCAACAAGAAAATAGGAATGAAAAGAGTCTTTTGCCCTTTTTCTAGCTTTCTTTAAGGAAGAACCAGAAGAGATCTTTTGCCCTTCTTCATTCTCTTTAGTGGGAAAAGAAGTGAGGGTTCTAAATTTATCAACGGTTGTTGTGTGAGAAAAAAAACCGATAGATTACTTGTATTACATCGGAATGTTACTGATTTTGGATTTGGATTACCCCTCTTTTCTTTTTTTGTTTGATTTGAATGATCTACTCACTTTTCTTTGATTTTAGTCGTTCATTAGTTGATTATGAAGATTTATCGTATATCACTCATTGATTTATTTTTAGTTTTGAATAAGTATCTCTCCTGTTTTTATGTTTTATTTTGTTTTCTTCTTCTATGTTTCACTATAATACATTTAATGTGCTCTTATTCACAGTTTATTAAATAGTACAACAAGATATGAGGAGAAATTTCTTCTAAATGTGTAGTGAAACAATATGTGTATATATTCAACTGTGAAAGGAGAGACCATTGACCTTATTCAAAGAGTTCAGTTCAAGATCGACGTTTTTTAAGAATGCTTATGTTTGTTTGTTCTTTGGTTTTCGAAGACTCTCAATGAAACAAGAGGAGGCTCTGATACTAGATGTTGGAATTGAGTACAGTAGAGTAGTGTCGTTAGGCAGAAATTGCCTAGCACGACTTCTTCAAGGTGGTCTCTCCACAAGGGATCAAGAAGAAATCCGAGCAAACATAAAAACATGGCATAGTCAATCAGCTGTAAGAAGGGATTTCTCTTTCTGTTGTGTATATTACACACTTTATTTTTCTTTGTCCTTACATATTCATATATACCTTTCTTGGGTGTCCGTTGCTGCTAGGAGAAATGTCTCCTTGTCTCATCCGTTATATTTTGTAAATAGAAAATTGTTTGTTTATTTAAATCCTTTTATACTTAGTAATGAAAAATTATAACCGTATGTGCAGTATGGAAGGGGCCCTTCTTTCATACCGCACATACGTTATGTGAGGCCATCCATAACACTTAGGAATTACCATCTCCAACTTGGCCATATGAGCCGAATCATGACAATTGTTTTTCTCTCACTATTTGGTAGATTTCCAATTGTATCAATATTTTTTTGTTGTATATAAAAAATTCAACTTCGCAAGAGTTATTCTATTATTTGATTTTCTTCTATAATCAATACACTCTTCCAACAGATCAACTCATAACAATGTTTCTTATAAGAACTTAACCACATCTTAACCCCATGCTTGTAATATGTTTAGTAAACAAGTCTTCAAATATAGCTTTTGTCAAGAGATATGCTATCATATCTTCTATAGAAAGGTAATTGATGGATATTTCATTCTTTTCTATCATATCATGTACATAATTATACTTTACCATTATATGCTTGCTTCTTGAGATATCGGATTCACTCTTTATAAGAGTTATGGCTCTTGTTTTGTCACAATAAATGACAAGTGACTCGTTGTTTATACCCAGCTTCAAGTCACAAATAAAGCAGTTTATCCAAACGACACTAATTACAGCTATACTGCAAGTAATATACTCAGCCTCTTGTGTATGCAATGCTACACATCCTTGTTTCTCATATGACCAAGAAACAACACTACCTCCGAATAACACTACGTGGTCGAAAGTTGATTTGATGTCATTTTTGCACTCGACAAAGTTAGTAGTCGAGTATCCAATAACCTTTAATTCATCCATCTGATTGCATAATTTTAATTCCTTTAATTCTTTTAGATATCTAAAAATCTTCTTTACAGCAACCCAATGTTATAACGAGAGATTACTTTGATATTTACTCATGAGACCAACGACAAAGCTTATATCAGGTCTCGTACACAACACAACATACATCAAGCTACCAATAACTTGAGTGTAGAAAACATTGAGTTTTTCTTGTCCATTGCCTAGACAATCAACTTTACTAAGCTTGACTCCTCTGACAACGGGTGTGTTAGCAAGCTTGCAGTTACCTATTATGAACTTTTGAGGATATAATTAATATATTATTCTTGACTTAGACATAAATGTCTGGATATTCTATCACGGGTTATCTTTATACCTAAGATATAGTATGCCTCACCCATATCTTTCATCTCGAACCTAGAGTTTAAATAAGACTTAGTTGTAACAATTATATCACTGTCGTTACTAATCAATAAGATGTCATCTACATATATTAATAGGATGACAAAGTGGCTCTCAGTGTTCTAAACATAGACACAATGATCTAACTAATTCACCACAAATCCAAGTTTTTCAATCTATATACTATATAATCATATACTATATAGCTTTCTAGTTGTTTCATTTAAATAGTTTCATTAAGATCCTCATTCAAGAAAACATTCTTTACATCTAACTGATAAATCTAAATCATAAAAGGCAACAATTGCTAATTTTTCAATTATACCCTTCAGTTTATATTTCTTTTTCAGTACCCATTTGTAACCAATTGCTTTTCTTTCTTTTGGTAAATCAGTCAAGTCCCATACTTGATTTTTCTCAATGGATTCAAATTCTTCGTCCAATGCTTTAACCCAATGGTGATTCACATGAGCTCATTGCTTCTTAATAACCTCATTTGAATCAACTAAAAAACATGTCTCCTCAACTAAGTAGGTTTGATAATCCTTTAAATCGAATGGAGGAGCCTGTGGTCTTTTAGGATCACTTAAAGTTTCAGTTTGAATGGGATCGTTTAGTTTCTATGGGTTCAAATGATGATCCATCAAGATCTAAAAAATTATTATTAGTATCGTTGTTACTTCCTATGAGGACATCATTCTTAGTATCCTTTAAGAATTCAACGTCCCTATTTTTTATCAACCCGGGGTCCTTATGGTAAAAATGATACACTTTTGATCATTTTGGGTATCCGATAAAAATATACCTCAAAGATCTACTATCTAACTTATCTCTAGAGCCCCACCTTTGTAGGTGACTAAAGTATGGTTTTCTACCAAACCATAACTCATATGTGTAGATTTACTAAGGCCTATTTAAGAAATACAAGCTTGTAGATATTGCTTCTCCCCAAAATATATTTGGTAATGAAACATCTTCTAACATCTTGAGAAGAGCCCTATTGTATCGTTCTATTACACTATTTTGTTGAGGTATCTTAGGCATTGTATTTTGTCTATTTATGCCATATTCTTTATAATATTAAGAAAACTCGATTGAGGCACTACCTCAATCAGATCTCAACACTTTAATTATGCATCTAAGTAGGTTTTCAACTTCTTGTTTCTATTCCTTTAATTTGTCCAATGTTTCAAATTTATGAGATAAGAGATATATAAATCCAAATCTTGAATAGTCATCAATAAAGGTTAAAAAATAAACTTTTTCATGATGTGACATTATTCTAAAAGGTCCATAAATGAGTGTGTACCATTTCTAGTAAACTCATGGCTCTCCTTGCTTCTTTAGGAAAAGGTTTAATCATCATTTTCACATTTGTTGAAAGTTTTTTCATCAAATGTTGGCAACAAGTCAAGAATCACTAACCATTTTCACTTATTTAGGCTAACGTGTCCTAGTCTTCAATGTCAAACATTTATATCAACAATCATTGCACTTTTGGAAGATGTTGATAGACTTTCATTATTCAATAGGTTGAATTTGGACATACCATGTCTAGAATCAAAATTACTTGTAAAACATATACGATGATGTTTTCTTATAGTCACATTTCTAGAAAAAAATCTAACCTCAAAGCCCATTTTGACAAAACTAAATTATGCCTGATAGAGGGCACAATTAATATTACATGTGTTCCTCCTACATTGATCCTAAAGGATCCAACTCTTAGAACATCAAAGTAGATATTTCTCATGTAAATTCGATGTTCTCTAAGTCGTACTCTTTGAGTTCTATTGCTCCATCTTTGCTTTTAGCAATGTGACGTATTACTCCATAGTGAATCAACCAATTAAAAACATCTATGTCCATATAAAGGCATTTAAAGATTACATAGACTACTTCACCTTCTCATTTTGGCCACCTTGTTGAATGTTATTGTCACCCTTCTTGCGATTGTGGTTGTCTCTTTTATAGTGCCCAAATTTTTCACAGATGAAACACTTTACCCAAGAAGCATATCATTGCTTTTTCTTGAAGGCTTGATCTTTCTTTTTGTCAAATTTGTAAAAAAAATTATTTTGTTTTTGTTTGTTTACGTTGTTTCTAGAGGTGGAGCTTATATCATCCTGAGCTAGAATGAGTTTTTTCTTTTTACCCTTTCTAAGGTTTTCTTGTTTAATTGTTAATTTAAGAGGTAATTTTGCTAGAGTAATTGAAGAGTTAATCATAAGGGTTGTGGTGATCATGTCCCATAAAGAAGGTAGACTATTCAATATGGTTGAGATTTGTATTGGATCTAGGATAATAGTATTAGCTATTATTAAGTCTCTAGCCATAACGAGTATCTTATTTACATGCTCGACAATATTGTCTAATTCTTTTATCTAATAGGAGTTATATTATTGCAATAGCAATTGAACATGCAACTCTGCTATGGTATCATATTTAGCAATAACTTCATCAAACATTTCCTTAGCAATTTTGCATCCTCAAAGACCTTGATTAAATCATCTTTCATATAAGTTAACATTATGGTTTTAACCAAAATGTCATCTCTATAGAAGGTTTTGTAACTTTCACTTTCTTGGGTTGTTGCTTCTCATAAAGGTTTAGTCCTAGTTTCTCTTAGAGTATAATATACTCCTTCTAGTGTCAAAGCCAAAGGTATATATCTTTTCCAGGTTTGAAAATTCAAACCATACTTTTGAGTTTTTACTAACTCAGAGACACATACTTTGGAAGCCATTTTAATTATTTAAAGTTTTGACAAATATTCAAAAACGAAGGTCTAACAACCAAGACTTAAGAATAAGGAAAACAAGAAAATGAAACACAATAAGAATGTGCCAAGAAGAAAAACACTCGATTGTATAAGCAGGTTCTTGATAGTGTGCTTATTAAGTACCTGTTAAAAATAATCAAAAAATAATTTCAGCAACAAGCACTTTTGAGCAATTTCGGGAAAAGGAATCTACTCTATTCATATTACTGATTGTTTGAGGAAGTTTTCTAAAATATCTTAGAATTAAGGTTTTAACGAAAAATTTTCTAAACAATATTTAAAATTTTTGAATTATTGTGGGCAAATCAGTAATTGATTCTATCATTAAAATAGGCAGTTTTGTGAAACCTCTCATCCCACGGTATTCTGCAACCACCTGAAACCATGGGTTGAGGAAGCTCGAGAAGGGTGAGAAACCCTTCTCCTCGCCTTTAATGCTAAGCTCTTCTTGATGTTCGGATGAAGGTGAGAGTGAGTTGTGCCTTAGAGATGAGGGACCAATGAGAAAGTATGAACCAAAAGAGTCTTTTGCCCATCTTCCAGCTTTCTCCGAGGGAGAACCACATGGATTTTTTTGCCCTTCTTTATTTTATTTAGTGGAAAAAGGCTTAGTTGTTGTTGTTGTTGTTTATACCTTGGTACAAGTTCTTCTGATCTTCTTTCTATATGTCCAAACCATCTTAAACGATATTCTCTCATTTTATCCTCTATTGGTGCCACTCTTAATTTGTTTCTAATAACCCCATTATGTATATAGTCTTTTCTCGTAGGACCACTCATCCATTTTAACATCTTCATTTCTGTCACAGACATCTTTTGTACATGTTGATGATTAATTGCCCAACACCCATAAAACATGGCAAGTCTAATTACTTCTCTATAATATTTACCTTTTAACTTTAATTGTATCTTCTTATCACAAAGAATACCTGATGCTCCTCTCTATTTTAACCAACCAGCATTAATTCTATGCATAACATCTCTATCAATTCTTCCATCAGTCCCAAAAATTAACCCTATGTATTTAAAAGTTTTCTTTTGGGGGATGCAATGTGTGCCAATTTTAATTTCTATGTCCTCTACAGTAACCAAATGTTCAAACTTACATTCCATATATTCTGTCTTTGTTCTACTAAGTCGGAGGCCTTTGCTTTTTAATGTTTCTATCTATAGTTCCAATTTTCTATTAACTTTTTCCTTAGACTCCTCTACTAACACAATGTCATCAGCAAATAACATACACCAAGGTACTTCATCTTGAATATATTTTGTTAACTCATCAATCACCATTATAAATAAGTATGGGCTTAAAGTTGATCCTTGATGTAACCCAATATTAACTTCAAAGAAGTCTGTCATTCCTTCATGAGTCCTCACACATGTTTTTGCACCACCGTACATGTCTCTCATAAGGATAATGTATGTCAATGAGATACCTCTTTTTTCCAAGGTTCTCTAAAGAACCTCCTTCGGTACCCTATCGTAAGATTTTTCTAGATCAATAAATATCATGTGAAGGTCTTTCTTTTTTACTCTAAAATGTTCCATAAGACGTCTCAAAAGATGAATTGCTTCAACAGTAGATCTGCCTACCATTAATCCATATTGGTTCTTTGTTGTACTTGATACTTGTCTTAACCTATGTTCGATAATTCTTTCTCATAATTTCATAGTATGGCTCATTAACTTGATACCTCGATAATTCGCACACTTCTTAATGTCTCCCTTGTTCTTATATATGGGTATAACCCTCCATTCCTTGAGGATCTTTTGGTTTTTCCATATTTCATTAAATAGTCTTGTGAGTCAAGTGATTCCTATTTCTCCTAGTATTTTCCAAAGTTCTATAGGAATATTGTCTGGTTCTACCGATTTACCATACTAAATATGTTTAAGAGCCTCTTTGACTTCATTCTTTTGAATATGTCAGTAGAAATTGTGGTTTATATACTTTTCTGATTTGGCTAACTCTCTTAAGCTAATACTAATATTTTTATTTTCATTTAAAAACTTATAAAAATAGTTTTTTCATCTATTTCTTATATCATCATTTGTTACTAGAATTTTTTCATCCTCATCTTTGATGCATCTAACATAATTAAGATATTTAGTTTTATTATCTCTAGCCCTAGCTATCCTAAAAATATCTCTTTCACCCTCTTTTGAGTTTAGTTTTTTATATAAATCCTTCCAAATTTTAACTTTTGCTTTAATGATGACCTTTTTCGCTTCATTCTTTGCTTTCTTATAAGCTTCTAAAGTTTCACTAGTTTTTTTAGCATAATGTAATTTGTAACATGTCCTCTTTGCCTTGATTTTATTTTGCACTACTTCACTTCACTACCAAGCTTCTTTTTGTGGCTGTACACCTCCCTTAACCTAACACATCTTTTGCCATTTTCCTAATATGTATAGCCATATTGTTCCACATATCACAGGGTGTACCAACATAATTCCAAACATCTCCTTGAAGGACTTTCTGTTTAAATATATCTTCTTCTCACTTTTGAGGTTCCACCATTTAGTCTAAATAGCTCAATACACTCTTTTCTTCTTTGTCCATTTTTTTTATGTGTAAATCTATAAGTAAAAGTCGATGTTGGGTGGTTAAGCTTTCTCTTGGAATTACCTTGCAATCTTTACAACACGCTCTATCTTTTTTTCTACAAATAAAGTAATCAATTTGTGTTTGTGATAAGCCACTCTTATAAGTAATTAAATGTTCATCTCGTTTTTTGAAGATTGTATTGATTATAAAGATATCAAATGCCATAGCAAAATTTAAAATCTCCCTACCTTCCTCATTTATATCCCTAAAACCACAGTTTTCATGAATACCTTGATATCCTAATGCCTCTTTACCGACATGTCCATTTAATTCTCCTCCTAAACAAATCATCTGCCTTTGTAGAATCTTTTAAATCACCTTATCTAACTCTTCCCAAAAAGTTGTCTTTATACTATCTTCTAGTCCTACTTGGGATGCGTAAGCACAAACTATATTCAAAACCTCTACTTCTAACACTAATTTCAACATCATGATTCAGTCACCATATCGTTGTATGTCTACTACACTATCCTTTAAATATTTATTTATGATAATACTAACTCCGTTTCGAGCATTTTCTTTACCTCAGTACCATAATTTAAAACATATATCCTCTCTCTTTTGCTTTTTATCCAACCCATTTTGTCTCTTGTATACATAGAATATGAATCTTTCTCCGAATCATAGTATCTACAACCTCCATTACCTTACCGGATAATATTCTGATATTCTAAGAACCAATACGAATCTTATTATCTAGGACTAGCTTCCTTACCCCCCACATCCGTTCATATTCAAAATGCGGAGACTCTCTCTTAAAATTATGTGAGTGAACCACTTAAAAATTTGTTTGTTCTATTCTTAATTTTCTGCTTCGAATTTTGCTGCGAAGTTCCGAATTGAAAAACTCAGGAACACTTTCTGTAAATGGCTTCTTTTATTTTCAAAGGTCAGCAGTTAATCTCAGTCCATGTTTGAGGCAGCATTTTGAACTCGGGATATCAAATCAAACCAAAAGAGATGCAATCCGACATGGACCAACCCAACCCCCACAACCTGAGTAGACTCTGTTCCTAAGCTTTCCACACTCCATGAACGCGTGCTAGTTTCATTTTAAGCCAACTTGTCTCAT
The DNA here is from genome assembly GCA_036023115.1 of Brasenia schreberi. Lineage (NCBI taxonomy): Eukaryota > Viridiplantae > Streptophyta > Magnoliopsida > Nymphaeales > Cabombaceae > Brasenia > Brasenia schreberi. Next base: position 4,008,079 of record JAYKKT010000086.1, on the reverse strand, counting down.
CTGTGTGTGTGTGAGAGAGAGATGTATAAACAGTATTTGTTACGAAGCTTTTCACACTCTACTTTTATTTTCGAAGATCTGCAGTTAGCTCAGTCCATGTTTAGGGCAGCATTTTGAACTCGGGGGATCATATCAAGCCAAAAGAGATGCAACCCACAAACTCTTGCTAGTTTCATTCCAAGCCAACTTGGCTCATTTGTATGTGAGAGAGAGAGAGAGAGAGAGAGAGAGAGAGAGAGAGAGACTGAGTGTGTGTATGAGAACAGTATTTGTTATGAAGCTTTGCACACTCTAGAGAAGAGCTTCAAGAACTGTTTAAACGGTATGCCAACTTGGTTCATTTGTGTGTGTGTGTGTGTGAGAGAGAGAGAGAGAGAGAGACTGTGTGTGTGACACCGGGTTCTGTCACCTACCCGACTTCTATTGAGTTGCTTTTTCTTGACCCTGATTCACCCTCAAATGCTTAAAACCTGACATGGACCCAGATTTTTTGGGTTGATTCTCGGGTAGGGTCCAAAATTACCACCTCTACTTAATATAATTTTTTAAAATAAGAGGTGGATTAGGATTCTAAGATCTTGATTACATCACACAGTCTTCGATCATAAGAACCTCGAGCCTCATGCAATTTTAAGTAAAATCTACGACCTTGACAACACTCAAACAGTACCCATGTCTATGTAAGGACTATTAAGCAAAATAGATCGAACAACGTTACCATTTTCATGGTTGGTATGGATCAAAGATGGTTAAAATGATTGTCAAGGACATTCTGACTTCCTTAAGTCACTCTCCTAGATGTAGCTGAAGCAGATTCTATATGTTAAGCTGGACGCGCCAAACATTTGAATAAATCAAGAATGAGCTTCAAGTATGCTTCTTTCATTTGCAGCCATTTGGTCTCATCTTTAAATTTCTCAGACCTACTCTTTTGCCCAACAGAATGAAAGAATTGATCATCTTGGCAGATCCACAATCTTTACTGACTGACAATGGTCCGACCTTGCTTGTTATTTTAGATTTAAAATCATCGATTTAGTTCAAAATATAGTATCTAGGTGTCAGTACAAAATATCAACTTGAAAACATCAGCATCTTAGGATACATAAAAGTTGAAATTAATACGAAGGCACGGCACTTCAGCTGATTCCTACCAACTTGCAATGGTTGTCATTGAGAAGTTCTCAGTTAGAGCAGCCACCATCATGTGACTTTGACGTTAGGAATATTGTGGTTCTTGATTTATGGGAGATCAGCATTATGGCTCGTACTTCGTCGAGCAATCCTTACAAGGAAGAAAGGTTTAGTGGAAGTTCTTCCTTAATTTGCACATTTGGATTTCTTGCGTTCTCCCTTCTAATTCAAAGAAGATTATTGATCTTAACATGACAGACTATCTATGCAACACCTGATCTCATGAATGGTTCTCTCGGGAGAAACTGATGCTGCAAGGGTGTTTCAAATTGATGGCAGTGGATGAATCTGTTTGTGAACTGAAGCATTTAGTGCTATTCAATCTGAACGAATGCCGTCAAGTTCAATCTTTGCCGATAGATTGGAAGCCATGGCATCACAGGAAGCAATGTTGTTAAGTATCAATGTGCAAGACGGATCGATTTCCTCATCGATGCGCACGATACTGTATTATGTTTGTGCTGGATTATACAAATATAAATATTCAATAGGGGAGTTTATAGACCCCTCTCTCTCTCTCTGTGTGTGTGTGTGTAAGCGCTCGCGTGTTCGGCGAGCTTGGTAAACAAATGAGACGAGCTCAGGTGCAGTTGAAGATCCTTCAACCTATGCCGCATACCCCAACTCTCTCTCTCTCTCTCTCTCTCTCTCTCTCTCTCTCTCTCTCTCTCTCTCTCAGTTATTGCCTACGGTTAAAAGTTCTTCTGCATAATTCCCATTAGAAAGCTATGCTCACCAAAGTCGAAGATGACAATCATATTTCTGATATCGTGGATCTAGATGAAAATAGAATCTCTTTATGCAGCAAATGCATCTTCCTCGGGCTGAAATGGAATGGCGTCCATGATCTTCGCTGTAAATTACCTCATGATTTCTGCTATAAGACAATGAAGCAACTTGAATCAGCTGATCCCAGACTGAAAGACCTGCCTGATTCGATGGACAAATGAAAAACCCTTGAGATGCTGTCATCGCCACTACCTCTTGTCTCTTTTCGCTTTTCCCTAACTCCCCTCTAATGACCCCACAAAACTCAAGCCCACTCTCAAGGAAACAAGTCTCCCCTTCCTCTGGATCCTCAAGCCCTCTCTCAGTATGATCTGTTGACTCGACTTAGTAGTAGTTGTTGTGGTACGCAAGGGAAAGACAGGTAGGGATTGGGCTCAGCAAGTGAAGCCCACGGAATCGTTATTGTATCTGGAAACGGTGATATGGAGGATGAACAGCGGCGAGAGGACGGAGTTGGACCACTAATAGCTGGCAAGGAGAAGTGACAATGCGGATTTACACGGATTTCCCAATGAGTCGGAGGCTATTGAGGTAAGCTTTGAATCACAAGATAACATCCTAAAGATTCTTCTTTCTCCGAAAGAAAGAGAGCCCCTAACTCTACCGTGGAGTAGGCATGAATTGTGAAATTGCTCGGTAGAACCACTGATTCTACTTAGAATAATATCAGACTCAACCGTCTTTGGGGTGGGAAATGTATCTTCGCTGTAAATTACCTCATGATTTCTGCTATAAGACAATGAAGCAACTTGAATCAGCTGATCCCAGACTGAAAGACCTGCCTGATTCGATGGACAAATGAAAAACCCTTGAGATGCTGTCATCGCCACTACCTCTTGTCTCTTTTCGCTTTTCCCCAACTCCCCTCTAATGACCCCACAAAACTCAAGCCCACTCTCAAGGAAACAAGTCTCCCCTTCCTCTGGATCCTCAAGCCCTCTCTCAGTATGATCTGTTGACTCGACTTAGTAGTAGTTGTTGTGGTACGCAAGGGAAAGACAGGTAGGGATTGGGCTCAGCAAGTGAAGCCCACGGAATCGTTATTGTATCTGGAAACGGTGATGGGGAGGATGAACAGCGGCGATAAGACGGAGCTGGACCACTAATAGCTGGCAAGGGGAAGTGACTGATGCGGATTTACAAGGATTTCCCAATGAGTCGGAGGGTATCCAGGTAAGCTTTGAATCGGAAGATGACATCCCTTCTTCTTTCTCCGGAAGAAAGAGAGCGCCTAGCTCTACCGTGGAGGTAGACGTGAATTGTGAAATTGCTCGGTAGAACCACTGATTCTACTTAGAATAATATCAGACTCAACCGTCTTTGGGGTGGGAAATGCATCTTCGCTGTAAATTACCTCATGATTTCTGCTATAAGACAATGAAGCAACTTGAATCAGCTGATCCCAGACTGAAAGACCTGCCTGATTCGATGGACAAATGAAAAACCCTTGAGATGCTGTCATCGCCACTACCTCTTGTCTCTTTTCGCTTTTCCCTAACTCCCCTCTAATGACCCCACAAAACTCAAGCCCACTCTCAAGGAAACAAGTCTCCCCTTCCTCTGGATCCTCAAGCCCTCTCTCAGTATGATCTGTTGACTCGACTTAGTAGTAGTTGTTGTGGTACGCAAGGGAAAGACAGGTAGGGATTGGGCTCAGCAAGTGAAGCCCACGGAATCGTTATTGTATCTGGAAACGGTGATATGGAGGATGAACAGCAGCGAGAGGACGGAGTTGGACCACTAATAGCTGGCAAGGAGAAGTGACATGCGGATTTACAAGGATTTCCCAATGAGTCGGAGGGTATCCAGGTAAGCTTTGAATCGGAAGATGACATCCCTTCTTCTTTCTCCGGAAGAAAGAGAGCGCCTAGCTCTACCGTGGAGGTAGACGTGAATTGTGAAATTGCTCGGTAGAACCACTGGTTCTACTTAGAAGAATATCAGACTCAACCTTCTTTGGGGTGGGGCTAAGCCGGGAAGCTTATAGAGCTGATCGACATAGGCAACTCTTTCTTGCTCGTTTTCAGTACAAGTCTGACTACGCCTACGCTCTCACAGGTGGCCCATGGATTATTCGGGAGCACTATCTGGCGCCGCTACCCGCTACCGCCACGTGGGAATAGCGGGTAGAGCCACTCCCACGGGGCGAGCGTATAGTAAGCTACCTCTACTATAAGCTAAGTTGGAAAGAACTTGTTGCAGATGCCCACTGCAACAAGGGAGCGAGTCTACACTAACACTGTAAAGGCTGGGTTGCGTCTCATCTCTTTTGCCTGCGAGAGGGCATGATAAAGAGTGATGCTCGACAAGGAAGGACCAGCCTCAAAGGCCACTGGGATGGCCTATAATATCCACTTAACTGGAGAAAAAAAAAAATGGATGAATTGGTCCAATATCAGGAAGGAGAACTAGTCCCAAGAAGAAGACCACATGGAGCAGGCCACTTCTCTAAAGTTGACAAGGCTCATATGGTGGTCCATCATAGTGAAAGCCCTAAATCGGGGGAGAGAGAGGTAGCCCGACCCATTCACTAATGGTTTAGAAATAAGCAAGAAGAAATGAATAGATCAATAGATATATAAATCTAAGATCCATACTCTTTAACACTCCCCTTGGGAGAATGGATAAGAGTGAGAACTCTGAACTTGCTCACAAAATGGGATTGCTTGCATTCTATTCATAGCTTTGGTGAGGATGTCTGGTCAGTCTTGTGATGTGACATGTATAAGCCAAAATTCCTAACTACCCTTGTATGATCTGTATAGGTACTTGACAATAACCCTACCCCACCCATTGGGGTAGGGCAGGGGTTTTTCCACTTCATAAGCAAGGCCCATGCCCTAAGTGGGCATTTATAAGTAAATCTATATGCTTTCACACATCACTTAAGTAATTGCTCAGTATCTACCTCAACACTTGATCAGGCTACAACTTTTCACTTTTTGCTCTTCCATGAAACCTTCTTTCCTCCGTCCAATCTTATCCCTACGTCTTGGTTGGGGTACAATTGGTGTGAGATAGCCAAAGGTTGAGTTTTTGTCCTCTAATGATCTTGCTCAATTTGCATTAGACTATTAGATCAATATGAAAATGACCTTACTGTAGGCGTACATTCCCTACTTAGATTTTGTTTTATATATCTTAAGATACTTACATCAACCCCACCACATCCTATAACTAGGTGGGGTGAGGTATTGGGTAGAAGCATGTATGAACTGACTAACCATTTCAATTGCATAGGTCCGGTCTAGTGATGGTGAGGTAAAAAAGTTGACATACCAGCCAACCTCCTTGTTGATATGACCAATTTGGAGGTTTAGATCCTTGGGGGTTTCACTCCCCTACATTTGAGCATTACATTATCTTTGAACAAATCCAATGCTTTCTTTGTGATAGGAGTTTTTCTCGAATATAGAACTTCTATGCCCCTCCCACGGGATGGTAGTTGTAATGTAACCTTCTTGTTGTCTTTCAAATCAAAGATCATATGTACTTTCTTCTTTAGATTGACAATTTCTTTATGATCATCACTTGTGATCATAATATCATCCATATACACTATCAATAGGGTCTTCTTCTTTACAAAGAATCACTGACATTGTATTGTACCCTAGATTTCTTACTACTTCACGATCTCTGAAGCTCGAACCAAGCTCTTAGAGATTGCTTTAAACCATATATTGCTTTTGTCAATTTATATACTTTACCTTCTATACTTGGATTATGAAATCTAGGTGGTAAGTCCATATAAATAAAAACACTCAAGTTCCCTTATATAAGTACATTCTTCACATCCAACTGATACCTATCTCATCCTTTGTATATTGCTAGGTTGATTCTTATCCTTATAAGGGCTTCACAATGGGTGCAAAGGTAAGAAATACCATATGACTGATTGAACCCCTTAGCCACAAGTGATCGCACCTTACTATAGAGGTAGAGTAACTAGATACCCACTACCTACTCCCCTATAGTGCCTTACTCACGGTGTTATTCCTTGCTTATAACCATCTCATGAGGTTTCCTATAGTCCGACCCAACAAGCGGCTAGGGTTACCCTAGACATGCATATTATAGTGTCATTCCTGTAATAACCATCCCATAGGTTCACTATCAGCATGGCAGTGGCCTGTTAACAAGACTGAATGTTCCACTTAGTTGTTAGTGGGGCTGGTAGGCATTGATCAGGGTGTCTTTCCTTACCTACACTATAGGGATGCACTATAGTTACCGCCCCGTGGGTATGGACTTCTTGAGAATGATTAAGTTGTAAAGTCTCTTCTTTTGAAAGGATAGATTCCATCAATAGCATTACTTTTGTGCCAACTGAGCTCGTCATAGTTTCTTAATAGAAAATAACCTACTCCAATGGGCTTCTTTCAAAAAAGTAATTTACGTTGAATCTCATCTCTCTTGTATTTTCTTTCAATTCCAATTAATGCAATTTAGCATAGGGAAGGAAGAGGAGTCACATGTCATCAAATTTCGTATTAGAGGCTTTCCCTGGTATGAAGTAAGAATGGAATCTCGCTTCCCACTCCATTCGTGGAGCTTCTTCTATGGCAGTCACTCATACCGGTTACACTTACACGGGACTACACTATTGGTTGACAGGATATGAGAGCTGTGAGATTTTGAAGGTCAATTCCAAGATTTTCAGTTTAGTTGGAACCACCAGTGAAGGTTTACGACCCCGTATGTGCCAATAAAAAGATGAAAAAGGTGTTTTTGTCCGGATTCAGATCTTCAAGCAATTAACAAGTGGCCGAAATTCATTATACTTTAAATAACTCTATACTCTCTTTAAATAGTTTTATGTATCGCAAACCTAGGCGTACCATATTAACCAATATGAGCTGCATAATGCAAACCATAAGTGAAACTAATCAATGAAGTAAACTCAACTTATAGTTCTCTATATAGAACATACGAGCTAGCACTACTTGGTACGATCATCTACTATCTAACAATGTCCCATACCGCTGTGTATAGTTAATCTATACATGATAATATTTTACTCGCATATAACAACCTTAGAGTTAGCACTAAGTGGTACGACTACCTATTATCCAACAATGTCACATACCGTCGTAGAAGGTAGATTCATACTTGATAATGTTTTGTTCATTCGCAAGCACACTCATGCAATGTATCCATATAACTAATAAATTATTTCCTATCATGTTCTGTAAATCAACAAATATGTAGTCATTTCAAAGCATTAATGAATATTTCATAATCTGATGTATTATTTAAAAGCAAGTAAAACTATATCTAGCATGTATCTATAGAGGAAATATATCTACTTACCTAGGACTTCTATATGGATCCAAATGTCACCAATTGTTATACCTTTTTAATCACATTAATTTAGTCGCTAAATCATGATAAAATATAATATTAATAGATTATGAACCTAGCAATTCAAATCATGTCGAAATTGGACTTCAAACACAACCGAAATACCCTACAAACCTAATCTGAATCCTTTTGGTTTAGTCTAGGTCCAATCAGAAGATCCAAATCCATTTAAATGGATGATAGTCCACAAGATAAGTGAACCCAACCCAGATCCATGTCCCCCCCAAAGGACACTAGGTCCTAGTTTGGCCTGTGTCCCTCTCAAACGACACTACACAACATGGCCCTACGACACGACTGTCGCACCCCGCACCCGCCTCCACCCGCAGGTTTCGTATGTCAAAAGTGGTAGTTTCCAGTTAGTTCTCTCTCAACTACCTCCACCAACCAACGGACCATTCCCCCAAAATAGTCACCGCCGTCCGACAAGAGTTTCAATGGAAAAGGAGGAAAGAAGGGACGGTTCCCCCCAGACCCTCCTGCCTCCCTTTTGACCATCTTGCTCAAAACTATAAGGTTTCCCCTACGATTTTAGCTCATGGGGAGACTACCCACCAGTCGCCTCGCGCCTCTGCTCCCTTCCCTCTATCCAACCAGCCACGTTTCATCGGTCTTTCGTAGAAAAAATCAAAAGCAAAGAGAAACCCCTTGCCTCACGAAAGCCCCTGCCAAGTTGAGCTAACGCTCTGGGTACAGATCAAGTAGTGCAATGCGGGCAACAGAAAGCACAAGTCTAGGAGTTCAATGCCCAGGTGCTTCTGGAAGGGGTCAGCCTAACACCAGCTCGCCTATTAAAGAAAAAAGAAGGATTCTCCCCTCATATTCTGTTAGTCTCACGAGAAGCATGATTATATTTAGAACAATATGCCAAAGAAAAACTTGTACCAGTATTTTACAAGGACACATCTCTACTAATCCTTATAAACTTCCACAAGTACAACAACTAAGCCTTTTCCCATACTAAATGGGGCTGTAAACTTCAGCAAGTACTATACAAAATACAGAAAGGCTTCTTCATGCAGTGAACATCCTGAGGTAGCGCCCAGCCCTCCAGTAATTCAGCTTTGTGCAGATGAAGTAAATCACCAACTCTTCCTAAAGCCAAAACAGAATTACAAGATGAATCATGCTTTGGAAAATGGAAGAATTTTCCACCAAGACTGGTTGATCCAGCAAATTCTGCCATTAAAGGCGATGCATGGGAGGTGAACCTTGGAACAATTAGAGACACCCTACTGTACCATGTAGCCACAAAACCAAGCTGATAGCAAGAAAAGAGTTTCTCCATTAAGATTTCGGCATACCCTCTTGGTGAAAAGGAGATACTTGGTGACGACCCAATGACCAGGTGCAGACCAAGAAAGAGTTTATTGGTCATGATTCTGCCAAATCCTTATGATCATCAGCCTGCACCTCTAAATCTTTCTTAGTGGGTGCGGGAGCAGAAGGCAAGCGAAAGGACTCTCTCAACCTATCAAAAACAGTTTTCACGGGGATACATGTAACCAGAGGTGTTGTCTCTTCCTGTTTTCCATTCTTACTACCGGTTTTCTGTTCAGTAGCAAATGAAGATAGCATCTTGGTCTTTTGGTTCGACAAGCAAACTTTTTTTAAAAGCTTCTTTGATAACTTATTCATGGGAACACGACGAGCATGGTTCATGTTTTTCTTCAGCCCAATTCTCTGATTAGCATTCCCAACATTTAGCTTCTTCAACGAAGGTCTAGGATCAAGACATAGATTCTTTGGCAAGCTTTCTCCATTATCAGGTGCAGATCGCTGGGACCGAGGAACTCGGAGCATCGCTGTCCTCCTTGCGGTTCGCCAAACATGTGGAACCGGGATACCTTCGTTCCTCTCACTGGAATCATCATTTAAACTGGAGTCTGCAAGAAGCAGATCAGAAGAGCCATCCTCCATGATCTCCACTTGGACCGGATGCCCAATAATTGCCTTTCCGTTCAATCTGCTCATCAAGGAAACAAGTGGGACATGCTCGCCTTGATAGCTTGCTTGGACCTTTAGATCGACATCGAGTAGCATGGATCCATACAAGACATCTTGACGATAGAAGCCATCATATACCGGGTCTAGTTCAGACGAGTAGAATCTTGGATCGTAACAATCATCAGATTCTTCCCAATATCCACCAAAAGCTTCACGAGACAACCAAGGCCGTGACTTAACACCCTCTTCTGCTTCATATTCTTCATCAGCACATCCATCCGGAACATCAACATGCCTCTTGCTCAGATTACGCATATTACGCTTTCCTTTTAACTGCCACTTCGACACACTATCCATACCATTGGCAGAAGGGTGCTCAGAGTGGTGCAACCGCGACTCATAACGTGAATATCCTGAATCCTCAATATCTTCACCACCCATCTTTGCAGGTTTTCCATTAGCTCGGGAAACAGAGGAGCCATATCTCCCGTATCTATCATAACTTTTGGATTTGAGTAAGGGGAGTTCATCAGAAGCATCTGCATGCAATAATACATCAGAAGAAATATAATCACGACAACAAGGAGACAGATGAATAAAAGAAATGTGATTCAAAGGTGTATATGTAAGACAGAATAGAAAGACAAATAACACCATTCGTAATATAATGTAGCATCGACCAAGTCACACCCCTGAGCAAGAAGGCTTGACAAGGGGACAAAATAAACAGAAAACAGATGAAGTCAATTAACAAATTTCAAGAGGCATGATCCTACAAATGAAGCCAGCATCATTTCCTGCAGACACGTTGTCAACTGTCTCCAGAGAATGCAGTGTTTCACTTATTTTTGAGGTAATGAAACAGATTACTCAATCGTCTTGGTAGTCAAAGCAGTACCAGTTGCTTACATGTCCTTTTCATCAAGAAAAAAAAGGAAACATTTTAGATCAGAAACACAAAATAGATGTGAATCCTTTTCTATACCAACGCAATGTCATGACGATGCCTCACTCATTATCCATGGCCGAGGAAAGGGCACAAATACCAACATAAAATAAACAAATACTCTAGTTAATTTTAGTGCATGATTCACTACCATGAGTTTTTCCTTAAAGACAATAGCTATCTTTATAAATAATGAAGATACTAGTTGGTGGCAGTGACTGCAAGAGTAAAGATTGAAACCATCGTTTCGACCTATGTACTCTCATGAGTCTACATCTATTTGAGAAGAATAAACACATATGTACATACACACGTGTATCATATACACATACGCGTATATAATACCTATATGAAATGTATCTACTAAGATCAAACTAGATATGCTTAACACACATGTTACCCCTTGCCTTCAAAATTAAAGGATCTTTTGAACTCCTAAACATTCTACAGACTTCAAAAATCCTAGAAACCGGTACTTGTCCCTATGATGTTTATTTACTAAAACTCACCCTTTAACAATATCCAGGTGAGCAAAACTTTGCTTTTTCTTTTCATCATCAAATTTGCAACATGATCTGTTTTTGTTGTTCAAAAAACACACACTGTCAAAATTACCTGCCAAAAACATTTCTTCACTAAATCGACTGTATTCCATAGAATGCAAGACATGACCAGGTTTAGCAAACACCCACCCATAGCCTGCTTAAGTTCCTCACAGATTATGCGGTCAAATTTACAGCATCGTGGACAAGGAACTTGGTTATGGTAGCATTACGGAATCAGTGGTGGTACCAAAGGTTGAAGTCATCCAAGAATCATTCTCATATTAGAGATGCATTTACCAGCAATATTACTGAAGCTTTAAATAGCGTACACTAAAAGAAAAATTAGTTTCATAGCATGAAACTTGTATGGAATGAAGAAGCCCCAACCATGAGATTTAGTAGCTACTTGAATCAACCATCATAAACCACCTAAGATTTCTAACACCTTCCATATCTGGGTTCGGCAGTGACATTTAAAACGAATGGCCTAATACCCAAGCCAAGAAAATCATGATAGGCTGTGTTGGTTCAAGGATTGATTCTGTAGCTCATAGTCAACCATACAATAAATTGGGATAAAAATTCTTAGCAAAAGAAAAGAACATTATGATCAAGTGACAAACAAGGATACATAATTTTGCACTAACCTAAGCTGAAATTATTGGACTCGGTTACCTGCTTTAGGAATAAGCAAGCTACGTTATATAAAACCTTAGTAGGGTATAGGCCTATTATTTGGATACCACTCGAATGGTTTCCATTCCTATTTGTATCAGCATATGGTACATAGTAAGCAAGACACCTGGCTAGGTGTTAGATATCTTAACATGATCACATCTAAATTGATGGCATATTTAAAATACTAATCAGTAATCAACTGTTCCCTCGAACATTGTCGTTAATCATTTTGGTATCCCTTTGAGATGATTGTAGTTGATCATTTTTACTGTTTGAGATGATCCCAGACAACATAGCAGCACACATTAGCTCAACCAATAGAAACCACTTTCTCTAAGCTGTTTGTAAATCAATCCATTTCAAAGAAACAAGCAACTTTCCACATTTATGGAGAATATACTAATACACCTGTAATTCAATAAAAAAAATATTATCTTAATGAATAAACATGACATCTACTTTCAGCATCTCAGTTATGGCCTCATATGTTAAGTTGACAGTGTTATCAACAAAGTAGGTGTATATCATTTTACACACAGTATTACAACGATAAGCACAAAAACTAACATGCTAACAGAGTATCGATTCAACATTGAACAAGCCATATAAGTGAAGATCTTGGCACAATGTCTACAAAAAATACTATATGCACTTGGCTATTTTCAAGCATTTACTACCTACAAAGGAATAGGACAGAAATATGTCAAGCCACAATCACATGCAACAGATTGTAAAGACAATATTGCCATATAAACACAATAAGCCCTAGCAATTTGTGTGATGTTCTACACACTGTGACTATGAAAGACAACAACATAAAAGCATCATAAGGCATTCAAGGTAAAAATAACAATGTATCATGTTAGAAATCGAAAAAAGAAAAGGAATATGAGCCATCTGAAACAGAATTTGAACCGACAAAATATGAAACATGCAGGCTGGAATCTTTCTGCAACAGATGATAGCGGAAACCATGACTTTTAAGTCAAACCTGAATTTATTGCAGCCTCTTCAGCCGTGTCAAGGCTATATGAATCCGCCTCAGAAGAATCAGATTCTCCCTCATCTGTCATCCTGTCCGTCAATGAACTGGAGTATAAAAGAGAGTTATCCATACCAAACTGCATACGGGACGCTTGCATTTTATCAAGATATCCACCGCAGTCCATTTCATCATATGGTGGGATGCTTTCTCCCGTTGAATTACCCAGAACATCCATCCGCATGGTTCCTCCTGGTCTTGAAATAGCCACACCTGCATCATTAGATTGTGATGATCTGCCCAATGGAAGTTTTGGACTGCTTTGTAATACCTGGACAAGAGTTCGCCTCTTGTCACGCCTTTTAACAATAGATTCTTCACTTGAGCCACCATTTAACAGCCTCCTTTTCATAGAAAAAGGGCTTCTCCTGCTACTTATTTGATTTGCATTGCCATCACCACGAAAACTAGGAGAAACAACACGAACAAAATTTCCAGAAGAAAGAGTTCTTTTATTACCTTCACAAAGTGCAAAGGACTTCTTTTTCTTTGACGATGCAGTCTTAAGTCCAAAGTCTTGAAGGCCTCTCATTCGAGGCACAATTTCACTATTGTCATCTTCCCATATTTGCTGGCTTGCCTGTTGGGCCTTTTGTGTCGCTAAAGGAGTGGAGGTGTATTCCTCATTCAAAGGAGAACCCACTTTTCTAGAAAGAGATTGTGATTTTATATTCATATATCTAGTATTACCTCTAGCATCATCTTCCCTGAATTTACTACTTGAAGGAAAAGAATGTTCTAAATCCCTTTTCATAATAGAAAGCCTCTTATCACTCACAGAATTAGATCCTCCACCAAATTTCTGTTGCTTCTCTTCAATTTGCAGCTTTTCAAGCTCAAGAGCATGAAGGATTGCATCTTCTCGGCGGGCATATTTCTCTCTTTTCTTGGGTGGATAGCCCTGGGACAATTCAGCCTTCCTAATGCAGTCATCAAATTCACCACATCGAAATGCCTTCACACGCTTGGACTTCTCCAGGTTGTACCAATCCCTGAAAAATAAAATCAATCGCATGTCAAGCATGTAAATTTACCAGCCACATACATACAGAGGAGAAGATGGAGGTCATCCTCTTTTTTCTATTTAACTAACTCTCCACTAAAAACTCCACCATGTAAATGATCACTCTTGCATGACCGGTCCCATCCCCGGATAAAAGAGGAGGGTTGTGTTAGGCTTTTGAAATCCAACGTAGAACTTTGTCGGACTTACTTATCATGGATTCTACAAATTATGACAGGGCTATGTGGAAACAAAGAATGCATGTAGCCAACCCCATCTAATATGGGAAAAGGCTTAGTTGTTGTAGTTGTTGTTGATCTCTCCACTAGGCCACCAACTGGGAACATATTCAAGAAATAAGTCACTTCCTACTAGGGGCAGTACAGCACATTCTCTACTCATTCCTGCTAATAAAAAATAGCACATGAAAATGTCTGAATATAGTGAAACACTTATAGTTATTCAGTGCCTGCAAACACACACAGGCAGGCATGCACACGATCATGAGTATACATACAGCAGTGAAGAAGGCCAACCATCACCATTTATCTTTCTATTCAACCACCTCACTGTCTCCTCTGAATTACCAGCCAAGGGAACTGAGGTATTAAAAAGGAAGGAAAGCAAGGAATAGAAAAATAGGAAGATAAGAAGAAGAAGCCACTTCAGGTTGAATCAATCATTTTGTGAAAGATCTCCCACTTAACCAACGAAGAGACCAGAAGTTATCAGTAGTCCCCTACGTGTTCTGCTTGAACATACATCACGCCCCATATGCCATTGCAACTGAACCATTTTAGCCAGCTGTTAGATTGGCCAATGTGACACACAAAAACACAAACTCAAAGAACAGATAGAGAGAGGGAGAGTATAGAAAGTCATGTGAGTTCTTTCCTTTTTTTTGGAGAAGGTAACATGTAAAATAACCACTTGTGTCTACAGGCTTGAACCTCTGAACTTTTATGCCAACTTTGAGAAAATGTCAAGATGCTCTACATCCCTAATGTCCAGACTCCAGTGTATCCAAAGACTAGAAATAACATTTCGATGTAACCCTTCAACTAAACCATCTATGCCTCTTTATCAATAATTATACCAATTAGACTGAATAATTCTTTCGAGTAAACATGATCAACATGTACAACTACAATGTTAAACTGAATAACTGCCACCTCTTCACAGTAAATCTAGCATCTGGCCAGAAAACTGCTGCACCCAAGATGGTGCCAATGATAGGCTTCCTCAATATTCAAGCTACTCTATAAAAATAACTAAATTGACCATAAAACCTGGTACATAAGGTGACCACAGCTTCAACAACAACAACAACTAAGCCTTTTCCCATACTAGATGGGGTCGGCTACATGTTATGTCACACAGGTGCGGGATACGGCAAATTTCAAAAATTTTGGGTGCGACGACACGGCTAGGGTAGAGGTTAGAACAAGTGAGACATCAATTAACATAAGTATATGATAATAGAAAGTACACAACTTTATATTAAAGAAAAACATATAAACGGTAAACAACTACTAATTTCATCATAATACACAAATCAATCTTCACAGATCCGAACTCATTTATCCAAAAAGACCCGAACTTCAAAGTCAGTGCTAGATTTGAAAGCGTGGAATATCTACACAAAAGGAAGTGAAGAAGGTCCGCGTTGAGATATTTTCCTATGTTCATCTACGGAGTTTCATAGGAGATCACAGAAGACATGCTGAAGGAGCGTTTTGGAAACTATAGTGAGGTAACTCAAGTGGTCATCATGGGAGATAAGGTCACAACTCACGAGTCGACTAAAAGGCTTCGGTTTCGTCGTCTTCGTGGATTACTCCCACCTCGATCGAGTTCTCCATGATAAATACACCATAGACGGCAAAACCGTGAGTTACCTTAAAAAAAATTGTATTTTTTTTTGCCATGCAGCACCGACACGGTATCGGTATCGCACCCGTGTCGGGGGTTGACACTCCACCTCTTAGAGGTGTCTGTGTGACTTAGGCTACATGGATTCTTTGTTTCCACAAAGACCTATCATATACCATATTAAAAGTTAACTTTTGTTTCTTTCCAACATTTTTGTGGTCGTCCTCTACCTCTTTTAATACTTTCAAAATCTAGTTTTTCATACCTTCTTACATAAGATGACCACAGCTTCAATCTAACATTTTCACAACAACCAAGTCAGAACCAATGTCACGGGAGACAAACTACATAAATAGAAAATTATGTATTTGAGATGAGATGAGAACATTAGATTATGAAAATTGGGACTTCTGAACAAATATGATCACAGTGACCTTAATGTTTGGGCTTAACCATTCAATGACATAAAACAAGATATAGCAATCATATCGTCAAATTCTAGAGATAAACATGCTCAGCTATTTTTTAAGCATAAATATAAGTTTTAAAGATAAAACTGGTTACAGCCTGCAATAGCACGGACCTGGCTGCATCCATACTGTCACATCTGTAAATTTTGACCAGCACCGTCCTATCTGCCTTTCTGCCAGTGCTGGATAGTGGATGCAGATAGCTTGAAACAAGCTGCTAGCTCTGTCCGGTCACTATACTCTAAGGAGCATATGACACTCCCAGAAAATGATCATTTTTGGTTCATACAAACATAATCATCTGGCAAGGCAAAAGCACATCAACAATGACATAGTATCATATGCCAGAATTGCTCAAGCCTCAAACGCTCTAGCTAAACTATCCCTCACTTTAACATCAGCCCTTACCATAATTAGTCAAGTTAGTTTCACGTAAAAAGGTCAAAAGTAAAATGGCTTCAAACCCAGATTGTCCAAATAGCCCAAAATCAAGGAAACAAACTGACTTTTATAATGATAGGTAACTTTCTAGCTTAGTGCTGGAACAAACACCATGCATCATCCAAGAAAGGCGCCTCACTGCACTTTGCCCAGCTCACCCAGCTCTGAGTGACACATCATGCAAAACTTTGAAGGTATCTAAATCGGTTTACCCAATGATTAATGGACGTAGTAAGAATATAGGGCCATCCACCATGACAGCATTTCAATAATCATTTTGAAAGAGCTTTGACTCAAATTAGAACAGGTTCAACCTCCCAATCAAGAATATTGAATCACTTCCTAATAGGTAACAATTTCACAATGTCAGCATCGTTGGTTGAAAACCCAGATAATATTCTTCCCGTTTACAGAAAAAGAGAGGTAACCTAAACAACTAAGTCTCACAAAGACCCAAAAAGTTCAATTGATCTGGGGAAAAGAGGAAAGGATAACGGGAAATCAATACCTCCAACAAATGGACAACGATGCCGTCTCACAATCAACCACGGAGGCGGCTAGTGTGGTTGGACGAGCACTTACTTGGATGTACATCGGCATAAGAACCTAAAGTATTAAGAAAATATATAGAACGAATCTTCCAGCAATTCAAGAGTTCCTGCTTTTAAGACAATCAAATAATATTTTCACCAAAGAGAAAATTTATCATCTAATTATCATCCTTCGATCAAATCTCGGTTCCCCGTAAATTGTTAATCAAGGGAAACATCTGACGCGCATGCTCAGCGTTCGAACAACAGACAATCAAGAAAATGGCTCGACTAGGAAACAGAAATAAACAAACACACACACATACACCCAGAAGAGAGAGAGACTATGCTCACAAAAAGCAAGCTTCAGCGAGAATGCAGAGAAACCCACAATCATCTATAATCGATTTCAACAATCCACAAAGAGAGAGAGAGAGAGATTACACGCTAGCATCTTCTCTTCCAAGAAGCTTAACCGGCGTCCCCGATCTCGGCGACATCAAATGAGTTGCAGAGAGCTCATTCTGCCCTAGAATTCTTCCAGGCCACCATGACCCATTCCTTCTCCTCACCCAAACTATGGTACCCACGCCGCAATCCACGGCCTCTCCCTCCGGAATTCCCATCCTTCCGATCAAAACGCCGACGCCCACAAAGAAACCCAAAGAACAACTCAGTCCTCCTTAAAGGGATCTGATCAAATCATCACTACCCATCTTCTCAGCCTCCATCGAAGCCATCTAAATAGCTCATATCTGTGTCCAGGAACACACAAAGTGGCGAATGAACTAGGGTTTCAAAAACCAACCAGTAGAATCGTTTCCTCAACGTGGGCAATCCTCAGATCCTTCTAAATCAACCAAATCATTAAAATCTCAGCTTTGTTTCATGTTGGGTGCGATATTTCCAAAATCAAACCATGGAGATGTAAAGGGTTTTCAAAAGAGGGCTCTTTTCTTTCTTCCTATTCCACACATTTCTGCTATTTCTGGTTCTTATTCCCACCTTTTGGGTAGTGTGGGAAGATCAGCAGAGTTGCAGGTGGAGAGAAGACCAGCCAGCCTTGTCTTCTGCCTTCCTATGATTTCATCTTAACCCCGGGTTCAACAGCTCCCCACCTAGGGTTAGGTTTAAGAACCGTGGAAGAGGAACGGAATTAGGGCAAATCTCTTTCACCGTGCGGTAATTGGCGGTGTGGCCCTAAAACGGTAAAAGGGAAAACCCTAAATTTACAGTAACGGGCACGTGATCTGAAAATTTT